>JAQHUG010000089.1:5893731-5914679 GCA_028555095.1 Dicrostonyx torquatus | reverse complement strand
GATGGAGCACAGAGGATGGAACACAGAGAAAGGAGCAAAAAGGATGGAGCACAGAGGATGAAGCACATAGGATAAAGGACAGATGATAGAACACAGAAGATGGAGCACAGAGGATGGAGCACAGAGGATGGAACACAAGAGGATAAAACAGAGGATGGAGAAGAGAGGATGGAACACATGATGGAGCACAGAGGAAGGGACACAGAGGATGGAGCACAGAGGATGGAGCACAAAGAATGGAGCACAGAGAATGAAGCACATAGGATGGAACACAGAGGATGGAGCTCAGGAGGACAAAGCACAGAGGATGGAACAGGATATGGAGCACAGAGGATGGAGCACAGAGAATGGAACACAGAGGATGGAGCACGAAGAATGGAAAAGAGGATAAAGCAAGAAGGATGGAGCAGAGAAGATGGACCAGATGATGGAACAAAAAAGATGGGGCACAGAGGATGCAGCACAGAGGATGGAACACAGAGATTGGATCACAGAGGATGGAGCACAGAGGATGGAGCAAAGAGGATAAAATACAGGAGATGGAACACAGAGGATGGAGCACAGAGGATAGAACACAGAGGATGGAGCACAGCCGATGGAGCACAGAGAATGGAGAAAAAAGGAAGGAGCACAGGAGGATGGAGCACAAAGGATGGAAAAGAGGATGCAACACAGAGGATGGAACACAGAGGAGGGAGCACAAGGATAGAGCACAGAGGATGGAGAATAGAGGATGGAACACAGAGGATGGAACACAGAGGATGGAGCACAGAGGATGGAACACAGAGAATGAAGCACAGAGGATATACAGAGAATGGAACACTAGGGATGGAGCACAGAGGATGGACAGAGAGGATGGAACAGAGGATGGAACACAGAGGATGGAGCACAGAGGATGGAACACAAGAGGAAAAAACACAGAGAATGAAGCACATAGGATAGAACACAAAGGATGGAGCACAGAGGATGGAGCTCAGGAGGACAAAGCACAGAGGATGGAACAGGATATGGAGCACAGAGGATGGAGCACAGAGAATGGAGGACAGAGGATGAAACACAGAGGATGGAACACAGAGGATGGAACAGAGGATGGAAAAGAGGATAAAGCACAGAGGATGGAGCAGAGAAGATGGACCAGATGATGGAACAAAAAAGATGGAGCACAGAGGATGCAGCACAGAGAATGGAACACAGAGGATAGAACACAGAGATTGGAGCACAGAGTATGGAGCACAGACCATGGAGCACAGAGGATGGAGCAGAAGGATGGAACAAGGATGGAACAGAGAGGATAAAACACAGAGGATGGAACACAGGATGGAGCACAGAGGATGGAGCACAGAGGATGGAGCAAAGAGGATAAAATACAGAGGATGGAACACAGAGGATGGAGCACAGGGGATGGAACAGATAATCGAAAACAAGTGATAAAACACAGAGGATGGAGGACAGAGGATGTACAGAGGATGGAACACAGGGTATGGAGCACAGAGTATGGACACAGAGGATGGAACACAGAGGATGGAGCATGAAGGATGGAACACAGAGGATGGAGCACAGAAGAAGGAACAGAGAGGATGGAACACAACCGATGGAGCACAGAAGATGGAGAACAGAGGATAGAACACAGATGATGGAGAACAGAGGATAGAGAGCAGAGGAAGGAGCACAGGAGGATGGAGCACAAAGAATGAAAAGCACAGAAGATGGAACACAGAGGAGGGAGCACAGAGGATGTAAAAGAGGATAAAGCACAGAGGATGGAGCACAGAGGATGGAACACAGAGGATGTACAGAGGATGATACACAGGGAATGGAGCACAGAGTATGGACACAGAGGATGGAACACAGAGGATGGAGCACAGAGGATGAATCACATAGGATAGAGCACAGACGATGGAACACAGAAGATGGAGCAGAGACGATGGAGCACAGAGGATGGAACAAAGATGATGGAGCACAGAAGATGGAACACAGATGTGGATCACTGAGAATGGAGCACATAGGGTGGAGCAAAGAGGATATAACACAGAGGATGGAACACAGAGGAGGGAGCACAAGGATGGGGCACAGAGGATGGAGAATAGAGGATGGAACACAGATGATAGAACACAGAGGATGGAACACAGAGGATGGAGCGCAGAGGATGGAGCACAGAGGATATACAGAGGATGGAACACAAGGGATGGAGCACAGAGGATGGAGCACAGAGGATGAAGCACTTAGGATAAAGGACAGATGATAGAACACAGAAGATGGAGCACAGAGGATGGAGCACAGAGGATTGAACACAAGAGGATAAAACACAGAGGATGGAGAAGAGAGGATGGATCACAAAGAATGGAGCACAGAGAATGAAGCACATAGGATAGAACACAAAGGATGGAGCATAGAGGATGGAACACAGAGGATGGAGCTCAGGAGGACAAAGCACAGAGGATGGAACACAGAGGATGGAACACGGAGGATGGAGCACAGAGGATGGAGCACAGAGGATGGACACAGAGGATGGAACACAGAGGATGGAGCACAGAGGATGAATCACATAGGATAGAGCACAGACGATGGAACACAGAGGATGGAACACAGAGGTGGATCACTGAGAATGGAGCACATAGAATGAAGCAAAGAGGATATAACACAGAGGATGGAGTACAGAGGATGGAGAACAGAAGAAGGAGCACAGGATAATGGAGCACAAAGATGGAAAAGAGGATGCAACACAGAGGATGGAACACAGAGGAAGGAACACAAGGATGGGGCACAGAGGATGGAAAATAGAGGATGGAGCACAGATGGTAGAACACAGAGGATGTAACACAGAGGATGGAGCACAGACGATGGAGCAAAGAGGTTATAACATATAGGATGGAACACAGAGGATAGAGCACAGAGGATGTAGAACAAAAGAAGAGCACAGGATATGGGAGCACAAAGGATGGAAAAGAGGATGCTACACCTAGGATGGAACACAGAGGAGGGAGCACAGAGGATGAAGAAGGGAGGATGGAACACAGATGATAGAACACAGAGGATAGAACACAGAGCATGGAATATAGAGGATAAAGCACAAAAGATGGAACACATAGGATGGAGCACAAAGTATGGACACAGAGGATGGAGCACAGAGGATGTACACAGATGATGGAACACAGGAAAATGAAAAACAGTGTATGGAGCACAAAGAATGGAACACAGAGGACAGAACACAGAGGATGGAACACAGATATGGAGCACAGGAGGATGGAGCACAGAGGATGGAACAAATAGGATAGAACACAGAGGATGGAGCAAAGAGGATGGAACACAGAGGATGAAACACAGAGGATAAAACACACAGAATGGAACACAGAGGATGGAGCACATAGGATGGAGCAAGGATTATGGAGCATAGAGAATGGAACACAGGGGATAGAACACAGAGGATGGAGCAAAGAGGATGGAACACAGAGGATAAAACACACAGAATGGAACACAGAGGATGGAGCACATAGGATGGAGCAAGGATGATGGAGCATAGGGAATGGAACACAGGGGATAGAACACAGAGGATTGTACACAGACAATGGAACACAACAGATGGAACACAGAGGATGGAACACAGAAGGATGGAGCACAGAGGAAGGAGCACAGAGGATGGAGCACAGAGGTTGGAACACAGAGGATGTAGCACAGAATGATGGAGCACAGAGGATGGAAAAGATGAGGGAACAAAGGGGATGGAACACAGAGAATGGAACACAGAGGAGAGAATACAGAGGATGGAACACTGAGGATGGAGCACAGGAGGATGAAACACAGGGGATGGAGCACAAAGTATGGACACAGAGGATGAAGCACATAGGATAGAGCACAGACGATGGAACAGTGAATATGGATTACAGAGGATGGAGCACAGAGGATGGAACACAGGAGGATAAAACACAGAGAATGGAGCACAGAGGATGGAACACAGATGATGGAGCACAGAGAATGAGGCACAGAGGATGTAGCACAGAGCATAGAATATAGAGGATAAAGCACAGAAGATGGAACACAGAGGATGAAGCAAAGAGGATGTACACAGATGATTGAGCACAGGAAAATGAAGAACAGAGTATGGAGCACAGAGAATGGAACACAGACAATAGAACACAGAGGATGAAATACAGAGGACAGAACACAGAGGATGGAACACAGAGGATGGTGCAAAGAGTATTGAACACAGAGAATGGAACACAGGACAGATCACAGAGGATGGAGCACAGAGGTGGAGCACAGTGGATGGAGCACAGAAGATGAAACACAGAGAATGGAAAAAAAGATGGAACATAGAGGATGAAACACAGGGGATAGAAGACAGAGGATGGTGTACAGAGGATGGAGCACAAAAGGATTGAGCACAGAGGACGAAGCACAGAGGATGGAACACAGAGGATTGAGCACAGGAGGATAAAGCACAGATATGGAGCACAGAGGATAGAACCCTAGGATGGAGCACAGGATGATAAAGCACAGAGGATGGAGCACAGGATGATAAAGCACAGAGGATGGAGCACAGGGGATAGAACACAGAGAATATAGTACAGAGGATGGAACACAGAGGATGGAAAAACGAGGATGGAGCGCAGATGATGGAAAGGAGGATGGAACACTGATGATGGAACACAGAGGATGGAACACAGAGGATGGAGCACAGGATGATAAAGCACAGAGAATGGAGCACACGGGATAGAACACAGAGAATGTAGCACAGATGATGGAACACAGAGAACAGAGCACAGATATAGAATACAGAGGATGGAGCACAGTGGATCAAACACAAAGGATGGAGCACAGAGAATGGAAATGGGTATGGCACACAGAGGAAGGAACACAGAGGATAGAGCACAGAGGATGGAACAATGAGGATGGAGCACAGAGGATGGAGCACAGAGGGTGGAGCACAGAGGGTGGAGCACATAGGATAGAAAAAAGGATGGAACACAGAGGATGGAACACAGAGGATGGAACACAGAGGATGGAGCACATAGGATGGAGCACAGAGGGTGGAGCACAGAGGATGGAAAAGAGGATGGAACACACATGATGGAACACAGAGGATGGAACACAGATGATGGAGCACAGGAAAGTGAAGAACCGAGTATGGAGCACAAAGAATGGACACAGAGGATAGAGCATAGAGGATGGGACACAGAGCATGGAACACAGAGGATGGAGCACAGAGGATGGAACACAGAGGATGGAGTACTGAGGATGGAGCACAGAGGATGGAACACAGAGTGTGGAACAGAGGATGGAACACTTTAGATAACACACAGAGAATGGAACACAGAGGTTTGAGCACAGAGGATGGAGCACAGAGGATGAAAAAGAGGATGGAACATAGAGAATGGAACATAGAGGATGGAACACAGAAGATGGAGTACAGAGGATGAAAAAGAGGATGGAACACAGCAGATGGAGCACAGAGGATGGAGCACGGAGCATGGAACACAGAGGATAAAGCACAAAGGATGGATCACAGAGGATGGAGCACAGAGGATGGAACACAGAGGATGGGGCACAGAGGATGGAACACAGAGAATGGAGCACAGAGGATGGAACACAGATGATGGAGCACAGGAAAATGAAGAAGAGTATGGAGCACAGAGAATGGAATACAGAGGATAGAACAATGAGGATGGAACACAGAGGATGGAGCAAAGAGGATGGAACACAGGGCAGAGCACAGAGGATGGAGCACAGAGGTGGAGCACAGAAGACGGAGCACAGAAGATGGAACACAGTAGATGGAACATAGAGGATGAAACACAGAGGATGGAGCACAGACGACGGAGCACAGAGGACGGAAAAGATGATGGAACACAGGGGATGGAATACAGAGAATGGAGCACAGGGCATTGAACACAGAGGATAAAGCACAGAAGATGGAGCACAGTGGATGGAATACAGATGATGGTGCACAGGAAAATGAAGAACAGAGTATGGAGCACAGAGAATGGAACACAGAAGATAGAGCACAAAGGATGGCACACAGAGGATGGAACCCAGGTGATGGAACACCTTGGATGGAGCACAGAAAATGGAAAACATAGCATAGAACACAGAGGATGGAGCAGAGAGGATCGAACACAGAGGATGGAACACAGAGGATGGACACAGAGGATGGAGCACAGATGATGAAACACAGAGGATGGAACACAGAGGATGGACACAGAGGATGGAGCACAGATGATGGAACACAGAGGATGGACACAGAGGATGGAGCACAGATGATGGAACACAGAGGATAGACACAGAGGATGGAGCACAGATGATGGAGCACAGGAGGATAAAGCACATAGGATGGAACAGAGGATGGAACACAGAGGATGGAGCACAGAATGGAACACAGAGAATGCAGCACAGAGGACGGAACACAGAGAATGGAACACAGAATATCGAGCACAGAGGATGGAATACAGAGGATGGAACACAGCGGATAGAACACAGAGGCAGGAGCACAGTGGATGGAACACAGAGGATCAAACACAGAGGATGAAAAAGAGGATGGAACACAGAGGATGGAACACAGAGGATGGAGCACAGAGAATGGAGCACAGGGGATGAAGCACAGGAGGAATGAACAGAGGAGGGAACACAGAGAATTGAGCACAGAGGATGGCATACAGAGGTTGGAACACGGAGGGTGGAACACAGAGGACAGAACACAGAGGATGGAACAGAGGATGGAGTATAGAGGATGGAGCACAGTGGATGGTACACATGATGGAAAAGAGGATGGAGCACAGAGGACGAAGCAGAGGATGGCTTACAAAGGATGGAGCACAGAGGATGGAGCACTGAGGATGGAGCACAGAGGATGGATCACAGAGGATAGAACACAGAGGATGGAGCACAGTGGATGGAATACAGAGTATGGAACACAGAGGATGTGGCACAGAGGATTGAGCACAGAGGATGGATCACAGAAGATGGAGCACAGTGAATGGAACACAGAGGATGGAACAACGAATGGAACACAGCGGATGGAGCACAGCGTTTGGAGCACAAGAGGATGGAGCACAGGGGATGGAGTACAGAGGATGGAGCACAGAGGATGCAGCACAGAGGATGGAAGAGAGGATGGAGCACAGGAGGATGGTGCACCGAGGAAGGAACACCTAGGATGGAACACAGAGACTAGAACACAGAGGATGGAATACATAGGATGGGTCACAGAGGATGGAAGAGAGGATGGAGCACAGAGGATGGAACACAATGGATCGAACAGAGAAGTTGGAGCACAGAGGATGGAACAGAGGATGGCCACAAAAGACGGAGCACAGAGAATGGAGCAGAGATGTGGAGCACAGAGGATAGAACACAGAGAATGGAACACAGAGGATGGAGCACAGTGAGTGGAACACAGAGGCTGAAGCACAATGATGGGACACAGAGGATGGGGCATAGATGATGGCACAAGGGAGGATGCACAGAGGATGGAGCACAGAGGATTGAACACAGAAGATGGAACAGAGGATGGAACATAGAGGTTGGAGCACGGAGGATGGGGCACAGAGATGGTGCACAAAGGCTGGAGCACAGAAAATGGAACACAGAGGATGGAGCATAGGAGGATGGTGCATATAGGATGGAACACAGAGGATGGAGCACAGAGAATTTTGCACAGGAGGATGTAGCACAGAGATTGGAGCACAGAGGATGGGGCACGGGTGATGGAACACTGAGGATGGAGCACAGAGGATGGAGGCCAGAGGATGGAACACAGAGGATGGCACAGAGGGTGGAGCACAGAGGATGGAATACAGAGGATGGAACACAGAGGACGGATCATAGAAGATGGAACACAGAGAATGGAGCACAGAGATGGAACAGAGGGTGGAGCACAGAGGATGGAAAGAAAACGGAACAAAGAGGATAGAACACAGAGGATGGAGCACAGAGCATTGAACACAGAGGATAAAGCACAGAGGATGGAACACAGATGATGGAACACCTTGGATGGAGCACAGGAGGATGGAACACAGAAGATGGAACACAGAGGATGGAGCACAAAGGATAGAGCACAGAGCATAGAGCAGAGAGGATGGAACACAGAGGAAGGAGTACAGGAGGATGGAGCACTGAAGATGGAGCACAGAGAATGGAGCACAGAGGATGGAACAGAGGATGGAACACAGAGGATGGAACACAGCGGATAAAACACAGAGGATGGAACACAGCGGATAAAACACAGAGGATGGAACACAGCGGATAAAACACAGAGGATGGAACACAGTGGTATGAGCACAGAGGATGGCACACAGAAGAAGGAACACAGAGGATTGAGCACAGAGGATGGAAACGAGGATGGAACACAGATGATGGAACATAGAGGGTGGAACACAGATGATGGAGCACAGAGGATGGAGCACAGAGCATGGAGCATAGAGCATGGATCACAAAGGAGAAAGCACAAAGAATGGAACACAGAGGATGAGACACAGAGGATGGAACACAGAGGATGAGTCACAGAGGATGGAGCACAGAGGTGGAACACAGAAGATGGAACAGAGGATGGAACACGGAGGATGGAGCGCAGAGGATGGAGCACAATTGATGGGACACAGAGGATGGCGCACAGAGAATGGGACATAGGAGGATGTACAGAGAATGGAGCACAGAGGATGGAGCACAGGGTATGGGACACAGGGGATGGAACAGAGGATGGAACACATAGGATGGAGCACAGTGAATGGAACACAGGATGAAACAGAGAATGGAACAGAGAGGATGGAGCACAGAAGATGGAGGTCAGAGGATAGAACACAGAGGATGGCACAGAGGGTGGAGCACAGAGGATGGAACACAGAGGATGGAGCACAGAAGATGGAACACAGAGGATGGAACCCAGAGGATGGATCAGAGGATGGAGCACAGCAGATGGAGCACAGAGAATGGGACACCGAGGATGGGACACAGATGATGGAACACAGAGGATGGAACAGAGGATGGAACAGAGGATGGAACAGAGGATGGAGCACAGAGGATGGGACACAGAGAATGGAACACAGAGGATGGAACAACTAGTCAACTAGCGATTCAATTGCTTGGTTATCCAGGGCAAAAACCTCCTGTTTCTTACCCCTTTCTTAGAAAAGTAAAAGGCCACATGCTTGAGCCTTTGCTGTGTCCTACTGGCTGACTGGGGTACCTGTCCTGGCTATGAGCCCCAGTCAAGAGTGAATGTGGCTGCATAATGTAGTGGAGAGCAACCAGGTGGGACTCACTGCAGTTCTCCCTCTCTCTCCCTCCTCCCTCCCATTCCCCACTTTCAGGTAGTCAAAAATCCTGGCTGCAAATGCCTAAGACGCATTCATTTTAACTTATCTTCTTCTTTGCCACCAGAAGCCTGTGAGCTTCCTTTCCCCACTTATGGAATTGGAGGTGAGTCTGTTCATGGAGAAATTTTTTGTCCTGAGGAGTCCACCTCATGATCTCTGCTCTGTCCTCTTCCCTGTGTCACCACAGAGGACGCTTGTTGTCCCGAGTCCCAGCCATACTAAACCACTAACCTACACTGAGATGTAGCTGCACCTCCATCCTTCCCTGTCACACTGGCCGAGGTGACAGATGAGGCACACGCCCAGCCATCGAGTCTTTGTTTCCGCCTTTTGCACGGCCTCTGTCCTCTAGGTTAGAGTCCAGAATGGAAGCTCAGCCCTTAAATAAGTCGCACAAACTTCACAGATGCCAGTCAATTGAAGCTCAGCATATGTCTAAACAGTTAATTGGCTTAATTGCAATGCATTGGGTGATTAGCTACTTGATCCACCCCAGTGGCCACCGAATGTCCTTAATGGCCGTCGGTTTATCTGTGTGGTAAGCTCCAGTTGCCAACTTCAGATGCTGATTAGTCATAAGCACATAATTGGAGTCTCGAGGAAAGACCTAGAGTCGTTCAGAAAAGGTTTTCCAAAGGATGAAGAAATGCACTACCCACAGTCCCTTGGGCGATTGCTTCTTTGGGACCTATTGTGTGCTGAGTCCTCCAGGCCACGGAAACTTCCCAGCTCTCTCATGGGGTACATGCCAGCAGAAGTAGACAGTCGTCAAGAGGAAGTCAGAGCACATGCGATCATGTTCAAAGAAGGACTTGGGACAAACCTGGACCAAAGTGATAGGTGGTGGGCGGGCAAGAGCTGGGAAGGGGACACTTGGACACGGGCAGTCAAATGTTCCCTTTGGGTCTGGTGCCTTGGGGATGTGGTATGGAGAGTGGTTACTGAGGTGAGAACTGGGGAAGCAGGGGACACATGGAGGATGAGGGGCTAGCCATCGGAGTGACTGGACCAGTGATGAGGAAGCAGGAGCTGTGGAGTAACATTCACTCTGAAGTACAGTCTCAAGTGTTAGCCCAAGCCTATGATAAGGGAGGCCTATCTGGGGGAAAGGGCAGAAAGGACAGGCAGGTGTTTGAGAGGAATGTGTGTGGCCTTTGGAACAAAGTTGTACTAGACTCAATGGACTGGTGGGATCCAGAGCTGACCCAGACAGGCCTTGGGGTGTCCCTGACCTTAGGACACAGGGCTGGGGCCACCTGGTTACTAACTTAGGCTTGGAATGGAATATCTTCTGCAGATGGGCTTTGGTCAGAAAAGTATAGGACAAACGGTGTGAACGGAGGCCTCAATTCCGTCACATCCCATACTAGTCCCCATGGCCTTTATCCTCCTGAAGCTGTGCAGAGACGGGAGGGGGGCTCAAAATTAGAATTATATCAAACAGAAAATTATATCAAACAGTCTGGATCGCAGTAATAAAAAAAGGTGGAATTTCTAATTACACATAAGACTGTTTATGTTCGTCTTTGTGTGACTGCCACCTCCAGGTCCTGGCAGCAAATGACTTCATTGCCTTATCCTGGAGCTGTGGGTGGGAGTGGGAAGGTGCGTGGTGGCAGGTGGGGCAGACTCTGTCGCGGTGCTCACCAGCTTCTGGGTGCAGCCGTGGCTTTTGCAGAGGTGGCCACCATCGTGTCCTGGTGAAACTGGCAGAAGGTGGGTTTAGGAAGAAGGATACTGTTTTCTCAGCTGGAGGTCTTCGGGGCAGGTGACCTGGGGTCTCTAACTGCTTGTCACACCTCCACAGTCTTGGGAGTCAGGGTGGACAGAGGCTCTGTCCCCAGCGCTCCTCAGCCTGTGCAGCTCCAGGGCCTTTACATTCCCAAGTGAAGCCCTGAGATGGGCTGACTGCATGCAGGAGGCCCCGGAAGACACCTGGGAAAGGTATCATTGTGGTCACATGATCCAGAGACTGAATGCTCGGAGAATGGAGTACAGCTGTGTGGAGGAGGCCATAATGAGTTGACAAGCTGCTTTGTGGAAGAGTCAGAGCTGTCCCTGTCTGTGGGTGAGCTCATTAAACCCTGGGCAGGTCCCCTCCACCAGGATCAAGGGCAGAGAAAGCTTCCGCACCAAACAAAGCCCTCGGAAAAGAGATACCTGAGACTGAAGTGTCCTGCAAAGGTGAAGTGGAGGAGCTATGGGTGGCCTAACAACATTTCCTGCAAAACCCCTGCTCCCAGAGTAGATCACAGGAATGGCGGGCCAGGACCCTAGCTCCCACACCACTGGCCAGTGACATTTTGGCTCCCTGGAAGCTACTGGTCCTCAAAATCCCTGCTTCCTCCTGTCTGGGAGGATAAGATTATTTAACACACATTTGACAGTTGATGCTGTTCCCTGCACTGGTCAGTGTGTTCCCTGACTGAGCACTTCCAGGCCATCTGGTTAAAAGTGGGATGTCATCTGAAGCACCCAGGAGCCTCAGTATGGTGACCTCTGAGTTTTCACCAGAGAGGGACATTTGTAGAGAATGGCCTAGAATCTGATGCTTCTGTAGGAAGCTGAATTAAGACCCAGGTTCGACAGTGAGCAGTTAAAGGAAAAGTTTGTTCATCCATTCCCTATCCCTTCTGCATGTTCAGAGACAGGAGGAGGGATCTGTCCATCTCTGGGCCCAGCGCGTCCTCACCCGCTACCAAGCCTGCCAATCATGCCTACAAATCTCCCTTACACCAGCTCTCTGAGTTCCCTCCTGTGATGTCACGCAGCTCCCTGCAGGAGTCTCCTCACTCTTCTTTAGTCCTGCAGGTTCCCTTTAGAGAAAATGTCTAGGACTTTCTACTTCCCTCAAGAGAAGAACCTAGGTTCTTCTGCCCTGGCCTCTGTCCCCACAGCTATGTGACCAGTTACCCCACTGCCCTGACCTCTGTCCCCACAGCTATGTGACCAGTTACCCCACTGCCCTGACCTCTGTCCCCACAGCTATGTGACCAGTTACCCCACTGCCCTGACCTCTGTCCCCACAGCTATGTGACCAGTTACCCCACTGCCCTGCCCTCTGTCCCCACAGCTATGTGACCAGTTACCCCACTGCCCTGACCTCTGTCCCCACAGCTATGTGACCAGTTACCCCACTGCCCTGACCTCTGTCCCCACAGCTATGTGACCAGTTACCCCACTGCCCTGACCTCTGTCCCCACAGCTATGTGACCAGTTACCCCACTGCTCTGCCCCCCACTGCTCTGGCCTCTTGCTGAGACAGGAACTGAAGCAGAGTCCATGGAGGGTGCTGTTTATTGACTTCCTCCCCATGGCCCACTCGGCCTGCTTTCTTCTAGAACCCAGGGCCACCAGCCCAGGGATGACATTGCCCATAGTGACCTGGACCCTCCCACTTCAATCATTAATTGAGAAAATGTGCCATAGGCTTGCCCACAGGCCAGTCTAGTGGAGGCATTTCCTCAATTGAGGTTCTCTCTTCCCAAGTGACTCCAGCTGTGTCACACTGACACAAAACTAGCCAGTGCACTGCTAACCCTTCCTCCTGTGCTCTACATAATAAACTCTGTTGGTGCCATACCGTCCGAGTGAGTACTGCCCACTTGATCCCAGATTTTCTGTCTGCCTTTCTAAATGTCTGTTCTTCCTTCACTCCCTCAGTGGCTCCAAGGCCTGACAAAAGCTTTCTGGTCTTGATGAAATTTGACTTTTTTTTCTTTGTCTTTTTCGCTTTTGGCACTATCTTAAGTTTCGCCTGAGAGACTTGGTCTACCTGCATTTCCTTCTAGCAGGTTTGTAAGCCTAGCTCTTGTTTATAGCCACTTTGAAAGAGATCTTCGTTCACTCACACGAGGTGCTCCACGGCCTCTTATTTTCCCCCTTAAATACTCTCGGCAGCCTTCTCAAAGGCCACTGATATGAGTTGTCTATGCTTCTCTCTAGACTCCGCACTCCAGTCCAGTGGTCTGCAAAGACAAAGTGCTTGGGGTTGTACTGTCTTCCTGCTTCTCTTCTCTTACGCTGACAGCCACAACTCTCCAGTCCAGGCTAGTGGAGTGGATCAAGTAGACTAAATCTGAGTGTCTATCACTGTAAGAATGAATGGTCCACCTTGTCAGGATTGCAGAGGATGTTTCTGATGGCCACCATCCATTGTAAAAAAAATAACCCCTTGGCATCTGAGAGGCGGAGTTTTCTGCCTCTCCTTTGTTTCCTTTGCCATACATCCCTCAAGCCTTCCCTTGAGCCTCCACGCAGACTGGAGGCTCAGAGTTGTCTACCTCCTTTCCAGACATGGGGACACCCATGTCACAGAGCAGAGATTGTCACAAGCTCCAGATCATCCAGGAATTTTTTCATCAAAAGAAATCCCTCCAGCTCTGCTTAATGAGCTACAATTTAGTGAGCACTGTTGTCACAGATGCTGAAGATGATAATCTTCAATACTATAATATGGAATCGCCTTTGTAGACAAACACAATAGCTTTCTGTGAACCACATGCACAGGGACCTCAACATTAGCTTGGATTCTCTACTATCATTTCCTGTTCCGTGTTGATTTTGGCACAGCCCTTGCTTTTTTCCCATAGCCACTACTGAAAACCCAGGTCACCCAGATATGACACCACTGGAAGGAACTTAAAGAACCCTGAGGCCTGGGTTGTGAAGCACCCAAGTAACCTAGAATTCCAACTCACACAATGTTCCTCAGGTGCTGGGCTTCATTATGTCCACGGTAGTTTAGAGTACCCTTGATGCTCTCATGAGAACACACAGGCCCCCAAGTACCTCACACAACTGGAAAAAGTATAATCCGGGGGAAAGGGCACAGATTGTTTCTTAAAATTGTTCCTCAGGTTCTATTACAGTTTCTCTCTTCCTATGCCCATGCATATTAACATAATCATTACCACCACCATCAGCAGTACCATCACTAACACCAGCCAACACTAATATCACCATCATCACCATCACTAACACCAACCACCACCAACACCATCATCACCATCATTACTATCATCATGACCACCATCATCACCACCACCATTACTATTACTATCACCAACACCAACGAACATCACAACCACCATCGTCATAACCATCTCTGCCACTGCTCATCTTCATCGTCTCTTTGGCTAATTTTAGAACAACAAGGTATCTGTGAGGCACAGCCTAGGATGTGTCCGAAGACTTTTCCAAAGAGGATTAAGCAAGTGCTGACAACCCACACTGAATGTGGATGACACCATGCCATGTTCATGGATGGAAGAAATGGGGGAAAGCTCTAGCAGTCTCCTCTCTCTAGTTCCTCAACTTCCTTGCTGTGAACAGCTCTGCCTCCTCACAATCAACTGCGCCTCCCAAAACCCAGAGCCCAAGTAAAGATTACCCTCTGTCGCTTTTCTGTCAGGCATTTGGTTACCGTGACTCAGGGAATCACCATCACTTCTGACAGGGAGTCTTGTGTGTGGCAGGCATTTTTTGCTCTGGTGCTCAGTGGCACACCTTGGGAACTCTGAGGACGTCACCCAGTGTGTGGCACTTCTCTCCACGGCAGAACGGGTGAGTGAGATGTCGCTGTGGCTGAGGTTCAGGCAGCATGTTCCGGAGTGGTAATCCAGGGTGCCAACTTGCTCATCAGGAGTGGAAGCCCTACTGTAGCTTCTTTCTTAGTTACATACCTCAGCCCTGAACTAGTGTGAACTCAGAACAGTATGGCTGCAGTCGGCTACCTACCTGGCTGTCGCATCTTCTGTGACTCCGCCAGGGCCTCAGTACCCTGCTTTTCTTTTATTCCATTCTTAAAGGGTTTTTCTCATTGCCTTCAGGACAGATGAACAGCCCTTGGTGTGGTTCCTAAGGCCGCCTTCTTCCTCCTTAGTTCTCACCTCAGCTTCCTGCCTTCCCTCCTGCATCAGCGAATGTTCTCACTGCTGTTCCTTGCTTGCCATTTACATTCAATCATTCATTCAGTCCTACATTTACTCATTCATTCATTCACCATTCATTATCTCGTGTCCACTGAATAGATACAATGGTTTGTCTTTCCCTACAATAAAAACACACACAGTAAGCAACATGTGTTAGAACTCCACCATCATGGAAACTGTTGTATATCAGGGCAGACATTCACTAAATAATGAAATATCAATTAATTACTCAATTGTTATTGTCCTGGGATCCTAGAAGGAGGAGCAGAGCTTCTATGGAAACATTACAGGAAGGACTCTGCCTGGCATCTCCAGTAGTAAATACCTGGCCCAGCTCCTTTCACTTTACATCTTTGAAGAAGACACATGTGGAATGTGGAAGATTCCCCATGGAATCAATCCTGTGAGCTATGAGCATCCACAAGTTGGAGAAAGCTCCAAGCATCAATCCCTGTGATTGACAGGAGTGAGCAGTGGGTGAGGGCTGAACTGGGGTCAGGGCATGTTTAGGTCCAGAGCCCATGGAAGTCTTGTGCAACTTCCAGAAGTACTTTGCCTTTGGAAAACAGGGCTGCAGAGTGTCTCGGGGCAGTGGAGGTGACTTCAGTGAGACCCTGGGGGAAGGACCATTTCTTTTTTTTTAAATTTTATTATTATTATTACAAGAAAAATTTACATTTACTCACCTTGTTCCCGGCCCTCCTGCTTCCCCCCTCACCCTGCCGCCCTCCCCCTGCTTCCTTAAGATGGCGCAGGATACCCTGCCCTATGGGAAGCCCAAGGCCCTCTCCCCTCCATCTCGGTCTAAGAAGATGTGCATCCATATAGAATAAGTTCCCAAATAGCCAATACATGCAGAAGAGATAGGTCCCAGGGCCATTATCATTGGCTTCTCAGTCAGTCCCCATTGGCAGTCACATTCAGAGAGTCCAGTTAGGTCATATGCTCATTCAGTCCTGGTCCAGCTGGATTTGATGAGCTCCCAATAGATCAAGCACGCTGTCTCTGTTGGTGGGCCAGTCCCTCACGGTCCTGACGTCCTTGCTCATCTTCTCCCTCCTTTTGCCCGGGAAGGGCTATTTCTGTGTCTGGTAAGGAACAGCTGCCAACATGCCTCCTCTGTGCTCTGGTCTCTCAGCGTCTCTGGGAGTGGAGTGTGTCCCTCAAACCCAGGTCCTAGGATCCTTCAAGCCTTCCCAGGCACCCATGAGTGCTCAGAGCCCAGTGGAGGGTCACCCCGAGCATGCTTGTCGTTCGCCAGGCACCCATGAGTGCTCAGAGCCCAGTGGAGGGTCACCCCAAGCATGCTTGTCGTTCGCCAGGCACCCATGAGTGCTCAGAGCCCAGTGGAGGGTCACCCCGAGCATGCTTGTCGTTCGCCAGGCACCCATGAGTGCTCAGAGCCCAGTGGAGGGTCACCCTGATCATGCTTGTCGTTCGCCAGCTCCCCTCACACATGATCTGGGAGTCTCTCCCAAGGTCAGTTTGAGTCGGAGGGTGCAGCCTCAGGAGAGCACCGACTTGCCCTACTAATTTCACAGTTCCTGGATTCATCAGCCACCCCGGTATTAACTCATATACATGCACCTACTCCCTATTCCTATCTGGCCCCAAGACAGTGAAGGCACAAAAACATAGGGTATTTTTTAAAAATTTTTTTTAAGCTCAGGAAGATCATTGTGGTGTTCCGGTTGGTTGTGAGTAGGAAGGACCTAGCAGTGTTTGGAGGGCACAGCCACTCACATAACCACTGCAAGACCAGGGTCTCAGAGCCAGGCAGTTGAGGGTCCAAGGGCAGATAACCTGCCACCCTGGCCTCTGTATCAGAGAAATTCCTTTTAAATGACTTCACACACTTCCCCACCAACTGAGTTCCCCTCTTTGGCTAACAGATGGACTCAGTTAACCATTCCCAGCTCTCAGATAAAGCAGTGTCAGGCAGCGAGGCCCCCTCGGAAAGCCATGCTTGGATAATAAATTCCAAGGCACCCCGCCATCTGCAGGCTGCCAATCACAGGGGCACCGGGCACACCAGGGCTCCCAGCCTACTGCTGTGAAGGAGCTGGAGGGACCTCAGTGGGTGAGGAGGCAGCCTGCCCACACTGCTGCCCGGTTGCCCCTCCCCTGTGTGTCTGCTTTGTTGTGACCTGTCCCAGTACACAGGCAGCCAGCCTCCCCCTGCATCCCTGAAGGTCTCTGCTGTGAGCCATCCTGCACGCAAGGCCATCCAGGCAAGAGAAGAGCTGCAAAGGGAGGCAGGCAGATCGCAGGCCCTCCCCCATGCCTACCTGGCTTTCCTATGATGCCTCCTTTTCCTCACCTGTAAAATGGAAGCTTAGGGCAGCCCGCTACCTGGAAGATGGAGGAGGGGTACTACAAACAAGGTGTGTAACATGGTGCCTGCTGTCGTCGCAGCTACTAGTTTCAATGTAGCTGTGTTTTGAAAGTCACTTAGCTTGGAAAATGTCCTCGGTGATGCCTGCTTTGAGCAAGTCCTGCACTAGAAATGTAGATACAAGGTATTAACTGATTAACTTTTAACATAAGATGCTCAGTCCATGTGCGTTCCTGTCGAGTTCCTTCCTGTTCATTCACTCATTCGTTCTTGCAAGAGATCTTCAGCGCACAAGCCCAGCCTCTGTGCTAGACCCGGAGAAAAAAAACAACACAAATGTGGCCTCCACCTTCAAGTCTCTCATCATATGTGTAGGGAAGGCACAGATCCTGTGGTTGAAAAATCTGCTTGGGGAAGAGGCCCCCTGATGCCAAGATGAGCCCCTCCCCCTACAGTGGCATTGTTGGTCTGTCAAATTCCTATCACTTGAGCTCTTTCCGGAGGCTGCAGGGATCTCCAGAAGCTTGGTGCATTACTTTCTGCACATTGCCTCTCCACCAGGGTCAAGTAAGACATCACTAATCAGTTATCCATTTCTTTCATGTCTCAGATGCTACCAGGATTCTTGTTCACAGCATGCACAGCCACCTGATTGGAACTGGCATTTAAGTGTCTCATAGACATCATTCCAACCTTAGGGGAGAGTTCAACAGAGCCCTGCTGTGCCCAGCCTTAGGTTTGTGTTTGCAAATATGGTTTTATTGGGATTCAAGAGCATCTAAACATTTGTGTCTTGACATCTATGGCTGCCTTGGGCACCACACTGCAGGGCAGAGCTGGGTAGAGACATCAGAGACTGAATACCCCATGCAGCTCAAGTGTGCACCCTCTGACATCTTCAGGAAATGCCTCTGCTGCAGTGGGGCTTCTAGAAGGACAGAGTTACGTGAGAGTTGCTGTGGACTGGCATTATTGGTATGCCTCTGTGGCTGTGGTGGCAGTGTCTCCAGAGATGCTCAGGGCTACTCACCAGGCTGGGCACTGTTCCCAGGTGAGACAGGTAGAGGTGGGTAATCACTCAATTACTGGGCACTCAGTCACTTATAAGGAGGCTCTACTGACTTCCAGAGCCAACCCTAAAATGTTGAGCTGTGGACATCATCACCCTCACAGTTACATGATGAAGCTGATGGAGACTGTGTCATAGGGACAGCTCAGAGAACAAGACATCCTTCCTGTACTTCCCCACTCTTCCTTCTTGGTCCACTATTTGGCATACACCTCTGCAGTTGGGGCCAGGGCAGGCACAGGGTAGCAGAAAATGACCCTGAGAGCCTCTGCCAGCCTCTCCGGGATTGGCTCTCCTCATTTGCGGAGAGGCACCTGCCCTAGCCTGTAAGGCCACAGGAGATTCAAAGAGATACCCAAGTGCACCGTCTTGTGGCACTCGGTGAGAGCTCACCAACGCCACCAACTACGGAGATGTTAAGCTCGTCTCAAGAGTCCTGCTCAAATTAGACAAGAGATGTAATTTTGGGGACACAGATTTCTAGACATGGAGACAAAGAGGAAGCAACTGAGAAAGAGAGGTCCTCCAGGGTCTTTGCAATTTCTCATCTGTTTGATCCTAAACCCTCTGATGCAGTTCAGTATATGACAATGGCTGGTGGCACATTCCACACAACCTTGGAATGGAAGCCACAGAACCAGGGCTTCCACAGACAGGGGAACCATCTCAGGCATGAGACATACACAAAGGTGTATAGCAATTAAGTGTGACATCCTAGTCCAAGGGGGGTAAAACCAGTCCAAGGTTTTGAGAGATGGTGGCTCCATGCCCCAGAGCTGGGGAGCGGGGAGCAGCCACTCCATCCTCACTTCCACTGGAGAATGTTCAGAGCTGCTCTAGTGTCTCTTAAGGCTTGACTGTCAACTGTGTTGTCAAGTAAAGGCTAAGACAAGGCAAGGCTTGCTCCCATTGCATCCTGAGGGACAGCATTCCTGCTGTAAGAACAAATATTCAGGACTGGAATCTTTGCCCAGCTGTGTGACTCTCAAAAGCTGCCTCCAGTTCAAGCCTCCCTCAGCATCTTCCTGGAGCCAGTCCACTTCACTAGCCATAGAAGCTGTCCTGTCTATCCACTGCTAAGCATCAAATGGGTGCTTAAAGAACACAGGGCAACTGGGTGGCTCTAAATAACTACATGAATCAAAGACTGAATGAGAAACAAGAGCAGCCACGAATGTGTTCTGATGTCGGCACATTTTGTCTTCACAGTGAGGGTGAAGTCACACCCCTACACGGTGTGCACGGGTGACCTAAGGGCTGGGGGAATCCAGCTGAAGCAACATAGCCAAGATTAGAACTCAGCCCATTTGATGTGCCTGTGCCTGCAAACTGCCAGATATGTCAGGGAGGAGGGTGGGGGTGCTACAGTTGGCCGTGGCTGGGCTCACAACTTTGTCCAGGAATGGTTTTATGTCTGTGTGTCTGTCTTATAAAAACATTAACTAAAGCAGTTTCACACTATTCATGTACTTGGGGCACAAAGGTGTAGAGAGGCCCCATCCACAGGGACAGCAGAATTTGAAAGGTCTCCATTTCTGGACTCCTATGAGCAAAAATAGCTAAGAATACACAGGTGGCCCTGTGGCCACAGACATCCCTGAGTGAGCTGCCCTAGGCTGTGCTTTGCTTCACAAATAAATGTCTGGATTTGTTTCTAGCATTTAAAACCTAAGATTTTCACATTTGGCCCACATTCTGTTTGGTCTCATGTTAGTACAGCTGTTTGATGTGTGCTCCTGAGTTGTTCTTTGGGCCCAGCATAGCAGGGTCCTGGAGAGAGGACACGACACAGGGAGAAGCCTAGAACTGCTCTTGAGCTTGGGTAGAGACAACTCATAGGATGAGCATGTAGTTTCCATGTCATGCTGCCACCCCACCTAGTGACCACAGGCTGAATGTCCAGGGCAGGGTTGGTTGGGCATCAGCTGCTGTTCAATGACATATCAGCTCAGGAAGGTCCTGTCTAGGGACCAGGTTGCCAAAGGGCACCACAGGGGAGAGTCTCACTGGATTTTTTTTTGAGACAGGACCTCACTATATATCTCTAGCTATCCTGAAACTTAGTATCTAAACCAGGTTTGTTAGAACTCACAGAGATCCACCTGCCTCTGCCTCCCAAGTTCTGGGATTAAAGGCGTGTGCCACTATGCCAAGCTTCAGGAATGGTTCTTGAGGCATAGGCGGGTAGAAGAGTCAGGGATTTTACAATACTATAACTAACTTATGATCCACCTACCTAGCTATCCACCTATTTACTCATTGAACCACACACCCATCCAATCATCCATCCACCCACTCACTTC
>JAQHUG010000089.1:5836297-5875021 GCA_028555095.1 Dicrostonyx torquatus | reverse complement strand
TGTGTGTGTCAGTCTGTGTGTGTGTCAGTCTGTGTGTCTATCAGTCTGTGTGTGTCTGTCAGTCTCTGTGTGTGTCAGTCTGTGTGTGCATGTAAATGTATGATTCTAGGTGTGCCTGTGTGCGTTCAGTTTGTGTGTCTGTGTGTATGTGTCAGTCTGTGTATGTGCTTATGTTGGTCTTTGTGTGTGTGCATGCATTGGTCTGTATATGTCTGTGTGTATTTGTATCATTCTCTCTGTGTGTATATCATTCTATGTGTCTATATTCAGTTTCTGTATGTATGTGTCTGTGTGCATCTCTGTGTATGTGTTAGTCTGTATGTTTTTGTGTGTGTAAATATGTATATATGTGAGTCTGTGTGTTCTTTCCAGCCTCTTCTCACCTGGACACAAAGTCCTGGGAAGAAGAGGAAGATTCCCCGGCCTTCTCAAAAGTCACTCTCCTGCCTGTGGATGTGGTACTTTAAGAGTCTAATGGAGAGTGATCCATATCTGAGCACCCACAGATATTCAGCCAGGTCACCCTCACTTCTGCCCCCACCCTCCACCCACATCAACTGCCCAACAGTCTGGACCCCATGTGGCACCCCACTAGGGCTGTAGCTCTCCTCCTGCCCAGCTCAGGACTCTAGAGCAGGTAGCTCCTCAGACTGCAGCTTTCAGGTCTTTCAACTTGCTCATTGTTAGTCTTCTTCATACACCCACCATTCCTAGCCCTCTCCTCTCTACCCAGTTGCAGACATCTCTGGCCCAGCCTCTGTCCTCCTGGCTATCTCCCCAGTGTCCCTGGCATCTCTGGCCCAGCCTCTGTCCTCCTGGCTATCTCCCCAGCAGCCTTTGCTGTAAGAGCGTCCCGTTACTCAGGAAGTCAGCGCCATCCCATCCTTTCAGAGATAGAGCCAAGACCGCAGAGGAGAGGCTCTCTGGGTGTTTTCCTCCACCAAGTAATCTGCACAGGCCTGTAGTCACCTTACCACTGAACGCTGTGTTCTGTGACAGCAGTTTCCAGAGCCAGCACCCCCAGCCTCAGAACACAGGTCCCCCAAGGTGGCACCAGAGAAAGTTCAGCAGCACCTCTGCGGCTGAGCAGGCAGGCCTGGGATGTGAGGAGGAGCGCACGTGGATAGCTAGAGCGGTGCCTCAGCCTTGGCGACACTCGGGGCACACACCGCTTTGACTTGCTGTTTCCTGTATCACTTGCCTGGATGCAAAGACTCCTTTTCCTCAACTCTACCCCTGTCTCCCATCTGCCCTTTTCCTTGCTTCTCAAATGTCTCCTAGGCCAGGCTGGGAGCTCAGCAACTCTAGGCCAAGACCTCCCCTCCCCACCTCTTGTGGACTTGTCTCCCTAGACAGCTAAGAAGAGAAATTAACGAGAGCATCCGGCCTGTCTGCCAGGGTTGTGCCTGCAGCCTGCCCGGGTACAGCAGGCATCCACACTGAGCCCATCCCAGACACTGACACCCCGGCAGGCCATTCATCACAGCTGCTGCAACCCCCAGGTAAGGGGGCAACAACTGAGTATCATCATACTCTTGGCTCCACCCACTCCAGCTCCTCCGCTGCCCGGTTCACGGATGGGCGCCCCTCCTGCTCCTGGCACCCGCTCAAGTTGCCTGGTGAACTAAATTGATTTTTTATCGTTGCTCTGGAGCAAGTTTAATGAATCTGTTAGTGACGGCTGCCTGCCCCAAAAGCCTCTCAGTGCCTGCGCCACCAGAACGGCTCTTCTTGGGAAGGAGGGGGTATTATTTAAGGCTCAGCGTGGGCTCTAGAGAGCAGACAGGCAGGCGAGCATAGACTGAGAGGTTGCCTTCCTCCTGGGTGTCTCTTGTGGACAGAGGTGGGAAGGCAACCCCAGGAATGGTTGAGAGTTTGCCTTCTGTGTGCTGGGGACCATCAGTTCCTCCACCCACCACCGTCATTATCCCTCATCCATACACCCAGCTATCTCTGCATCCGTTCATGTATCCATTATTCTAATGTGTATTCATCCATCTGCCTACCTAGCGCACAAACCCATCTATCTGTGTGTCCATCCACTCGTCTATCCATGCCACCCCTATCTTTCCTTACATCCTGTGCCCTCCATATCTTCCTGTCTATCCACACATCCATGCTTTCATGCATCTGGCTGTTTTAACTACTCATTTATTTTTTTCATCGATACAACCCAGCATGCTTACTGTGGCCTACAGGGTCCCGCAAGCTGCCCCGGATGTACTCCAACTGCTTCCTCTCACTCCACTCCTGCCCATGACTTCATGGCCTCTCAAACATGTCCCAGGCCCTTCACACTTACTGTCTCCTCTACAGAGATGAATGTCTCCTGCACCCCCGATAGCTTGTGTGTTTCCTTCACTGGGCCTCTGGTCACACTTTACCCCCACAGAGACTCTCTGTCCCTCCCCCCTTGATGAGCTGTCAGGTTAGAGCTTCTGCGGTGGCCGGGGTGGGAATTTGACTCCTGCTGAACCCAGAGCCGCAGGCTGAGCTTCACACACAAGTGACCCTCAGTAAGAGGAAGCAAACTAAAAGCCACAATGATGCCGGCTGTGACCTTCACCTGCACGGTGACATGGACAGAAGAGAGATGTCTGAGCTGGAGTGCAGATGCCTACATAAAGGCCCCTCCCCAGGCCTCACCTCGTGGATGCTAGCCCAGCTTCTCCAGCCTTGGCAAGCCCCATCCAGGTTTTCCAACCTGCTTCATGTTCCCCGTCAGGCCCTCATGTAGGCCCTGTAGCTTTCATGGGAACCCTTGCGTCTCTGAGCCGGGCTGCTCTCCTCAGTGTGAGCCTTTCTCCACCCTCAACCTTCTTCCCCTCAGAGAGGGACACAAAGCAAGCACTGTTTCTGCCTCTGTGTCTAAGTCTCTAAGTCTCTTTGGGAAAGACACTCACCTGGGGCACAAGGGCTGCACAGCTAGTACCCCGAGAGCACAGTGAAGTTGGGGTACAGAGTATACAGCCATGAGGGGTACTTTATGAATGCTCATTCATTTAATCTTGAAAATATCCTAACTGTATTATCAGCATCTCTGGAAGCACAGAGAGGAGTAGCCACCAGCCCAAGGCCACACAGCAAACGGCAGATATGAAGTCTGTACCCAGGCAGCAAGTGTCAGGACCTAACACCTGGCTAATGCAGGTGCTGAAGGAAGTGGTGGGAACATCAAGCTGCTAGTGTCCCAGGTGGATTCTTCAGACACCTGCCTTTGGGGACCTCACTGTCCCTGCAGCTGAAACTGACTTCCTCCCCTCTATAGGGTGGGGTTTCATGATTGACAAGTTGATAGGTTATGAGATACATAGGTAAAAAGACAGACAGATAGATGACTGTGGGGGGCATGAATGGATGGATCAATGGTGGGTGGGTGGATGGATGGATGGGTAGATGGGTGGATGGGTGGGTGAACAGGTGAACGAACTGGTTCGGTGCATAGATGGATGGATGGGTGGGTAGATGATAGTTTTCCTTACCTGTAAAATGGGCATGGGCCACCCCTCTCCATGGATTCACTGACATCACTAGTGATGCACCTGGCATGGCACCTGGCCAACACTCATCCCCATCTATGTATCCCTGTTCTTCCCTCATCCTTTTTCGGCTTCCCCGCTCTCTCCATAGCAGGCCTGTGACTCCCCTGAGCTGTCTCAAGCAGACAGAGGGAGAGGGTCACAGAAGTGTCACTGCTACGTGGTGCCACACTCACTGGCAGCTCCCACTCTGCTGGGCTTCCTCCCTCACAGCTGCTGGAATGCTACATTGCTTATCCGGAGCTCTGGGAAGTCTGCTGAGCACACTCCCAGCTTGGGAGATGACAGAAACATTTTCCAACACACAAACCAAATTCTGGTTGGTCCTTCCCTCAGAGTCCTAAATTCCAGGCATAAAGAAAGAACCATGCTCCTCAAGTTGTGGAAGTTAAATTTCAGCATTGTCTAGACTGGCTTCAGAAGCACCAAGGATTACACCTCCAGGTATTTCTAGGATGAGTGGAGATCCTTCCTAACTGTAGGCAGCACTGGCCCATGGCCTGGGGTCTCAGACTGAGTAAGAAAAGAGAAGTAAGCTGAGTACCTTCATCTCTGCTTCTTGACTGCACACTGTGTGACCAGCTGCTTCGGGCTCCTTCGGTCATGCCTTCCCACTACAACAGACTGCACACCTCTGAACTGGGAGCCACAGTAAGCCCCTCCTTCCTGAGGCTGTTTTTGTTGTGACAGTGAGACAAGTCATTAATTCTCCCCTGAAATCAGCCTTCCCCTCTCTCCTCTAGGAGTGAGTTTGCTTCCCTCTGCCCCTGACTCCCCTGCTCATGTTGCCTTCTGACAGCACAGAAGCTGCCCTGTCTCTGTCCTCCTGGGCCAGTGAACCATACAGGGAGCTATCCCAGTGGGAATTTCTGACAGAGCCACATCAGGCAAGCCAGGCTGGAGGCCACTGGCTAGGATGGAACATTCTGACCACACATCAAGGAGCCAGGGGCTCTGAAGGACTGAATTTGCACAGGGTTGAAAGCTATATTTCAGCTCATTTTCTGAGGCTATAACAGAACACTTGAGACTTTATTTATTTTATTATATTATAGGTACAGATTTCTTTGGCTCAGTTCTAGGGACCAGAGAGCCCAGAGCACAGTGCTGAACCTGTGATGACCTCATGCTGCATACTGACATGGTAGATACCTCCCATGGTGGGACAGAACCAATTATAAAGTCACTAAGTCCACCATGGAGCCCCATCCTCACTGCTAGGAAGTGCTCAGGGGGTTCTAGCCAGTGGTCCTTACTCTCCACACCTCCCTCTGCAAGCTCTGGTTCCCACGGAGCTCAGAGCTCTGAGTTTCCTGAAGCTCAGAACAGGGGTTTCCCTGTGTGCTCTGTAGGAACATGCTGCCCCACCAGCAAGATCTACCCAGCTTCTGACTCCATTTGTAGCATGGTTCTGCCCCTATTATGGCCCATCATGAGGCTGGGGACCAATGTGTCCCCTGCAGTCTTTCCTACACACACGTCTCCTTTGTGACTTAGATAACCATGAAAGAATTTCCTTCATGTCTGGACATCAAGGTCTTGAATATTCAGAATGATTTACCCAGCACTCAACACATTTTGTGTGAATTCATTCATCCATCCAAGCGTTGTTTAACTGAGTCCTTACTATGCACCTGGCACCAGGAATGAGAAGTGGAAACATGAATGAGTGAATGAATAAATGAATGAGTGAGCCCTCTGTGAAATTGTGCTGGAGCGAGTGTCTATCTGTCAGCTCTAGGATAAGCATTTCACAAACTGTTCCCACGGTACACAAAGCTCGCAGACACAGAGTGTCACTGCTGTCTCAATTTCCAGATGGAGAAAGTGAGGCATGAAGAGGGCTCTCCTAGGCCTGTGGACCCGGTGATCTGTGTATAGACCTGGACCTTTCCCTCCCCTGTCCTAGAAATGAATACAGACAGCAACTGAAGCTGGGTGATCCCACCCCTAGACTACGGTCAATCTGGCAGACAGCGTGATCTGCTCGGCTGCCCTCTCTTGCACTGAATATCCAGCAGTGTCTGCTGTGCTGATATCGACAGATTTGTCTACCCTATAGTATTTCATTTAAAAAAGGAACTCGATCAACGTAAAATTCCAACAGGCACAGAGGTGTCCAACCAGGACAACTTCCAAGCCCACCCTAAGGTCGGGGGTGAAGTGTAAATGGGTGGCAGCGATATAGTGAGCATGCGTGGTGGGCAGGGCCCAGCCTGCCTAGATGGACCTCAGACTCCCAGGAAATGGGAGGTCAGCTATGAGCTGGGGCTTCTGTAGTGCTGGGTCAGTCAGGCCTCTGAGAATAATTCCTGGGGTCCATGGGGGCCGAGAGCTGGAGGTCTGGCCCTCCACCCTCCTGAGCTGCCACAGAGCAGGTGGCATTCAACCCCTGTCCTTACAAGTTCCCCTTCTGGAAGTAGGCATCAGGGGAGAGCAGGGGAATGACAGAGGCAGTGTGGCTGCAGAGTCCTGGCTCCAATGCAAAACTTCAAAACAATTTAGAAGATGCTGGGTAGTTGATGATACCAGGGAGAGGAGGGCATACTGAAGCCCAGAAACAAAGACATGAATCACAAAGGCAGCAGGAGCTGGATAGATGTGCGTACCTGAAATTAAACGTGGGAAAATAATCAGTGTGACTAAAGAGATCATAAATGAAATTAAAACCTAGCTAGCAAATGAATGAGCTTCAACACATTAAAAAATGGTTAATATTCTGCTATATAGAGGCATTTTTAAAAGTGCTCACATATCAGGTGGAGACACTAATGTCCTCAACACAGGAACTTCCCAGGAGAATCCCTGTAAATGACCACAGAGATGCAAATGACTCCACAGCAGGTGACACCCCTGCATCTGATTTCACCGGGAAGCCATTGGTGGCTTCAACACAGGCGCTTAGTGAGTGGGTTTGGTGTTGGCCAGGGGAAGAAGAGGTGGGAACCTGGCCTCTGAAGTCAGGGAGTCCCTCTCTTAGAAGGCATTGGGTCATCTGCCAAGTACCTTAAAATTCATGGTTCAGGTCACCTGAAATGGGTCAGCTGTGCAGGTTTGAGAAATCAAGATGGATGCCCAGAGCCCAGGTGAATAGCTGGACCTGGCAAAACATGGATCGGCCCAGCGCTGGTGGGGACAGGTACAGCTGAGGCCGCCAACCAGATTGATGAGCTTCAGGCCTACCCTGTCTCAAATAAATAAATAAATAAAGGTGGAGAGCAATGGTAGGAAAACGCTGATGTCTGCTCAGGCCCCCATGAGCCGCGTGCACACAGCACCACAGGTAGACACACAAACAACACGCATGCCACCCCCACCTTCAATACCCCCCATATTCATGGGCCGTGACCCCAGGATCCCGCATCCTTGAACTCAATCCTCAGGGAGGATCTCAGAACCAGAGCCATCCTGAACATTCAGGGTCTGCTATGCTGTGGTGTGGGATGGGATTCTGAAATACACACCATGGATTCAGACGTGGAATGGCCAGAATTTCTGAAAAGACTTTGAGGTGTGTGGCATCTGGCTAATGCTGTGGCGAGGTGGGCACGGCAGAGCGACTCTGTAAGGTCAGCGGTAGAGTCTGGGGAGGTTTAATTTTCTTCCTTGTATACATACCTCTATTTCTTCTTTTGTTTGAGGTGTATTGTCACTGCTGGTAATGGCATTTCAACCGTATTTTAATAAATAAGGACTGCCAGAAGATCTGAGAGTAAAACAGTCTCACTGGTCAGCCTTACAGACCAGGTTATGGTAACACACACCTTTAATCCCAGTAGCCACACTAGTTGCTATAGAAACTGGGTGGTGCAGTCCCTTAATGACAGTGGTGCACACCTTTAATCCCAGCCCTAGAGAGGATTATAAAATGGGAGGAAACAGCTCTCAGCAGGCACTCTCCTTCTGAGATTCTAGGAGGCAGGATCGCCATTTCAGACTGAGGTCGAGGTAAGAGCCAGTGTGTGGTTGTTTTACTTTTCAGATCTTTAGGTTGAATCCCAATTTATGACCCTGAGTTTTTATTAATCATGCTTCACTGCTGTTTGCTTAGGAGACAAAGCCTTACCATGTAACCCAGCTGGCCCGGACCTTGCTGCGCACCTGACTAGACTCCCATCCACAGTCCTGTTGCCTCAGTAATCAGAGCTGGAAGTTCCACACCTGAGATACCATTGTTGGCTAAAGACTGTTTTAAGACATTCTCCTTTTCTGAAACCCCGTTGGTCTAATTGCTATTAAATGGCTAGTAATTGACTAGGCAAACCAGTCCTCCAATTTTTTTTTTCAGACCTTGGGATGGAATCTAGGACCTTGTGCTACCTGGAGCCACAACCCTAGCCTGAATTTAATATTTTCATTAAAGAAACATTTCGATACGATTCTGTATCATAGCTGGGCAGTGGTCCCAGCACTCACAGTTCCAGATAGAATAATTCCAGGGCTGAGACAGCTCTCCTTGCAAGTGGAAGGGCCTGAGTTCCAGAGTCAGCAAAACAGAGTAAGCATTGCTTTTCTCCATCGTGGGCATGGTCCTGTGTAGGACAACAGGGAACCCTGGTCCCAAGCCACTAGATCCTCCCAGTAGCTCCCCCAATGGGGTCAATCCTGATCCAAATAGCTTCCCAAATGTGCCTTTAGAGGCAGAGAGTGTCCTACCACCACAGAAGCCACCGGCATCAAGGGAGAAATGGGGACCACTTCCTCAGGTCACACTAGGTGTATCACTAGGAGACCTGTTTGCTTAGCTGTTCACCCAAAGACACTCCAGACACTCTGTGAGCCAGGAACCCTGAGTGGACCTGTACTGCACCAGGTCTAATCCTGTGTCCCTTGAAGATCCATCCAAGGCCTCTATGGTTATTTGAAACTCAACTCTAAGACTGTTTCCAGTCCCCACGCAGTGATAAGGACTATGTTCACACTGAGGACAATGACCTGCCATCCCAGCTCTGCCTGAGAGGAAGCTACAGTTCTTCAGAACTGACCACCACACCAGCTGGCATTCTGGATCCTGTGGAGGAGATACTGGGGCTTCCAGAGGATGATGTGTGGACAGGAAGGGTGACGACTCCTCACTGGGGGAGAGAAACCAGGTAGGTATCCAGGTATAGTTCTTTTAGTGAGCACAATGTTTTCCATTTATTAGTGAGGCATCCAAAGGACTTAGGTACCTTAAAGAATGATGTAGTTACAAAAAAAAAGAAATAAAGGAAGGAAGGGAGGGAGGAAGGGAGAGAGAGGGGGATGAGGAAGAAAAGAAGGAAGGAGAGAGGGAGGGAGGGAGGGAAGGAAGGAAGGAAGGAAGATGAGCAGGGAAGAGGTGGGAGAGGCAGGGGGATGCCCTTTTATTCATACCTAAAGCCAGGAAGGGGACTGATGCCAGACCCTGTCAATAGTAAGGCTATCACTGCAGGAGCGAGCTACCCCAGTAGAGGCTATCACTGCAGGAGTTACCCCAGTAGAGGCTCTCACCTGATGGGTGAGGACACAGCCAGGGCTGACTGGACCAGGCTGGAAGCAAGCAGAGGCCAGAGGGGCCTTAGTTTTGTTCTCCTGCCCTCCACATGTGCATCATTGCTGCCCCTTGGCAGAACCACTCACTCCGAAAGCCAGGGACAAAGGAGTGAAGAGCCAGCAGCAGGCGAGGGAGAAGGGTGCGTGCAGGTCCCCCAAAGTCCTGGTCCTCTGGTTCCATCCCTACAAAGACCTTGTATGGGTCACTTGAAAAAATGAAGTTATGCTCAGACAGTAACTCCCCCAAAGCCAGGAAGGACAGAGCTAGGACCAGGAGTCTAGTTCATCTGCGACTCTAAGCCCCAGGTTTTGGAATGTGGAGGACCTAGGCTAAAATCTCAGCCCTGACAGAGTTGTTGATCAAGAGGGCTGCCCTTGCCTGTAAAGTGGGACTAGTGAATCCTGCAGTGGTGGGGCTGTGGAGGGCAGATGGGACATGCAGAATGAGGGAAGCTTTGGGTGCCAAGCAAGGCCTTCCCCCACCCCCGCCCGCCCCCTCCGACTCCTGGCAGTTATTAACTAGCGTCAGGTTCTGCATTATGCATGGGGCAATTTGTCTGCCTCTCCCTCCACCCGCAGCATCGATCCCCATGCTCAGCGGCCTCATTGAGATGCAGGGCCACAGCCCTGGGACTCCATCCCAGTGTCTGCTCAATAGCTTATATTTTTAATTTGTCAATAATCAGTTCAGACCTTGGACTGAGCCCTGTGGAAGGCTCAGCAGGATTGCTGCATAGGGAGGGGTATTGTGCACCAAAGGGAAGGGACAGTGACTCCAGCGGCACATAGGCAAAACAATACTGGGTGAGGATGAGGAACAAAAAGGGACCCAACCACAAGAGAGCCACAGGCTGGGATATGCACCCGAAGTCAACCAACCTGTGCCCCCGGTGTCTGAATTCTGCCTCAGGTGCAGGTGAACTTGACCAATACACAAAGCTTTTTGGAGCCTCTTTTCCCATTTGTAGAACAATCTGGAATGTTCATTTAAAACTGCCCTTAGCACACAGACTGGTGTGACATGCATTAGCTATTCAATCGCCACTAAACATTTTCTTTTACAAACAGTTCTCTAAAAAGTCTGACAAGGAAGACAGTTGTCAGCAGGGACTAGCATGGGTCTGCCGAGCCTGGCACCTTCAGAAGAAAAGCATCATTCCAGCTCATATCTGGGAAAGCTGAGGCTCAGAGAAGGCAACTCACTGGCCCAAGGTCACACAGCAGGATCATGGGGTCGAATACCCCGGCAGTATAACTTAATCTTCACAGTCCAATCACCTATGATGGAGTCCTCAATACAGAGGACAAATCAGAGCCCTTCTCCTTTTATGGCATTCTTGTGAGTGTTTTTGTCTGTTCTTTGACAGCCTGGATGTCATGAGGAGGTGGGAGATAGCAGGAAGGCCACCCCTATTTCTTCCTGGGTCTTCATGCACCTTCACTGAGCTCCCCGCTACTAAGAAAGAGACTATGAGAGGCCTCAGCGCTGGAAGGGATATCTAAGGATAGAGTGGCCTTCTTCCAGGAAACAGGGTCCTGCCCAAGGTCAGGACTGCCCAGATCAACTCAGGATTTGAACACATCACAGAGAGTCACCATGGCAGCTGAAACCTGCAGCTTCCTGCCTCTGACATCACCTCTGCTGGATACCTGACCCCACAGTCACCGTTTTTGGCTAAATGAGAAAATGGAAGACTCACTATCCTACAAGGTCTCAGAGGCCAGCCTCCTGTGCCAGGAAGCAGCCAAGCCCAGGGCTATGATATCTGACCGCCCACCTCCTGGGTATGTATTTTCAAGGTGATCCCACCTGAAGCAGATGTCACGGGACCTGAGTCACCACAGAGTAAGAAGATTCTTTGGGGTTACTGTAAGCCCTCACTTATACAGGCTCCAGAGAACTGCAGCATCCCAGCTTTCCCGTTCTTCAGCCTGGGGACCCCGGGAGCCCTGGGACTTTCCTGCCAGGGAACTTCTGTCTCCAGGGTCTATGCCTACTGATGACTTTATTTCTTCTAGAGCGCTCTCTGGTGCTGGCAGAATCACCTGTTCACACAAGCTGGAAGCTACTAAATGCCCCAGAGGCTCTTCCAGCCACCTGGGGTGTTCTTACAGGCAGACATGGGCACTCTACAGCACACCAAATTTGAGAGCTTCTACAGCCTCTTCATTCTGACATTCCCCACTGAGCAGATGGGAAAATGAGACAGGACAGCTTGAGAGATGTGGCAGCTGATATGAAGGTGGCTTCTGTCATTCACCATCCCATTTATCTCCCCAAGAAGTCCTGGACCTAAGGGAACCCCCAGAAAGCCACTGTAATCCTCAGGGCTCTAGGAGATCCTGAGATAAATTCTTAACAGTCTTTCCCCTAGGATGGAGTGGATGTTGGTGAGGAGAAGTGAGTGCTGGCCAGTGCTTCACAGATACCCTGCACTGTCAACACAGATGACTCACAGCTTCCCTCTCTACATCTCACTCTATCTGTTACCGGCCTTGTCAATGCAGAGGACCCCAGGGCTAAGCTTTACCATCATTGCTCCTCCACCATTCCCCCTTCTCATCCCTATCCTCTGCTTCCCCTCCCCCAGCTCTGTTCTTTGAAGCTTTGCAGGGTGCTTCAGCAAAACTTCCTAAGAAACCTGGGAGACTGTGTTGTCCTATACCTGTGTCTTGCACATCCTGGGCTCTGAGGATCCTGGGAGAGGCCCAGGACTGGCAGAAGGGAATCTCCAACCCATGTCCAGCACCCACAAGGTGCAGAAGGTGCCCACAAACCCCACAGAGCCCAGAATTGACTTCACAACATGGCCACTTTGAACAGGAGCAGGAAGCTCTCAAGCTTGGCCTCCCCACGGGGTCTCTCACCCTCACCCTCTCTGCTCTCCCCTGTTCTGGGGCGAGGACAGCAGGTTGGTTTGCCAGAAGCACTGGGATGTGAAATGGGCCAGAGAACAAATGAGGGAGGGGAATTCAATGTGTCTGAGTTTCTCTGTGGCTGGGGTTTATTCATGCGGGAAGTGAGTTGAGTCTACAGATTTCCCATGGGGCTCAGAGTGTCAGCTGGCCTGGTGACAGACAGCCCTGGGGCAGGGCTAGGGAAGGGGGAACTGCTCAGCCTTGTAGGGTCTCTCATTCTCCAAGATACCATTCTGTTGACCGTGTGACCTGGGGCAGGCTGCTTCCCCCTCTGAGCCTCAGTTTCTCTGTTAGATAAGCAAATATTTTGGAGTTGAGAAAGAACAGGATTAACATCCTGTTGACAAAGCATTGACTGGCTGTGTGTGCCCTTAGAATGCTTGGAATGCCTGTTTTAAAACAGCCAGCCTTCAGCCCCCTGTGCCAAATCAGTGCCTAAAACCCTGGCCACTGCCTCAGCCATCAGGATTTTTTTTTTAAGTTCCCAGTGACCACAGTTTCTCACACCAGCTGCCATCCAGCCCTCCTGTAGCAGAGTAGTCTGTAGAGAAAGTCGGGGAAATGATCCCTCCTACTTTTGCTAGGGTCACAAGCAAGAGGAAGCAGGAAGAGCATCTCTGTCCAAGGTGCTGAAACAGAAGGCTGCCTTCCGGCTGGAGCACCAGGTGCAGGCGGGGTGCAGGGCTTCCTCTCTCCTCTCATTCTCATCTCCTTTCCCACTGAGATCCCGCGTACTCTCCCTCATGCCCTCTTCTCTCTCCCCTTTCTCTCCTTCTACTTTCCCCTTCCTCTCCACTTACCTGCCTCTTCCTTTCCATCTCCTCCTCCACCTCTCTCTTCCTCTTAACCTTTGTCAACTGCCTTGACTCCAATCCACCCCTGACTTCTGCCTCCTTAGGAGAGACACTAACCTTTTTTTCTTCTCTTGTCCACACATTCAAGACATCAGTGCCCCCATCATGATTCCAGATAGGGATCCAGAATGACAGATGGCTTCTCCTTCCACTCTCCTCTGTAGAGACCCCTATCCCCTAAAGAGAAGCTCCTGAGGAATAAGACCACCCAGCATCCAACAGAGCAATAGATCCACACCCAACCCCTCAACTAATGCACTTCTCACTGAAATCACTTCTCACTGAACAACCTGCTGTGTGCCAAGCTGGGAGCACAGCAGCCAGGAAAAGGAATGGTCTCTTCTCTTCCTAGTGGAGAAGATAGGAAACAGGAAAAAGGTTAGGGCCCTTACCTTAGTCCTTTATTAGGATGGTAAGAGCCTAAGTGCTGGACTGAGGGTAGCTAGGATAGAGTGAGTGTGCTTTGAGAGGACTAACACATAGATTCAGACCTGAATGATGAGAAGGGATTAACGAGGCAAAGGGATCAAAAGGGTTTTAAGCTGAAATACAACTGGTACAGAGTCAAATGACAGAAAGAAGGCAAGCATTACTGCTATGGGAAAGAAAGTTGAAGGAGAAGAGGTGAGGATGAGATCTCACAGAACAGGAGGGAACATCTCTTAACAGTAGTCACAGTTGTAGGACTGTCACTTTACTTACATGGTCATTTGTCCATGCAGATACCCAAATGGGAGGACACAAAAGTGTGAATTGTTTAGACTTGCAGTGTCACCTCCTTCTCCAGCAATCTCCAGTCCCACCAAGACTCAAGCAAGTCTAATTTATCTAACCTGGCACAGGACTTGCACTTAAGGCTTTTCTTACAGAATTACACCTGTAAGCTTTTCTTATAGGTGGTTGTCATCACCTCATCATCAAAACCAGCTTCCACTATCATCATCACCACCATCACCATCATAACCACCATCACCATCATCACCACCACCACTACCACCATCACCACTACCACCATCACCACCATCACCATCATCACCACCACCATCACCATCATCACCATCATCACCACCACATCCCCATACTATCAGTATCAACCACCACCACCATCATCACCATTGTCTTTATCACTACCACCATCAATATTATCATCACCATCACCACCACCATCACTAATATCCCCATCACCATAATCTCCAGCAATAGCACCACTACCACCATTACTATCATCACCATCTCCACCACCACACTGCCCTCATCACCACATTCTCCACCATTATCCTGTCACCATATTTACCACTGTCATCACTGTCATCATCATCATCATCATTTTGGAATAACTGTAATTGATACAGGGATAAAAATAAGGCAGAAAATGTTAAGAACCTTGTTCAAGACTCACCATGGACAGAACAAGAAGACTACTTCCGTAAGCATTAAGAGAGCCCTGTGTGTAATACAAAGATAAACAGATCTATGCAGTGGCCAATGAAAACAACAATATTGAGACCAACTAGCACTGGGCATCTGTGGGGGCCTCCTATGAGCTTCACTTTCTTAAATCCCATTATCACTGTAAAGTAAGCTTTCTTCTATCTAGATGGAGAATCAAAGTATGGGGCAGTGACATAATCAAACAAATTCAACTTTCTACTCTATCCATTCCCATCAGGGAGACACTGCTCTGCTCCCCTGTACTGCCATCACACATAGCCAGTGCTTATGGCCTGAGTATCACCTTAGTTGTCTCAGCTGCTCTCTGCTGGGAGATCTAGAGATGTTTTCTTCCCAGTGGCTGCAGTCTTCATGCTGTGATTTATACCTTGCTCCTTCCTCTAGAACCGGTTCTTTTTGTTTGTTTGTTTTGTTTTGTTTTTCGAGACAGGGTTTCTCTGTGGCTTTGGAGCCTGTCCTGGAACTAGCTCTTGTAGACCAGGCTGGTCTCGAACTCACAAAGATCCGCCTGCCTCTGCCTCCCGAGTGCTGGGATTAAAGGCATGCGCCACCACCGCCCGGCTTAGAACCGATTCTTGATATGCAGAAAAGAAGCAAAAAGATGATCACTACAAAAATAAAAAGGTGTTTCATGTCATTCTAGAGGTGGTTGTGTGGGCATCTTAGTGATGTCTTCCTCAGCCTTATGGTGCTCCTTTGGGAGGACAGTCAATGGTGTCTGAGCCAGGGACCAAGAACTTCTATCCCTAGATCCTGATAGGAGGGTTTGCTTTCCTCAGGGTGGACAAAGCTCCAGCACCTCCAGAGCATTGCCTTCTCCTCTAATGCAGAAATTTCCAGAGCAAACTCCAGCACCCCACTCCACGGCTCCTGCACGCAGGAGATCCACAATCCACTCATAGCTGGCTCTTGATTGCCAGGAGAAAAGATTGTGCCCACCAGATGGGCCTTAATTTTCTTAGCTCTCAGTTCCCAAGGCACTGGGAATTTGCCAGACAACAGTCATGGTAGGAGCCATCCCAGTGGCTGGGGCAGCACTCATGTGGTTTCATCGCCTGACTTGAAACTAGACCTGAATCCTACCATTTTTAGACTTCCTAAGTGTTTTAGGACTTGGGATGCCACTCTGTGTACCCTGGTTCTGACTAGAGAGCCACCAACCCCTCAGCTCCTCCCAAGAGCACCTTTACATTGGATACTGAGCACATCTTCCTGGGAGCATCTCCAGGTCAGGGGCAGGCTCTGCATGGAATGAATTTGACCTCAGCAATAGGGTTCACCAATCATCTCTGACCAATAAAATTATCCCACTCATTCCCAAGGCTAGTTGTACAACACATGACTCTAATCAGCCCAATCAGAGCCAATCTTGAGCCTTTGTGGATTCCATTCACCTCAGCAGGAGAAATCTGAACGGAAGTTGCCTTAGGAGGAAGACAGGGAAGAATTGTGGTCTGGTGGTAAAATCTGTCGTACATCTGAAAATCCACTTTGCTATTGCTGTTTTACTTAACTTTCACAACCTTGTTTAAAAAATTCAAGTTCATATAGTCACAGTAACTGGCCTGAGGTCACACAGCTGGCAAGCTCTAGTCTACAGTTCCACGTAACTATGCCTGAGGTTTGAACACCAGCCTGTACTGGGCACTGGACAGAGCTCTTGTCCAACTGGATGAAGCCTCTGCCCTGTGTGCTTTGAGAAAAACTGGGCTTTCGCTGGGCGGATGAAAAATGTCAATCAGTTACTCACCGATTTCATAAAACCAGGAACCATCACCCAAGTTCTGTTCCAAGATGGATATTTTGCTTCATACCCTGCCACTGCTTAATAATAATAACGCATCTGCCTAAGGAGCTCGTGGACTCAAAGCATGATCTCCAAATGCTGCCACTGTAGAGAAGAATCTGTTCAAGAGGGCACTGACCTCACTGGTGGGCCTTTGCTGTTTGATGGCTGAATCCAAGAAAAGATGGAACCTGCCTGAAAGAAGAGGGTCAGGGTGGATCTTAGGAGGAGGCATCTGGCTGACCGTTCTGACTGACCATCCCTCCTCCCTTCTGTCTCTGGATCTGTTACCTTCTCTAAATGCTAGAACACAACACTGTCATGAAAGCAACTTAGAAAGGGAAGTATTTACGGCACTCATGACTTCACAGGGCTGGAGTCCACAGCAGCAATCGAAGGCATGACAACAGGGAAGTATTTAAGGCACTCAAGACTTCACAGGGCTGGAGTCCACAGCAGCAATCGAAGGCATGAAAACAGGGAAGTATTTAAGGCACTCAAGACTTCACAGGGCTGGAGTCCACAGCAGCAGTCGAAAGCATGACAACAGAAGTAGCTGAGTGCTCACATCTTGATCCACAAACAGGAGGCAGAGAGCACACTGGGAATGGCTCCAGGATTCCAAAATCTCAAGCCTGCCCCCAGTGGCACACCTTCCTCCAACAATACTACACTTCCTAATTCTTCCCAGAAAGGTTCACCAACTGGGAACCAAGTGTTTAAATATATGAGATTGTGGGGACATTCTCCTTCAAACACTACATTCCACTTCCTGGTCCTCAGAGGTTTGTAGCCACATCATAATGCAAATTTCATTTAGTCCAACCTCAGAAGTCCACATAGTCTTTCAGTCTCAACACTATTTAAAAGCCCAAAGTCTCTTTTGAGACTCAGAACAATATCTGAACTACAACCCCCTGCAAAATCAAAAATCAAATAGCATACTTCCAACATAAGACGTCACAGACTATGCATTACACTTCTGCGATGGCTTTATGTCAACTTGACACAAATTAGAGTCATCTGAGAGGAGAGAACCTTAGTTGAGAAAGTGCCCTACAACCTAATCTTGCCTGGGAATTTTCTCTCTTGAGCTTCCCTAGATGACTCTAGCTTCTGTCAGGTTGACCCAAAGCTATCCAGCACAACTGACCTTTCTCAACTTGACACACAAAACATACCAGTGTTAAGCCATTATCTTCCCTTTCTTGTTTATCTCCAAGATAATAATTAATATCAACATTACAATTTAAAACATTCCAACTTTTAAGAGTATTGCAGTCTTTAAAAATTCAAATATTTAAAAGTCTAAAGTCTTTTTGGAATATTAAAAAAAATCTCTCTTAAAATCCAAAGTTTCTTCAAAGTTCAGAGTCTTGCAACTGTGGGCTCCTGTAAAATTTAAAAGGAAATAATTAAATGTTTTCTCATTCTATGCACGAAGGCATCATCCCAATCTGAACAAAGCAAACCAAACTCCATCAGTACAAAGCTGACTGTATGAGGTCAACTCACCACTTCTGGACCCCTCTAAGGGTCTTGGTCACTCTCCTGCCTCCACCCTCTGCAGCACACAATTTGTCTCATTGGCTCAGGCTAGCTCCATGGCTACTGTCCTTAGTGGTGATCCCATGGCTCCGGGCATCTCCAAAATCCTGGAATCTCTGCTGCAACTGGCCTGCACTTTCACCAATGGTCTCTCCTGGGCTCTCTTCAGGGTGCCGAACCTTAGCTTCCCCACAAGACCTGCTCAGTCCTGGACCTACAGTTGTCACTGAGGCTGCACCTTTACCTATGACCTCCCCTGGACTTTCACAGGGCCAAGCCTCCGCTGCCTTTCAAAGACCCCTTCATGCCTTTAAAACTTGCACATCGCCAAGTTTGGCTGCCAGCAGCAGCTATAACCTTGGCCCCCTCTGGACCACAGCTTCTGTGTGCTGACCCAGTGCTCAGTGATGCTGGTCTCCAGTCACTTCTGATTTCTCAGCTCCAGTTGACCAGCATCAATTGTCCTAGCAAAGCAAAGGCTTCACTACAATGATAAAAGTCTCTTGTTTACTATGTTTATCAGCCCCAGCTAACCAGAACCACATACTGTCAACTGAAAAATAGAAAATGGCCCCCAATGGAGCCTTAAAACTTACCTCTGAATTTCATAGTTCAGGCCACCATCATCTGCACTCTCCCAATGCCCTTATCTCCTAGGCTCCCACAGAACAGCTCACCAAGGTTTGAACACCCAATGATCTTTCCAGCCCAATTTTCCAATCATCCTTCCACAATCCTCCCCAAAACACAAGGTCAAGTCTGTCACAATACCCCATGACCCTGGTCCCAACTGAGAAAATGCGTCTCTAAAATCAAGCTGTAGACAAGCCTGCAGAGCATTTTCTTAGCTAGTGATTGACAGGGGAGGGCCCAGTCAGTTGTGGGTAGGCTCATCCCTGGGCTGGTAGTTCCAGGTTCTACAGGAAAACAGGCTGAGCAGCCCATGGGGGCAAGCCAGTAGGCAGCGCCAGCTCCTGCCTCCAGGTTCCTGCAGTGAAGTCTCCTCCAGTCAGGAGAACAGAGATATCACATGCAGGTACAGAATGAACACAGTGCTCACGGACAAAGGGAACAGCATGGAACGGCTTCCTAGTCTAGAAATGGGATGTTGTTCTACTAACTCTCCCTACACACCAACTCTTCCCACTCACCTGCTGGAGGTAAAACAGACCAGCTCTCCACCCCTCAAGCTTGCCTTCTCCTGGCTGCTTTTAGTCCTGCCCAGTTTCCTGATGCTTGGCATTTGCAGTTTGTTTTGAAGTCCTTCAGCGGAAGAGAAATGGAAAGGGTGATTTCCTCTCTCAGTACCCGGGGATGCATTTCAGGTCTCCCTGTGTATCAAATCAAGTGATGTTCAAATTCCTGCTTAGGACTATCCAGTGTTTGCAGAAGGCCAATGTACATCTTTAGCATGCCCTGCCTGGTCTCTAGACAGCTCATCACCCCACTGCTTTGGGAAATGCTGTGGCCTGTGGGCATTCTGCTGCAGTGCAGAGGGAGTGACAGGGAGAAACAGTGTCTTCATCACAGTGTCCAAGTGTCCCCATATGTTCTGTCTGCAGGAAGTTGAACCCTCAGGTTCAAGCCCTGGGAATGGAGGGCTGGGGGAAAGCTCTGCTAGCTCATGTCTGTAATCCCAGTCTGCACTCTAGATGCTGAGGCAGAAGGATGGAGAGTTTGAAGACAGCCTGAGTTAAGGAAGGTGTCCAGCTCCACCTTCATCCCAGCTGGCACACGGGAGATCATCAGAGCATACACTGAACTCTAGGTCATATCCTGAGGAGGGCTGTCACAGGCAGGAGTCAGTCCCTAGTCACTATTACTCTGGGGATGCAAAGAGGGCCAAAATCAGAGAGGCAGACAGGTCAGTCTGGGGACATTATTAACAAAGGCAAGAAATGGCGGCGAGGGGGGGGAGTGGCCCTCTGGTGGGGACTGGTGAAGCACACTTGTGGGAGGCAAACGGTAGTGGTTGCTTTAATTGTGACAACTGTCAGGACCCCAATTGAAAGAGCCTTGATGTCAGAAACACAAAAATGGTCACTACTTAATATTTAAACCATACAGATGTACTGGGTGCAGAAACTGCCAAGTAAAGTATCATTCCAATTCCCATGGTCCACTCTTCAGCTAGTTGCTCCTGCAGGCCACCTTCCCAGCATGCACACAGGCTCAGAAAACCCCTGTGAGTCCCCATAAGTTCAAACAGGTCACCGCCCTTTGTTTGGTAGCTTCCAGAGCAAAGACCGCTCTGTCAACTCAGTGGGGACTTGAGGAGCCAATCTCCGATGGGTTTACCAGCAGGGTAGCTGTTGTGCTTTTGCGCGGGTCCCAGGTGGGGTCGAGACCACGTGGCAGGTCCCCAAACTGAGATGTGGAGGCTGGCTGTTCCCCTGCGAGCAAGAGGTATGGGCAGGCGGCGGGCCCTGAGAGTAGCCAGTCCCAGGCAGAGACGGCTGCCCATCCCTGAGCGGTGGCTGGTCCCAGGCAGGGAGACACAGTGGCAGGCAGGAGACAGAGAAATGGATAGGCACGCCATGCAGAGTAAAGTTGAACATTTATTAGGTGGGTTATTGAGGAGAAGGAAAAAGGGGAGAAGGGGGAAAGAGAGAGACAGAAGCGGGGGAAGGGGAGAAGTGGGGAGAGAGCTTCTGCCTCTCCGAGAGGAAGACAGAAAAGAGAGAAAAGCTCAGTCCAGAAGCTGAAGATCAGCCTGCCTCAGCGGATGTGGGAGGGAGTAGGCATGGCTTGTCTCTTAAAGGGACAGAAATCATTACAGTAGCCATGGTTCGACCGCTCAGTCCCAGGCTTGCAATGAGTTAAATTTGAAGCTTTGTCCATCTAGCCTCTGCAGTGGAGCTGGAAATGTGTCCAGGCCAGGGCTATGGAAGAGCCGGGTAAGTCGTTACCGCATCTTACATTGGGCAGGGGCCCTGTAGAGACCATTGGCTTTCTCGTTGTTGCTTTCTCAAAGGATGAGGAAATCAGGCTGTCCTCCTGCCAGCCTGGAGACAAGTGTCTTGAAGGTGCTGTGGCAGGGGCCCTAGAAAGGGACAGCTGGGAGGGAGATTAAGGAGATTCACACGGAATGTATGTGCGTCTGGCGCGTATGGTGCTTTTGGCAGAGACAGACTTGGGACAGAGATGCGCCTCCCCGGAAAGATACAAACGCCATTTGGCATTCCATGTTCTCCCAGCCAGCCCGGTCTTGTCTACATGTGAGGGTGGGCTGCATGCAAATGTCGAGCTGGGGGCGTAGTCTGCACAAGAGAAGACTCACATTGAGAAAGAACAAAGACTGGCAGCTAGGGCCTGAGGAAGCCAGGGCACTTCCTGTTGGGCTCTGCCCAGACTGCAGAAGCACCTTAGGCTTCTCTCATGCCATGGACCTGAACATGACATTCAGATGTTCAATCCCTAAAAAGATACCACCTATCTTCGCTCTGGGGATAAACTAGATCAACGTCTATTACACGTTTATTTATTTACTCATGTATTTTTGTGTGTACATTGTGGAGGAGGTCACAGGATGACTTGTAGGGGTCGGTTTTATCCTTCCACCATGAGGGTCTCAGGGATCAAACACAGGCAGTCAGCAAACCCCTTTACCCCTGAGCCATCTCTCCAATCCTTCCTAGTTTCTTGGCTGTATACAAACAGCAGAGTGTGTGTTATTTGCTCCTGTTTTTGCAGTCTCTGCAGCTATCTTGGGGCCTCCAGGTTGAAGAACGAGCTCTGGGAGACATCCAGAGTGGTGGCTTTGAAGAGTTATTCATCTCGGCAGAGGTGAAAAGTACAATGTCTCTCCCCAGTAACAGGAAGAGTTACAGAGTGGGAGCTAGGATGATAGATGGCATCACTTGATTCCATCTCCCTCCAGGACCCCTCTATTCCTTGAACCCCAAGAATCCTTCCTTAGAATCTTGTGAGTCAGCCCTTTAGTGTCCACAGGCCATGGAAAGGCACATTGCAGATTCCTGTGTCTTCCCGTCTTAGGCGTGGCAATGCTGGGTTTAAATTTCAGTTCTGCCTCTGGCAGAACAAGAAGCTGTTTCCATGCCTTTACTAGCCTGGTACGAAAGCATCCTGAAGCCTGTGCACACAAACAGGACAGCAGTGTGCACAGGATACCTTGCCCGCAGAGCTGCTGGAGAACACGTTCTGCTTCTCCAGGTGGACACAAGCGCATGCCAGAGACTGCAGGGACATCACTCACTGCCCAGGGGCTCTTCTGTAGTGCCCACCCAGCCCAACCGGATCTGGCAACCCTGTGTGGAAGGCCTTCAGCAGGGGCAAGGACCAGGCCCAGCACTTGCTTCTGGCGCCAGATTCCTGCTATCATGTGTCATTTGAGCCAGACCTTAAAATTCATGGGAAACCTTAACATAAGGCCAACACAGCTTCTAACATGTCCTGGCCATAATTTTTAGAGAAGTCACTAAATCAACTAAATCTTGGTTTCCCAATCTCACACAAGATCCTTGTGTCTACTGACAGTGTGGGTGGGTTTGATAGTTCACGCCTTAAACCCCCGCCCTGCCCCCTGCTACTCATGGGCTGCTGTGAAATGCTGGAGCCTTCTCAGGTGGAGCGGAAGTTGCTACCATCATGTCAGTACATCAGAGGAAGGCTGCCTCCTGCCTGTCACGTCAACAGAGATGCTCAGTCCCCCAAAGCTGAGGTCGGGAGACAAGGACTCAAGCCTCCACAATCTTCCTCTTCTCTTGTGGATACATCAAAGACTCTCTGAGACTGTCTCTATCTCTGTGAAGATGAAAACTATTTCATTTTAAAAATAACAGGCTGGGGTTTGGCTCATAGGCAGCACATTTAAATCCATACCCAGTGGAGTGAGTAAATAATCTACTTGGAATGGGGGCATGGAGACAGGAGAATCCAGCAACTCACTGGCTTGTGCAGTTACAACAAACCACACCTTGAACAAGTGGGAGGGGAGGACGAATCTCACGGTTGCCTCTGACTGCCCGTTGTTCCCTGTAGCCCAGATGCAGCCTGTAGTCCAGGAGCGCTCACACAAGAAGACAACACTTCCTTTTCTTCCCACAAACCCAATTGGAGATGGAAATAGCACTGTGTGTGTGTGGGGGGGGGCTGCATCATGCATACTTGGGTATCACCACACATGGACGGAACTAGAAAAAAACATCCTGAGTGAGGTAATCCAGACGCAGAAAGATGAACATGGTATGCACTCACTCATAAGTGGATGCTACCTATAAACAAAGGACATTGAACCTATAGTTCATGATCCTAGAGAAGCTAAGTAATAAGGTGAACCTTAAGAAAAACATACATAGATCCACCTGGAAAGGGGAAATAGACAAGTTCACCTGAAAAAATTGGGAGCATGGGAGTGAGGGGAGGAGGGAGGAAGGAAGGGGAGACGAGGTGAGAAGGGGAGGGGGAGGAGAACTTGAGGGAACAGGATAGTCAAGATGGAGAAAGAACAGAGATGAGAGCAAGGAAAGAGATATTTTCATTGAGGGAGCCATTATAGGGCTAGCAATAAACCTGACAATAGAGAAATTCCCAGGAATTTCACAATGATGATGCTGGATAAGACCCTAAGCAATAGAGGAGAGGGTGCTCGAACTGGCCTTGCCCTCTAGTCAGACTGATGAATATTTTAAATATAGAACTTTCATCCAGCAACTGATGGAAGCAGAGGCAGATACCCACAATGGAGCATTGGATTGAGCTCCCAAAATCCAGTTTAAGAGTGGGAGAAGTGAGAATATGAGCAAAGAGGTCAAGACTATGATGGGAACACCCATGAAACAGTTTACCTAAGCTAATGGGAGCTCACCCACTCCAGCTGGACAGGGAAGGAAACAGCATAGGTCCAAACTAGTCCCGCTGAATGTGAGTGACAGCTATATGGCTGGGGCAGACTGTGGGGTCACTGGCAGTGCCACCACAATTTATCCTGTTTGTACTGGCTTTTTGGAACCCACTCTCTTTGGATGGATACCTTGCTCAGACTAGATACACTAGGGAGGGCCTTGGACCTTCCCCAAAGCAATGTGGATGGAGAGGTAGGAGGAGGGAATGGGAGGAGGAGAGGGAGTGGGAACTGGGATTGGTATATAAATTGAAAAAAGGTTGTTTGTTTTCTTTTTAAAAAAATTAAACTAAATTAAAAAAAAAAGAAGGTAGGAAGGGGGTCTAATAGCCATTAAGGGGAAATCACCAGTACATTTTTCTCTTTGCCTTTGGTACATTAATAAGAAGTTGGAAACCAGCAAGGAGCGGAGGGAGGTAACACCACAGTGGGAGGGTGTGGGCTGCCTGCACAGCTGTCAAATTTCACAGCTGTAGCCATGCCCTAGTGACCAGAAGGCTGCACATGGGGTAACACCAGTGGCACCATGCTTCTTTGTCATGGAGTGGACATCTATGCTGGCTGGGGCACATCGTGACATGGTCCTACCTGTCAACTCCTGCAGGCTAAGATATAGACATTCTTCAGTGAAAGTTACTTGCCTGAGATGTCCCCTGTGGTCTCAGGAATTTGCACATTTGATTCCTAGTTGGTGGTGCTGTTTGGAGAGGTTTGGGGGGTGTGGTCTTGCTGGAGAAAGTATGTCGCTGAGGAGAACATACATGAGTTTAAAGATTCATGCCATTTCTAGTTTGTTATCTCTGTTTCACGTTTGCATGCTCAAAATGTAAGCTTTCAGCATGTTGCTCCAGCCATCATGCCTGCAGCCTGCTACCCAAAGAAACTCTGTCTTCTATAAGTTGCCTTGAACCAGGTGTCTTATCACAGCAACCGAGAAGTAACTAAGACAAAGGGCTTGAGAAAGTCATTAAGAATTGCCCAGTAGGTGATTCAGGGGCAGGATGGGGTGGGGTTTAAAATGCATAAAGGGCAGGGCATCCTAAGGCATTGAAGACCCCTACACTACCCACAAGGGGCTGGTTTGTCTCCACAAAACATAGGGGAATTTTGGTTGTAGACTGTTGAAGGACCCAAGCCTCTGATCCTCACTTGACAGACAGCCTGTGCTGTAGGTAGGTCCTGTACCTTGACTTTGAACAATGAGTTGGGAAAGCAGCACTTCTTGTTGCATGCCGCTGAGATTTCTCGGCTGGTTCTTATGCAGCAACACCTGACAGTTAACAACGAAGTCCTTCATTTTACTCCTGCAGGAAACACTTTGTGAGCCAGATGTTTTGATAGGTACCAGGTGTTCTGTCAGGGAACAGGCTGATGGAAATGGGTCAGGATTTCAGATTCACTGATTTCCAAGATTGACCATGTTCCAGACACAGGTTTAAACTCTGTAATTGTATGGATGTGCAGCAACTTAAGGGAGGAAGAGTAAATGTTGTCTCATGGTTTGAAGGTGCACAGTCCACCACGGTGGGGAAGGCAGGGCGACAGGAGTATGAGGCCGCCGGTCCCACTGGGTCAGCAGTCAGGAAGCAGAGAGGGAGAGATGCTGGTGCTCAGCCTGCTGTCTCCTGCTTATTCACTCAAGTCCCTCACCATGGGACGTTGCCACATTCCGAGTGTCTTCCTACCATTTGACCCAATCTAGAAGATTCTTGTCTGGCACAGCAGGAGATTTATTTCCATGGTGGTCGTAAGTCCCATCAAGTAGCGAGCCAGTGCTAACCATGACAACAGGTGAATCAGCATAGACAGACAAATCAGCAGACACAAGGGGCTCCTGTCCCCCGACTCACAGAAAGCAAGCCAAGCCAGAAGCTGGAAAATGTCCCCCAAAATTGATGGGTGAGACTGCGTGTGTCATTTCTCAACTGACCGGTGGAGAGGGCAGAGTAATCACAGGCGCAAAGCTGATGAGGTGAGGTACTGGAGTCTCTCATCTCAAAAGTTAGGAAGGGAGGCTCTCAGGGCACAGGGCACTTCAGCTGAGCACTGAAGGTCAGAGAGGTCTGCATGTGGGGAGGTTGGTACTTTAGGCAGGCAAGGAGGTGGAGCACTCAACTAGCTCCATGTATCATTGGAAGCCAGGATGGAAGATGCAGGGGTAGATATGGGGCCTCAAGGGACTTAAGCAGGGAGGAGTTTGCGTGACAACCAGAGAGGGAATTAGGGAGCTGCAGAAAGTTTGAGCAGGGCAGCATAGAGTTTCCATTTGGGAATTCTAGAAAGGTGGATTAGCTAAGGCAAGGAGGCCAGGGTGATCGGTGAAGGATAGTAGAGGAGGGACATGGCCACCCAGAGACTGTGGAGGAAGAAATAACTCAGCTCCAGGAAGGAGACAACTGAGCATTGTGCTTCTCTAAGTTCCAGCTATTCCACTCCTTTTATTTATTTCATACGATTACTTACTTCATTTATTATTTATCAATTTGCAGAGAATTAGCTCAGAGAGGGTGGGTAGATGTCTCCAAGTCTCATAGCAAGTGAACTTAGCTTAGGACCAGAATTTGGAGTGTGGTTGTGGATGTAAGCTTGGCCCACAAGCCCACTGTCCTCTCCAGGTCCCACGACTCTCTTGCAAGCAAAGCCCTCGCTGTACATATGCTCTGAGCTAAGTATAAGAGTGTGGCTTCTCGGACTGGAGAGATGGCTCAGAGATTAAGAGCATTGCCTGCTCTTCTAAAGGTCCTGAGTTCAATTCCCAGCAACCACATGGTGGCTCACAACCATCTGTAATGAGGTCTGGTGCCCTCTTCTGGCCTGCAGGCATATACACAGACAGAATATTGTATACATAATAAATAAATAAATAAATATTAAGAGTGTGGCTTCTCTAAGAAGTCCCTGCCCCATAGGACAGAGCTCCCATGAGCTGACTCTAGTGTCAAACTACTAGGGATGTCACTAAGGCTGCTGACTGCAGAAGAACTGAGACCAGAGGGCCAGCAGGAGCATCAGCAAGGGGGAGACTACACCGGCCTGACTCCAACCTGAGACTTTGGTGAGCAGTTGGCCTCTTTGGGCCCCAGTTTCCCTGATCTTCCAGCCAGCTTACCTCTTAAGCCTCCTAGAAAAGCCTGTAAGTGACAGGAAGATTTCCTTCCAGCAGGCTTGAGGCAGCCAGAGGCACTGAGGCTGTGACATCCAAGCCCTCTACACTATGCTAACAGAGCTGCCCCTTTCCCTCCCCTCCCCACCTCCTCTACTGTTTACATGCTGTGCGTGAAGCTCATATTTGCTCCAGACTCGTGAAACCTGGTCTGTTTCTTCTCGCTTTTTTTCTAACTGGGTTTGAGCCTGTAATTCGGTTAATTATTTCCCAGAGCAGTGGTTTAGCGGATTTGGCCCAGCATGAGGAAGAAGCGTAGAGATAGGTCCTGGGAAACCTCTCTCCAGAAAATCTAATTTATCATTGAGAAATCTTCTGTCTTAAGCAGCCCCCGCCACCACCATAAATTTGCATATTCTATGTGCCTGCAAAACGGAGTGGGTCCATTTGCATAATGCTGCCGAAGGGGCTGGTGTGCCTCTTGAACCCTAATGCAGCAGGAGCGGGGAGCTGTTATTAAGCTGTAGACACTGGCAGGAGTGAGACCCTGATGGATTTTCACTCCAGCCTCATCTTGCCTGGCTGCTCGTTATCCAAGGCCAGGGTCCCAGGCTGCTTGTGGATTCCAGGACTGGGGAAGTCCCAGACCAGTAGAGAGTGAGAAACTTTGGATTTCCCTGCTGATGGCAGGACAGTCACTTGTGTTTTTGAATAGTTTTGTGACATTACTTTTGCCCATGCATTGTGCCTCTCCCTCAGCCACTTGCCTGCAGCCCACTGCTAGGCTCTGGGGAATACTGTGTTAATTGGAGTTCTCAGAGTGGCATTTCGCCAGGTTGGAAAGTGGAGCTCAGGGATAGGGATTCTCCCCAGTCTTCCTTCTGCAACTGACTGCATTCATTGTTGGGAAGCCAGATTGTCACTGGTCCTGCTTCGTGACTCTCTCTCTCTCTCTCTCTCTCTCTCTCTCTCTCTCTCTCTCTCTCTCTCTCTCTCTCTCTCTCTCTCTCTCTCTCTCTCTCTCTCTCTCTCTCTCTCTCTCACACACACACACACACACACACACACACACACACACACACACACACACACACACCAGAGTGTCATATCACTATGTGGCCCAGGCTGGTCTTAAACGGTGATCCCTAGTCTCCCTATGCTGGGATCTAAAGCTAACCCAGCTACTTGACATATATAAATCAGGTACATGCATAAACCCAGCTACTTGACATATATAAATCATGAACCAGCCCACCTGCCCCACTTCCCAGGTAAAAGCACTATGAGGCCCTTGCTGGTCAGACAGGCTTATTAAGGGTCATCACACAGGTGACTTAAGAGCCATCACACAGGTGTGTTAAGGGTCATCACACAGGTGTGTTAAGGGTTATCACACAGGTGTGTTAAGGGTCCTCACACAGGTGTGTTGAGTCATCTCAAGAGGTATATTAAGAGCCATCACACAGGTGTGTTATGGGTCATCACACAGGTGTGTTAAAAGTCCTCACACAGGTGTGTTAAGGGTCATCACACAGGTGTGTTAAGGGTCATCACACAGGTGTGTTAAGGGTCATCACACAGGTGTGCTAAGGGTCATCACACAGGTGTGTTAAGGGTCCTCACACAGGTGTGTTAAGGTTTCTCACACAAGTGTGCAGACTTAGACTGCTGTTTTGGAGCATTAGAACCAGGCCAGCTGCTCCAGGCTGAAAGGTTTAAAAGTTTAGAGTCGACTCTTTGCGGGGCGAGAGGGGGTGGGGTGGGGGTGGGGAGTGTGTCTTAAGGAGTCCTGGGCAATGCTGCGGTCATCTGGCTTTGGGGAGCCCCCACAAAGGCCAAGGGTCCCTACCGCTTGTTGAAGGATGTAGGTTCTCATATAGGAAGCTGTGGATGAATCCATTTCAGCCCATGAAACCTCTGCCCAATGAGCAGCCCTCAGCTGCTGTGTCCTGACACCACAGCAGGGTAGCTCAGCATTGCTGGGGATAGGTAGCTGTCTTCCCTGCACCCCACAATGAGCTTATGATGAGGTCCAATCCTCAGGAACAGAGAGAAGAGGCATAGGAAGAAGAGGGAAGAGGGGAGAGGTGAGGAGAGGGAGGAGGAAGAAGGGGGGAAGAGGAGAGACTTGCGTAGCTTGCAGTCATGACAGGTCACTTAGCTACCTCCACATAGCTAGAGTGCCTTCTCTGGCAGCGTGTTCTGAGCCCACGCTTGTGGCCATCTGAGAACTTAGGCTCAGACCTGCCTCAGACAGCATGCCTGAGAATGTCCACAGCAGGACAGTCTGATGCCTAAAACTACAGACTACCCAGGTGCCCGGGCATTCCTGAAAGTCTCCCATGTGACAGGGTACCAGATCCAGCCACTTCCTGTTTAAGAAACAAAGTTTTACTGAAACCCAGCTGTCATTCTTCTGTCATCCGAGGTGGCCTTTGAATGGCAACACAGAACTGTGGTCACAGAGAACAGAAGATCCATAGAGTCTAGAGGGCTTTCTTACCTGGCCCCTGTCAGAATAAACGCGCCATTTCCCACCGAGCAGACATGGAAACAAACAACCGAGACCTCCCTGAGGAGTGTGGGCGAAGTCCACTATGGCGTCATGAGCAGACATGGGAGCACCCGCTGGCAGGTCATAGTAACAGAAACTTGAGACAGAGGGTCGGGGTCACCCATGGAGGACATGGCAACCTGATTCTGGATCATGGAGAGATCTAGGACGGGGTTTCTGAGGCTCGTTCTTTGAGACACACGCTCACACTGTACACCTTCCCAAATGTGTGTTGCTTGTCAAAAGTTTTCAAATAAATAGGAAAGGAAAGTGGGCGTGTGGTGGTGCCGAGAACCTTCTGCCTGTGTTTCCTTCCCGGGAAATCTCAGACAGCATACTGTTAAGTGAGAAACAGACAACTTTAATGTTCATACGTGCGCACACATTTCCACTCCCCTGACAAATGTATTGATCACTCCACCAACCAGGTGCTGGGAAACTGGCAGTGAGTGAAGGGTGGGGCAGCCTCAGCCACTGACTCCTGGCACTGCAAGGTCCTGTGTGCCCACAGTAGTGTGTGCCTACAGTCGTGTGTGCCCACAGGCGTGTGTGCCCACAGTCATGTGTGCCCACAGTCGTGTATGCCTACAGTCGTGTGTGCCCACAGTCGTGTGTGCCCACAGTCATGTGTGCCCACAGTCGTGTATGCCTACAGTCGTGTATGCCTACAGTCGTGTGTGCCCACAGTCGTGTGTGCCTACAGTCATGTGTGCCCACAGTCGTGTATGCCTACAGTCTAGTGTATGCCTACAGTCGTGTGTGCCCACAGTCATGTGTGCCTACAGTCATGTGTGCCCACAGTCGTGTATGCCTACAGTCGTGTGTGCCCACAGTNCCCACAGTCGTGTATGCCTACAGTCGTGTGTGCCCACAGTCGTGTATGCCTACAGTCGTGTGTGCCCACAGTCGTGTATGCCTACAGTCGTGTGTACCCACAGTCGTGTATGCCTACAGTCGTGTGTGCCCACAGTCGTGTATGCCTACAGTCGTGTGTGCCCACAGTCATGTGTGCCTACAGTCGTGTGTGCCCACAGGCATGTGTGCCCACAGTCGTGTATGCCTACAGTCGTGTGTGCCCACAGTCGTGTATGCCTACAGTCGTATGTGCCCACAGGCGTGTATGCCCACAGGTGTGTGTACCTACAGTCATGTGTGCCTACAGTCGTGTGTGCCCGCAGGCGTGTAGGCCCACAGGCGTGTGGGCTGCCATACTCACAACAGGGACCTGCAGAAGTGTGCCCAGGACCCGTATACACGGTCGGTGTCTTCAGTGTGTAAGCAGTTTCCTGACTGCTGCCCTCCTCCCTCCAGAGTCAGAGTATAGGGGACATCACCCAAAGGGCACATGGACCTCAGACAACCACCAGCCTGGGCTGAACAGGAATTGTTTCCTTCCCAGGGCCTTGATGCTCAACCATGAAAGGCAATGCCCCCCCAAAGCCTGACACATTAAGGGTCTTTGCTCATTGTGAGCCCCTGGCACTTGTTCTGTTCTAGGCCTCCCCATGGTCCTATCTTTCTTTGTGTGTGCACACATGTGTGGCACGCACACAGAGGCCAGGGGAGAATGCCAGGCATGCCCTCCTCTATAATTCTCCTTCCTTTGAGGCTCACTGAATTTGGAGCAGCGCTGCCAGCTGGCATGCTCTCCTGAACTGCTGAGGTTAAAGGCATGTGTGTGGCCACCCAACTTTTTTTTTCCTTTTTTAACACAGGTGTTGGGATCCAAAAACCTCGTGGTTGTGTGTCGGTCACTCCTGCTCACTGGGGAGGGACCTTCTTATCTTCCTTTATTGAGCATACTCTTCGTCAGGGAGGTGCTGAACCTGTGGTTTTTCACCTAACAACCACTCATTCAGAGGGTGCTGGGCAAGGGGTAAGGGGGGCAGTCCTGCAAATGCCAAGCACTGTGTCTCAACATGAAGTTCCTGACTTAAGCTGATGGCAGCCAGCCTCCCCTTGTCCCCTGCCCCTTCCATGCCAGCCTCTGGAGAACACTGAGAGTCAAGCCATGTCGCACCCAAAATGCAGATAAGACAACTGGTGCCTAGTATAATAAAGATGGCCCGAGGACATGCAGTTTGCAAGAGACCAAGGCAGGATACGTCCCCAAGCTATCTGTGCCAAGGATGGCAATGCAGCTACCAGAAAACAGGGCTCGGCCCTGGAGTCCTCAGCCTCCACTCCGGGAGAGAGCATGCCACTGTGCATCAGCAGAGGCGGAAAGGGTGCGCACCGACTGGTCACAGCTCAGATCCAAAGCTCAGTGAGTAGCTCTGATCTGTTGCCACCAATTAATGTGACACCTACCTCTATCTTTGCACTACTATTGTCTCAGAATTAAAGAGACAGGCACCCCAGGTCCTCTGTAAAGAAAGAGGCTGCGCAGTCAACACCATTTAGTATGCTGAGCAGGTTCCTGCTTCCTGCGAAGTGCTAGGGCTGGCTTTGAGACATGGAGATACATTTAAATTAACCCCATGCTATTTCTCTTCCAGATCCCCTCCTAGGGTTGACTCCTTAGCACTGACATTACTAACTCAGCAGGAGTACAGGGATGGCTTCCCCCTGCCCCCCTCCATAGACTTGGGGAGGGTCCTGTGTGTGGCCCCCTTCTTTAGACTCGGGGAGGGCCCGGTGTGGTTCCCCCCTCCTTAGACTTGGGGAGGGTCCTGTGTGGCTCCCCCATCTCACTGCCTTAGGTTTAGGAGGAGCTCTGCTTTCTCACAGGTACTGCAGGGTAGAAATTAGAACTCAGAGACACCTGAGCCCCCAGGCCCTACCAAAGGTCCCCTTAGAACCTGGGTCTGACCAGTTCCCTCCAGGAGCACAGTAAACACATGTTTAGTGAGCATCTACTACATCCCTTCCTATGAAGTCAGTGGTGGGGGCATGGCACTAGGTAGAGTCAGAAGAATCCCTGTCCTTGGGAAACATGACCTCCAGGGAGAGACAGAAAACACAGGTGGTTGAGTCTGTTTTATATTAGGGAGACAGGGATCAGGCAAAGCAGGCTTAAACGGCAGATAGGTGTCTGTGGTGGTGTTTGACTTGTAATGGATTTATGGGTGAGACCAGTGAATCCTGACACCATTTCAAAGCTAAGACTTCCAGGCCAGGGGATCCGGTTCTGTCCATGTTAGGTCACCATGCTACAGATGGGATTCTCCAGGCCTCTGGAAAGTTGACCCATGCACTGGCTGTGATGCGCACTGGCTGTGATGCGCACTGGCTGTGATGCAGAATACGGGAGAGAGACCTGCACATGAGCTGTTCATTCCCTGAGGTGAGCCGGGCTGGAGCAGTCAGCTGGGGACACGTGAACCATGGCATACTGTTTGTGGGGTGGCTCGCACAACACAACACCCATCTGGGTGGAGTTCAATCGGAACTGAGTCTCTGCAGTGGTCTCCAAGCAGCCCCCCACCCCCCACCCCCATGTCTCTTTAAGGGCTAGAAGTGGCACCACCTCCTCTCGTGCACTGACCTGCATTCTCCCCGGCCTCCTCGAAGAACCACAGACCATTGCACAATAAACCTTTATCAATATGACTCCAATAAATGTTTCAGCTCGCATATAAATTCCAGCACCCGCTGCCCAGTGGAGGAGACCTGCTCAATGCTCAGCCCATAAAGAAGTAATAATGCAGTTAAAAGGTGGGGCTTGTCACCCTCATAATGCCAGGGATCGATGCGGGGGAGCTGAGGACAGCAGGCAGCGGAAACTGCCTGCCTTGCTACATCTGAAGTAGGAGGATGCTGAGTGAAGCCGTGGACACGGGGAGATGATTCTTAGGCCTGGGGGAGGACCAGCATCCCTGTTTTCCAGTGTACCACATGTCAAGGGTCTGCATTCTGTCTCCAGGCCAGTCAGGCCTCCACTAAGTCCCTTCAACTCAGTAAGCCTCGGTCTTCCCTCCAGTAAAATGGGCAATGAATGCTTGTTCAGAAAATGGTGAGGTGAAACAGAAGCCATGATTCTGGCGCTCAAGGGTGCTGAGGTCCCAAGACAACCCAGGGTGGACAGACTTGCATTGATGAGAGGAGGAGGGGCCCCTGAAGGGCAATAGGGAGCTGTGGGCTCTGATGGAAACAGGCCGCTCATGCCTCTGTCCATGGCTGCCATGTGAGCTTCCAGCTCTAGGCATCAAAACTATCAGAATTTCTGGGCTCGCATGAATTCAGCATTTTCACAAGTCTGCAGCAGCTAAAAGTAAGTGTTGCTGCTGTCCTGTTGGCTGCCCACTACCATAGGGCCACTTTCAACACTTCGTTGGTGGTCACCAGAGGGAAGGGTTGGGTCTCTGCTAATACCTGGCACACCCAAAAGCTGCATACATGTCCACAAACACACACACACACACACACACACACACACACACACACACACATGCTCAGAAGAGCACTGGAGCTGTGGGTTTTTTTCAGCATAGACTCTGCTATCCTCTGCTCACTGTTTGCTGTGGGACCTCAGGCAAGTTACTGAGCCTCTCTGAACTTCAGTTTCAAAGTTGTTAGTTCTTACAGAGCTCTTATGAAGAGTCAAGAACCACTCCCCCAAAGCACACAAGACATAGTATTGGGAGACCCAGTGTACTTAGAGAGGTTGGCTACTGCCTGCTTTGGGCAGAGTGTCAGGGTAGACTACCAGGGTCATGCTTTAAAATGTGTCGATGCCCTCAAGAACAGCTGCTTTGCCGACCATCTGTGGCAGCCGTTAGAAAAGGCATCAAGGGTCGGAAGTCAAGAGGCAGAGGGCTAAATTCCTCTCAGGATACTAGACCACAATATGGGGTGCCTTTCCTCGTGTGTGTGTGTTGGTCTGATATCTGTTTGTGCTGCAGTGACCCACACTGGACACACAGTTGAATGAACTTGAACTTCTTGTGCCCACAGGGAATGACCCTCATCAAGGGCCACACAGATGTGTGCCCTGTTCCAGCTGTGACAACAGTGAATGTGGCTGCCCAGTGATGAATTCAGCCTGGAGAAGGCCAAGGCACACACAGGGTCTCTGATGGGAACAATCATGGGGGCGGTTGGGCGGCCATAAGAGCACACTCTAAGCTCTTTGCAGATACCCCAAGGCTTCCATGAACCCTACCATTTGGTGTCTGTGTTGATGATTCTCAAATTGTAGTTTAATGACCTTTTGCTAAAAACTGCTGGTCTCCAAGTGTCGCCATAGGTGTACAGAGTGGACTCTGGAGGCTCGACTCTGTGAGATTCAGCCCCCACTCCAGACGCACACTGTAACCCAGGAGCTCTGCAGTGGTCACCAGGGGAAAGCACACAGTGGCAAGTACTCACTTCCCTCATGTGCACCTTCCGCGTGAGCTTTTCCACGTCCAGTTTTCATTTATTTACTAACATTGTCACTATGGTGTATGTGTGTAGATGCAGATACCATAGCACACACATGAGGTCAGAGGTCAACCTTAAGGAATTGGTTCTCTGCTTCTACCTTTACCTGGATTCCAGGGATCAAACACAGGCTGCCAGGCTAGTGCACACCAAATGGCCACCCCCACTGAGTGAGTACCCCTCCTCCATGTGCTTCTTGTCTAATTTTTACCTTGGTTCCTAACATTTGACACATCAGTAACCTGAGGCTCAGAGAGGGAAGGGGACCCACCAATAAACAGTGATTACAACCATAGCATCACCCCAGCCCCTCCATTTCCAGGTTTTCCTTCCCCACCCAATGGCTGGGTCCAGCTGGAACCAGAATAGCAGGTGGGACAGTACAGATCCATGGACTGTCGTGGTCAAGAGGTCAGCCCCACCATGGGAACAACACTGGGAATTATTGGACAAGTCACTTCCTCTTTGAGGCGCTCTAGATGGTGGTGAGATGCCCACCTGCCTAGCAAGGGTCCCAAAAACGTGATGTGCACACAAGGCCGCTACATCAGTGACGGAACAGCTGCCACACATCAGCTGAGCTCTGTCGTTGCTGTTTCATCCCTGGTCATAGCCAGCACAGAAAAAAATGCTCAGCCGGTATGGAGGGGGTGCTCAGAGAGTCCAGTCCCAGCTTACTAGTGATCCCTGCAGCTTTGGTCAATGCCTCCCTGGGAGGGCAGATGAAGCAGTATGCCCAAGGCCTCCCAACCACTGGGTGATGACACTTGCCCGAAAACCAAGATCTCATCTAGAACCCAAGCTTTCGGTGTTCTTGTGACCCTGCATCGAGCTGTAGGGCTTATACACTTCCCAGACACAGTGACACTGTAGAGTTCCCAGACAGGTGCACACGAACAGCATGCTGGGTGCAGAGACTCCCCCCCCCCACGAACCACCAACAATTCACTTGAAAGAAATTTCCCTCTCAATAACAGGTGCCTGGATGAGGTTGGGGTGAGGTGAGACCCAAAGCGTCCTCAGATGACAGAATACTGTTCTTCCAACACAGCCCACTCAGATGTCCAGGGAAGAAAGCTGGGTGAGGATGGGGCTCATTGGAGAGCTTTGTACTGGAGAGACTGGGGAAAGAGGTGGGAAGGGCCCGCTCCCTCGGGACATGCTGGGGCTGCAAACAGTGAACAAGTACAGGTTCAAAGTTCATGCGATAGAGAGCTTGTAAAACTTCCCTGAACTTCCTCCTGCTCCTGTCCTCACAGCTGCCGGCGTGCTTGCAGTTCGGCCAACAGGATGTTCTGTTCCTCCCATTTCATCCATTTGTGATGGCCATTGGGGAGAGATGCCACGTTTCCCACAATGCTATGCAAAGACCTCTGGTAAGCAAGAGCAGGTGCTTACACCGTAGAGTCATCGAGCTTGGGGGCTATTTGTCTTCAGAGTAGCTAGCAGATACATTTTCACTCCTTTACTTTTTAGAAAAGATTTTTCCTATTTTTCAAAATTATGTTTATATGTCTGTGGGTGTACACCTGGGTACAGGGATAAGCAGGGACCAGAAGATGTATTCCCCAGAGTTACAGGTGGTTGTGAGTCTCCCAGCACCCGTGCTGGGAACTGAGCTCAGACCCTCAGTAAGAGGAGAGTGTGTTCATGCCGAGCCTCATGGTCCTCTTTGGTCCAGTCCCTTACTTTTTAAGCCTGTGGTCTTGGGGAAAATCACTTCATCTCTCTGAGCCTCAGTTTACCCACTTGAAGAGGAGTGATGAGGATGGTGAGACAACTTCCAGAGTTCTGTGGAGATCGATCAGAGACGGCACTGGGGTCGCAACAGAGCCCTGGTGTGCAGAGATGCTCTGGGTTCTGTCAAGGAAGCCTTGCTGCAGTCACCCTGGGACTAGAGTGTGCCATTTGCTCCTAGGCAGCACTACAGACAAATCTGTAATTAAACAGTGGCTAAGCTAATAGCTCTGGGAACTCCAAGCTGTGCCCTGGCCCCTGGACCCCATTGGAGCCTAGGACCAGCCAGGGCAGGGCCAGCGCCAGGGTGGGTGGCCCCGGTGCAGTCTGAGTTCAGTGGTGCAGCTCTCCCTGCTTGCCGGAGAGCTTGCATGTTTACATACATCCCATAATCACCATCTGCACAGCCAGCGGCGTTTGTTGCAAATGGGCCATTTCCATCTGTTGAAGCAATTTCCTCAGAGGAATTCGCGCTGATCACTTCTTTATGCAAAGCTTTTGTGGAGACCATTTTCCCCCCAATGGTTTTTAATAGGTCTAAATATCTAAGGCGCAGGGAGGGGCCTCACAGGAAGGAAGTCTCACAGGGAACGCTGACTGTGGGCAGCAGAGGTGGGGGAGGCTACGCTTCCCTGAATTCTACCTATATTTCTCCTGTGTGGCCCCAAACCCATCACCGTGGCAGGCCCCAGCCTGGTTGATACCATGTCAAATATTTATTGTTTGGAGTTGTGGAGGTAGCAGCCCCTGGCTGACAGAGAGACCTCGCAGGGAGGAAGACTGGGGCGTGGTAACTGGCCAAGCAACTGGTGATTCCACTCTGGTCTGCATATCTGAGAGGACCAGATGGGCAATTTTGCATATTTTTGACAGCTGTAATGAACAGGGCAGCTCTGTATTGATTAAAGGTCTGAGAAATTAGTGCAGCCCTCGGGAGCTTTGTTATTTACTATTTCTGCTCAAATCTCAGCAAAGTTTACATAAGCAGAAGTCGAGATTGTTGAATAGATGATAAATACTTTCCAGGGTCCCAGTCCCTCAGCTGCAGAAGGGAAGGTGGACTGTGACATTGGCATTGAACTCCTGAAAGGCACATGGATGTCTGCATCCCCAGCTTCCAGTACGGTGCCTGGTGCATAGTAGGTGTCCAGAAAATAATTATTCCTCGATGGACAGTGGACAAGAAATCTAAATCTAAGTCCTGGAAAAGGGGCCTCCGGAAGTCGAACCCTATGTTGTCCCATGCTTCAACTAGGCCCCCATCCCTTCCATAAACAGGGACTCCTGTGCTCAGGTGCCTCCCACGAGTACTGCCCTCTCACCCTGGCTCTGCAGAATAGAGTTGCTTCCCTAGGGGCCTTGATATGCCTGATTATAGTTCACGGGAAACTGCGATGGGCTGCCGGCTTGCTCCCAAGGGAATCCATACATACTGAAGCTGGAGAAGCGCTGTGGGAGTCCTGGGTGTGCATCATGTACAGGAGCCCATTGCTCAACACTGCACTGCGATGCCACCAACCTCCCACCCCATTCACAGGTGGACAATGAAATTCACCTGTGAGAGTTTGACATCTGCAAGCCACAGGTGATCACAGGTGCCAGCAAGGAATATTCTTTTGCAGAGATCATTCCAAGAGCCACCTGCCCTTGTAGTAAAGAGGAGAAAGAACCACAGATTCAAGACCTTACTTAAGTTATCCATGGTGAAATGACCTGGTGCGAGTGAGAAGGAAACACGGAACATGCAACAAACCCACTTAGGAGTTTATTAGAAGGGGGCGTGCACAGAGGGAAGTCAGTGTGCAGAGAGAAAGATGGTGCGTCCAGCTTTTAAAAGCTGCCTAATGCATGCGCACAGGGGGTTGACGTCATACACAGATGACGGGGCTCATGCATGCGCACAAGGGCTTAGCTGAGTCATATGTGGGTGATGCAACCACACATGTGTGCAAGGGCTTACCTGAGTCATACGTGGGTGTTGTGATCCATGCATGTACGCAAAGGCTTAGCTGAGTCATACATGCATCACGTGGGCCCCTTTAACATCCCTGGGGGCCATTAGGCACTTCTGCCTTAGGGCTTGTCTGTACCTGCGTGACCCCTAGAACCCAGAAGTATCAGCCTTATGTGGCTGAAGTCATTACACTTGGTGCTGTCCTGGGTGGAGGGAAGATGGGAGGGAAAGAGAGAGAGGAGAGAGACATGCCTTTGGTTAAGCAAGCAGGCATAAGGCCAGCTTCATGGCTGTCTCTAAGCATAATCACAAAAGGTAAGTGGATCTTGATGAGTTACTTTACCCTCCATATGAATAAAGGGAGATGGGCAGGGAAAGAGGGCAAGTGACAGATACACTGATGGCAAGATGGCAGTGAGGGTTATGGCAATCAGATGACAACACTGGAGATGATCTATGCACTACAAACACACCCAAGGCTCATTCAGTTATACTACGGGCTCTTAAAGATATTTGTGTGCAAGACCCTCCTTCATG
>JAQHUG010000089.1:5759476-5814819 GCA_028555095.1 Dicrostonyx torquatus | reverse complement strand
CAGAGAAAAATGTAGAGTTAATTAAAAATCAATAAAAAAGATACAAGCTACCACAGAGACCATTACAGAAAACCGCAGCCAATCAAAATGCAGACTTGCAAAAGTTCCAATGGATACATATACAAAACACCCCCACACCCAAGGCTCAGAGAACATTGCAGAAGATGGGGCACAGTGTAAGAGCCGGAGGATTGAGAAGTTTGCTGTGAGGTGCATCTCTGAGCAATGAGAGATGTTGTGCCAGTAAAATCTCGTAATGCCTAGACATTAGCTGAACAAGGACAGCAACAGACAGGCCAAAGTGCCAGGACAGGCCTCAACTCCACACAGAGACCTAGAGGCAACAAAGGAAGGCTGAGAGTGGGAGAAATGGCTTCCTCGGGGAAGAGCACAGCCACTGGTGTCCGACAGAAAGTGCTCAGGCCTGAAGGTCATACAAGGAGCATTAGACGGACTGAGCAAGCACACATACACAGACATGCACATGCACATGCACATATATGAGGCAACCGCAGTGAAGACACTGGTGGTGAATTTAAGTGAGTAGAGAAGGGAGACATTGCGGGAGGAAAGGGAAGAGAGAAATGATGCGTTTATTTTATAATCTCCAATATAAAAGAAAAAAACATACATCAATTTGAAGAAGAAAAAGCACTAACCAAAGATTCTATAGATTCGGCGGCATCAAATATTTAGCCATGAGCTAATTCTTTCAGTAAAAATAAGCAAGGATATTACCTTATTAATATATGGATTTGATATTGTCTTTAATAAATAGTAAAATAACACATAAACCAAAGAATTATTATGAATTAAAATTCTTTATGATTTACTATGATTTAGATATGAGTTCTCAGCTTCTGCTCCAGCCTCCACGCCTGCTTCTGTGCCTGTATGCTGCCAAGCTCCCCACCACGGCAGACTCTCAGTCTCCTGGAACCATAAACCAAACATTCTCCCCCAGTTACAAGTTGCCTTGGTTTTATCATGGCAGTGGAGAAGGGACTGATGCTACTCAGTCCTGTTACAACGAGAGGGAGAATGGGGAGGAAAAAGGCAGATAAGGAGATGTAAGTAAAGGCCTGGGAGAACGGGATAAGTGGAGGGAAAGAGGAGGGGAGAAGTATGAGGCACGGGACAGATAAATACAGCAGGCACACACCAGGTTCGTGTCTGCTCCATCAACTACGTGTTAAATGATTTGAGACAAAATATTTACCCCTGAGAGCTACCATCTCCTCATCTCTAAAATGGGAACAATGACAGTCCAATGAGGTGAGACAGACCGGAGGGACAGCGCTGATTCTCCCCACATGGAGCCGCAGCTTCCGATACCTTCTATCAATGTGTGATCAATAAAGGCAGACTCTGAGGAAGCCACTCATGATCTGCCCTCTGAAGCCTTGAGAGGGCTGCCATATTGTGAGGACAGTTGGAAAAACATACATTTACAGAAAGGATTGAGGTAAGTGTTATGGAGGACCAAGAGTCAGGGTTTTGGGGTGCTGAAGTTGGGTTCCTGTCTCAGCACTCCTGCCTTGGGCAAGCATCTTCACTGCTGTGTGCTGTTCTCCATCTGTGACCACAACTTGGGGAGCTCCAGTGACTCAAGGAGTCTAGCATGTGAACTTGTCCAGCTCAGGACCAGCATGGCACACACTCAGTGTGTCCAGATCCCTGCGCACAGCTGGGATAAACAGACTCGAGAGGAGCTCGAAACGGGGCTGACCTCCGTGTATCCAGCACTCATTGCCGGGAATGGCTCTCTCTGTCAGCCCTGCGAGGTGGGTTCCATTGCTAACCGAAGCCCAGAGAGGTTAGCTAATTTGTCCAGGACTGCACAGGAGCTGAGATTAAAACACAGCTCACCTATCACCCTTTCGTGCAGTGAGATGCGGAGGACGTGTTGGCATGACAGAATGTTCTGGATCTGGCTTTACATGTGAGAGAAATGCTGTGTGTGACAGCAGGTGGTACATGTGGCATGGCATCGCGCTTTGAAGAGTCACATGGTATAGCGCATGTATAGAGTTAGATTCGCAGAACACACATACATATTGGATCAGCATGGTGCCCACTTGCAATCCCAGCACTGGGGAGACAGAGACAGAAGTCCTGGAGCAAGTTGGCTAGACAGACAAGCAGCTACTGACAAGCTTTGGGTTCAACCAAAAGATGCTATTACAATGAATGAAGTGTCAAGTGATGGAGGAAGGTTCCCAGCATCAGCCTCAAGCCTACATGCAGACATGCATGCACACATACACACAAACATATAGACACACACAGGAACACACATACTCAAACATTCACACACTTGAACACATATTCAAACATGTATACACACTCAAACACATACACATATTTAAACACACATACACACAAACATATAGACACACACAGGAACACACATACTCAAACATTCACACACTTGAACACATATTCAAACATGTATACACACTCAAACACATACACATATTTAAACACACATACACACAAACATATAGACACACACAGGAACACACATACTCAAACATTCACACACTTGAACACATATTCAAACATGTATACACACTCAAACACATACACATATTTAAACACACATACACACAAACATACATGAACATAGATACTTAAACACACACAAACAACACACATACAAAAACATTCAAAGATGGGGCCTGGCAAGAGTTCCTCAGGTCACTGGAGAATTTCTTACTTTGTGTCTTGACCCCTTGAGCCCTACACTCATCCTGGTTGTCCCCCACAACAAGATATGATATGATAGATACCATCATGGTTAGGTCACCCAGTCCTGGAAGTTGAACCTCTGAAGCAGCTAAATCAACCTCTCTTCTGCATGAGCAACCTGCTTTGGGCACTCTATTACAGTGCTGGAAAGCTGCCTGGGAGCCCAAATGTGTACCTGGGTGGCCTCTTGCTGCAGCCAGAACACTATATCCAGGACTCAGTCACATGTTGCTCCCCATCTGGCTTCAGTCAGACCCTCAGCCAGTGACAGGCAAGGGCCCAGATAAGGGGCAGCTGACCAGATCCTGCAGCTAGACATAGAACATACTGAGCCCATTGCAGGACCCAGAAGCCATCTGAACACACAGAGTTTGCAAGGGTCCTGGGGATGGAGGTCCTGGCACAATTCTCAGCATTATTCATGGCTGGGTCAGGACTTGTCTGTCTGCACCAACTTGATAGGGGTTCTCAGCACAGCTGAACTCAGCATTTCCAGCAGCGGGCACAGTTGTGTGGCCAGTTGTGAGCTGCAACCTGTATTATGGAAGATGAGAAACCCTGGATAGTTACTCCAGCATGCTAGGACTCAAAGAGGAAGGGCAAACGCATCCCTTCCCATCAGCTCTCAGAGCTGCAAATTGTCGCTTGGAGCCCCAGGATAGAGTGGCCTTGGTGTCTCTGGTGGTGGAGGCTCCACTGCTTTGTCACTGAGGCAAGCCAAGGCAGGAACCTGAAGGCGGGAACTGAAGCAGAGGCTGTGGAGAAGGGCTGCTTGCTGGCCCCCTCGCCACAGCTTCCTCAGTTTGCTTTTTATGTAGCCAAAGATGACTCACCCAGAAACAGCACTACCGGCAGTGAGCTGGGCTACATCAGTTAGCAATCAATCCAACGCCCCACAGACATGCGCACAGCCCAGTCTGATGGGGGTAATTTCTCCGCTGAGTTTTCCTTTTCTCAACTATGTCTAGGTTTGTGCCATGTAGGAAAAAAACAAGCCAAACCCAAAATGATGCCATTCCACCCTTGTCATCTTTGACATGAACATATCACTTTAACAACTTTTCCGTGTTCCTAAGATCTCATGTTAATATTACAATATGAATTGTAGTTCAACATTTTAGAAGCCCAATGATGCTTTAAAACCGCAGTCCCTTAACGATGTGTAGGTCCCTTTAAAATCCAAAATAAGTTATGAACTTTCTTATTCTAAGAGAGCTAAACCAAATTCCAACAGGTAAAAAGTTCGATGTCCGACATCTGGAACTCACCTGTGATCTTCTGGGCTCCAAAGGGCTTGGATAGCCTCACCTCTCCAGGTCTTCCCTCCACAGCACACACGGCTCATTTCACAAGGTCAGGCCAGCTCCACTCCACCCCTGCCACTGTCCTAGGTGGTCACCCCACAGTCTTAGCATTTTCAATATGCTGTGCTCTCCACTGCCACTGAGGCTCCCACCTTCACCAATGGCCTCTTGACCTTTCTTTAGAAATTTCCACACAGCATCACTGCCCTTTTCTATGTCTGCCTAAACAGCAAGGTCAGGTCACTGAAGAGAGGAGTTAGAGGAGCTTGGGCCTACACAAGTGGACAACTGTCCCCTTCTACAGCTGGCCCAGCCCACCTCACACAGGACACTCTTTCCTTGCTATGGCAAGAACAGGGGACTACTTGGACAAGACCCCATTTCCAAATGTCAATTTTCTATATCCATAAGGTAGAGAGTGGGCCTAGGAGAGGCAAGGTAGACAAAAAGAGGTAGAAGTAGAAAAAAACTTCACAATAAACAAGGACCAGGCTGGGGCCAGGGCAAGGCTTGGGACACAGGGAAGCGGCGGAATTGATGTCCATGCTGGAGACAGCAACTGCACTCCACAAGGAAAAAGGCTTGCTGCATCCACAGCAACTGCATGGTTGGTGCTTGATGTCTGGTCTTGGAAATGCAAACCCAGGGTTTCCAGGACAAGTACTGAAGATGGGACCATCTCTCAGCAGGAGTGTGGACACTCTACCCCATAGAGGGCACTTGACATCTCTCTTTGCAGAAGACAATTTTGGTCACCATCCCTTAAGGGCAGAAATCTAGTGGCATCAATAGGTGCGATCAGAGACACCACTCAATGCCAAAGACTCAGCCCACCTCAAATATCAATTGCACCACAGATGACAATCCTGTCCTTCTAATCAGAGAAGGTGAGGCTGGGAACCCTGGACACTGGGCATAGCCTCACACCAAGAATGGCCAAGGGGGGTGTTCTTGGGAATTCAAAATTCCCTGTGGGAAGGGTCACATGACGTCCAGAGCCTGGACTTTAAATACAAGTCTTCCCTGTACAGATTCCCTTGCATGAGATTTTTCTGGACCATAATGGCAGAAAAACTTGAAGGAGACAGTAGGACTTTATTTTATCTGAAACTAGCCCCCAAACTGGTGAGGGAGTGAGATTTTCAGCCAGCACCTTAATGGGCCAAAATGTTACTCAGCTTCTCTGAGAAGTGGCCACCAACAGCATTTGCTTACCCTGTGCCCCAAGCATGCCTTGCTCTCAATAACCTACATATCGGGTAGATCTTATTTCAGTATGAATCGTTTCATCTCAGTCTTCCCTGGTGGTGCAGTCAGGTTGATCTTCTTAAATTATCTGTATATTTAGGTAAAATGTCTGAGTTTTCTTTCAGGAGAATAAAATGAATGTCATAGGTAACCTCTCCCTCCTACATTGGTTCCTGGATTCCAGGGGCAACGTTGACCCTCCAGGGGATCTTAGAGCCCAAGGTGTGACACAGCCAAGAGAAGAGAGTACCCTGAGGCCCACAAGGATTTTTCTTGTTCCTCAGGGTGTCAACAGAGGTGAATCTCCAAGGGCCAGCAGCTGTCTTTTCCCCTGGAGCCTATGCGTCTGCTGGACTTGACTCAGGACCAGTTCCTGCCTCTCCTCTACAGACAGCGTGTCATGGGCAGCAGAGCACAAAGGTCTATGCCCTGCCTGCAGTTGGGAGAGTCTTAACATCAGGTGGTCAGGGGCATGAATAGCCAAGGAAGAGTAGAGAGTCTGAAAGTATTGATGGGGACTCAGCTGCACCCTGTGCCTGTCTTAGTCCTGTCATGGTCTTCCGGTCTAATCTCCAGAAAGTCTGTTGACAAACGCTGAGTGGAAAATGGCACAAAATCTGACACAGTGGCTCACACTTGCACCCCTAACCTGGGAGGCAGACACAGGAGGAGGACTGCAGGTTCTGGACAGTGCAGGACTATGTAGCAAGACCTTGTCCCAAAACAAAACAAAAAGACATAGAACCTTTGCGGAGAAAGAGGGCAGGTGCCCTTCATCCCAGCCTCATGATTCCCATGTAGACAGTGTATGTCAGGCTCTCTGAGAGTCCTGTTCTCACAACTTCAGGACAGGTGATGAAACAGACTCAGAGAGGTTCAGAACCCAGATAACCATCATACAGCTAAGGAATTCTGGAGCCAGTGTTCCAACTCCCAGCCCCATGAATGCACAGCCAATGTGCCTTCTGTCTGTCAACACCACGACACGGGGCACAGGCGTCTCCTAATTCCCCAGGAACGCCCCAACACTGGGCCCGGGGTCTACATCGACTTGACTTGTTCTTGGTCACGGGAGGTGATCTGAGCGATGGGGACATGTGACACTTGCTTAGCTGCGTGGCTCCAAGGGAGGCTCTGGGGCCATCCATGTAGCGTGTCTGCATGGCCAGTTTACACGCTTCTTCTGGTTATTGCTGTCTCTATCCTGCGGCCCGCACACTCAATTTCAATTCAAAGTTTGGCAGTGAAGGTGTCACGGCTAAAAAATGGAATGGCCTCCCTCCGAAATGAAATAATTTTGTTGTTCAGTTCCGAGCGATTTTGTAATTTCATGCTTGTGTATGATAATTTTATGCTGTCCTGCCTCACGTAACTCAGTTCTGGCAGATCCTGACAGGTGATAAATACAATCTTTTCCGCCCCGCATGCGACAGGCCGGTGCGAGGGGGGGAGGGAAAGATGGCAATTTCACATCTGAGGCCAGAGCTCACCCGCAGCCTGTGGCGGCCCCATTCTTTCATAATTTCACGCCTGGATTCCAACTGGTGCCCCCTCTGTTGTGGCTGAAGGACCCAGGGGTCAAGGAAGCCTTCCGGAAAGTGGAAAGTAGAATGGTGTTGGGCAGGGGCCAGGGAACCGGTGGAGGGAAGGGAAGGGGGACAGTGACGGCTCTGGGCTGGCTACAGAGGGGATCTATGGTGCTGATCCTGGCTTCAATTCACCCTGGGTACAAATGGGGAAGGGCACTTTGAGTAGATAATCTCTCTCTCTCTCTCTCTCTCTCTCTCTCTCTCTCTCTCTCTCTCTCTCTCTCTGTGTGTGTGTGTGTGTGTGTGTGTGAGAGAGAGAGAGAGANTCTCTCTCTCTCTCTCTCTCTCTCTCTCTCTCTCTCTCTGTGTGTGTGTGTGTGTGTGTGTGTGAGAGAGAGAGAGAGAGAGAGAGAGAGAGAGATTGGCGTCACTGCATTCATCACCAAGGCCTGTGTTTTGATAGCTGCTCCCTAGCACTGGCCTTGAAAAAAAGAGCCCTCTCTTCTGGAGAACTGATGAAGAGGAGGAGGATCAGGGCTCCCTTGCAGTCGAGAGGGGTGTCGGAGTGACTGATGGGAGAGGTAGGGAGTGTTAGGGCTATACCAGTGGACAACTGACCCTCCCATGACTGCCCAGCCCCACTTCCCATCACTTTTTTGCTGTGGTAAGATCAAGGGGTACCTGAGCTTTAGAAGCACGCGCCAGCTGTGGCATTCACTATCACAGACGATGTCCATGTGCCAGCTCTGTACCAAGGTGGCCTGAGGAGTTGTCCATTGGCTCCATTTACTCCCCAATGGCTTGAGGGAGTGGAGACTAAGGAAACCCATTTTATAGATGGCAAAACCAAGGCTGAGTTGACAGAAGTTAGTGTATTCAGTTCCTAGGTCACCACAACAAATGACCATATGCTGGATGACTTAGCCCTGGAAAGCACGATCCCCACTCCAGAAGCTGTACCTCCGATGGCTCCAACAGGAAGTTCTTGGGAATGAGTCTCTTTACTGAGTTCCTCCCGGCTCTGAACCTCGGTCAGCTCCTTCAGCTGCTCTGTAGTCACTCCGGGTCCCGCCTCTGTTTCCACAGAGACTGCCTCCCCCTTTCCTTCTCTAGCAGGGACCTTAGACTTAGCACTGATGTTATCCAAGTCAATGCCATCTACAGAGTCGTAATTCTATCTCCAAAACCTACTTCCAAGTAAGAGCAGGACCCAGACTCACCTTTTGGGTCTTGCCAGCTGCTGGACTGTCCATGTGTATTCCCTTCTGGGGGCAAATGTGAGTCTATGGAGGTGCCCAACCCAATGCAATTTACCATCAACCCAGGGCTGAGAGCACCTCAAAACACAGCATAGAAGGGACCCCAGTAGGAAGTATCCGTCACCTGGGAAAGCCCTGCCATAACCTCCTGACTAGCTGACACTCTGTGGGCTCTTACATAACTTACATACCATGCATCTCCAGACTGACATCCTGTTTCTGTGGACTGGTATGGAAAGACAAGCCTTATAGGGCCACAGTCTCCACTCACTCATTCATTCAGAAACTGAACTGAGCAAAGAATCTCTGAAAATGGGAGATGCACAGAAACTCTGAGCTCATGTGTGAAATACACATGGTGAACAGCATTGACGTGTGTAGTAGCCAGGGTTCTCTAGAGAAACAGAACTCTCTCTCTCTCTCTCTCTCTCTCTCTCTCTCTGTGTGTGTGTGTGTGTGTGTGTGTGTGTGTGTGTGCTTTATCAGAGTTTATAGGCTGTGGTCCAACTAGTCCCACAATGGCTGGAATGTGTAGTAGCCAGGGTTCTCTAGAGAAACAGAACTCTCTCTCTCTCTCTCTCTCTCTCTCTCTCTCTCTCTCTCTCTCTCTCTCTCTCTGTGTGTGTGTGTGTGTGTGTGTGTGTGTGTGTGTGTGNTGTGTGTGTGTGTGTGTGTGTGTGTGTGTGTGTGTGTGTGTGTGCGCGCTTTATCAGAGTTTATAGGCTGTGGTCCAACTAGTCCCACAATGGCTGGAATGTGTAATAGCCAGGGTTCTCTAGAGAAACAGAACTATGTGTGTAAGCATGTGTGCGTGCGTGCGTGCGTGCGTGTGTGTGTGTGTGTGTGTGTGTGTATGCTTTATCAGAATAAGGCTGTGTTTACAGGCTGTGTTCCAAATAGTCCAACAATGGCTTGTCCCGATAGAGAGTCCAGATTCTAACAGTTGTTCAACCCACAAAGCTGGAAGTCTCAGCTGCTCTCCATCTACAGAGGAATGGATAGAGCCTGAAGTAGGCTCTAACACAGAAATCACTGCTTAATTAAATTTGCCATAGTCAATGGTCTTCCTGCATGAGCCAGCTGTCTCCTGCACTGGCCACTCCTGAATTTCCCAATCGTTGTTGGTTACACTAATTTCTACAGTTCTTCCTGGAATGTGACATTGTCTTTAATTCATTATTTTTTTTCTGGTAGAGTCAACTCCAAGGGGTTCCTTAGAGCTCCTAACTATAATACTCCTCACTGCACAGTCAGGGAACAATGTGGGAATTGTACCAGCTTCTAAGTGTATCTATCCCAATTACACATTGTGAAAATATCCACAAGATGAGTTTGGGACCCACTGAATCTACTGTGAGTTGGATTTCACCCAAAACTTCATTAATCACCTGGCTTCCATGAGCCCCGACTTTAACTGAAGGATCATAATACTTCTTTTGGGGTCTCCCAGAAGCAGCATCAATTCAGAACCACTATCTCACTGACCCCAAAAAGTCTGATTGTTTCTTTTCCTCCAGTGTACACTTACAGTCAAAGACTGTAGTCCCTATGGGGAAGGGCAGAGAAAGGCTGAAAGGAAGCCCGATAAGCGTGGTGTGTGAGGTTGTATGCTATAGAACCAACCAGAAGGGCATGAGGTGAACACCAGTGCCCTTGTTTCCTCGATTCTTCAGGAGGCTCCTTCAAGATAGGAACAATGTCCCACTTGTTCATGTCTAAACCTGTGGCAAGCACAGCAGGGGTTCAGCAGATACCTGATGAAGCAATGAACAAGAGAATCGGTCACTCAAGCAGGGACATTAATGGATGCAAGGAAGGAAGGAAAAGGGAAAAGAAAAGAAGGCAGGGAGGAAGGGAAGGAGGGAGGGAAAGAGGTAGGGAGGCCAGATGGACAGAACCACACTACACAGCTATCTTAAGCCATCTCAAGCCTGAAGCTCTGGTTCCAAGTGAAGCACAGAGTATTTGGCCAAATATCCTGTCCTGTGGGACATCCTGAATGCTGCACACCTCAGAGAGAGGAAGCTGGGCATTGCCTACTCACACAGCCTACCCTCAACTCCTTCCTCCTAAAAGATCCCCGGTCTGAAAGATTCCTGACTACTGGAATGTTGCCAGTCTTTCTTAGGTTACCCAAAACCCTACCTCCACTGCCAAGCCAGTCTCCAATCTTCCATCCCTTTATTGTCCTTTTATTTCCTCACACAGATGTGCAGGTGGATGAATTAACAGATGGTCAGACAGATGAATGAATATGTGGACACACGGAAGGTTAAGGAGACATAAGGAAAAATGATGGATCCATGGATGACATAAGTGCTACCACAGTCTGACATACAGGTATGTGAGTGGATGGATGGGAAGATAGACGGATGGACAGATAGATGGCTGATGGTGAGGTGGGTGGACAGTGGAGTCTGTGTGTGTTGCTGTGGCCTATGGGGAGCTTCATGAAGAGAGGACAGGGGAAATGATTTAAGAAGTAGCCTGAATCATCAGGGGCTTGATCTTAGATGATGGCCCTAGAATGAACAAAAGATGAACTTTTTCTACAACATGAGACCTATGGCTAGATGGCCACAGGGTGACAAAGGTTGACACCATGGGTGGAAGCTGCCATGAGACAGTTCTCTGTGAATTAAAACATTCCCTCGAGACTTGGAAAGTCAACAATACACAAATTCCAGGAAGTCCCTGAAACTGAGAGATGCACAAGGACCCTACCTCGTTACAGTGTATGTGAGCAGCCTGCTGGGGAAAGGAGATTTGACCTGTCTGCCTGGCCTCAGGCTGTGCAGGGAGCTCTATGGCTCCAGGGTGGTGTGTCGTCACTCCCGCCAGGGAAGGGGTTTTCGATGACACAGCTTGAGTCGCCCAAGCACTTGAAAGTACCCCACATTCACAATACTAAAAACACCCTAAGAGAAACACACTGGTTCGTTAAGTGGACCCCGGTGGTAATACTTTGATGTGTCATCAGCTCCCTATAGGAGCAAAGCAAGCAATTGCTCAAGTCTCCCTGCAGAAAGTGTCACAGCAGTGGCTTCATGGTGCAGTACACTCAGTGACATGACTCTACTCGTGCCCATCACCACTAAGTCTTGCTTTCCAAGAGCCATTTTCCTGATGTTCACCTGAGCAGTAACACATGCTGAGCATCCCAGGCTGGGCATCAGGGGTCCAGGGGCCTCTGGGCCTTACTGCCTACCAGCTGCTCATCTCAGCCCCAAACTTCTCTGCTCTGAGCTCCCTGCAGGCTGAGTGTAATGAAGCTAAGGGCTCAAGATCCCTTAAGAGACTCCTGCCCCCACCAGGCACAGGTCCTCTGCCACCTCAGGGCTGTTCTGATTAACCCCTTGCTATCCTCACTTGGATGAGTGAGTGTGACTCCTGTGTCCCCATGGTTTATCTACAAGGTGGAGAGCCCAGAAGCATGAGCTTCTGAGTCAGAGAGAATGAACACTTAGTAGTTTCTGAAGTGTAAAAGAGGAGACAGATGGAACCCCATGCAACTGTCATTCCTCGAGCACCACGGATGCTGGAGATCCTTTCAAGCCCAATTCATTTCATGTAGATGGGGAAACTGAGGCCTAGAGAGGGATAAAGATGTGCTTGAAGAAAGACCATTGGAATAGAAGCAAAGATCCAACCCTGGCATTTTCAAGACAGGACATGGGGGTGGAGGACAAAGCCATGTGTTCTGAGGTGGTCCCCACTTTTCAGTGCTTCTCCCAGATCCCCACACTTCTCCAAGAGGGATCATAGACTCTGATGTCCACAGACTAAGAAGTTAGGCCACATGAAGGGAACCCTCCACAAAGAGATTTGAACCCAGATCCCGTGCTCTCCTTCACTATGCTGTATTTCTCTCCAGAATCACTGACTTTTACAACCAAGAGCTAAATGAGCATCACACGGAGTGGTGGGCGTGTGGAGATGGATAGGCAGAAGCAGGCCGACAGCTTGGTATGAATGCTCCAAGCTCCTCTTCTCAGAAGCTGCCATCCCTAGGCAAGCAACGTGTACAACTGCAAGTCTGTCTGGGCCATCAGCTGAGGAGAACTCCTGAATCTCAGGTACCTTTCTGGGGTAGATCCCAGAGCCATTCTGTAAATTCCAGTCCCACATACCAGCTCTTCTCTGCCCTGGCATACAGTTACCTAGGCTACAGACCTGCCCACGTCTTCTTGTCACCCAGAGGTGGCAAAGGAGGCTGTCATACCTGTGACAGTCTTAAGTAGCTTTGTGACACACTGCAGGTGCCACAAGGGGACTTCTGATCCTGGCTCTGCTACTTTGATGCTGTGATACTACAGAAAGCTGATGGAACTTCTCTGGTCAAACCAGCACCCTCGAACTCACCCCAGCCTACGAGCCTCCTCGGGGAAATGCCAGCAGTCACCATTTGCCAGAACTAAGCCCTGCTGCTCCAATGTGTCCTGCGGGGCCCAGCTCTCACTCCACCTCCACACATCTGGAAATTAACTGTGTACCATCCCACTTTGTTCATTCCACAAGTAAATCAGCATCGGTTGGGGTTGCTTATTTTGATCCATCGTCCTGTTAATATTGCTCCAAAAATGCCAACAATGCTCACATAGCCATCAGAACTCCCTGAATCCTGGAAAGTACATAAGAATTTATTTGTCTCTGTGAGCATCATACATATTGTATTAAACCCATATCACGGGGCTTAATAAAATAGAATAAAGGCAGGAGAGTGCATCTCTGGCAGCAGGGAGAGGTGGTCGTGAACTTGGATGCCTGTTAAATGTTCCAGTGGCAAACCCTCTCTTCTGCCAGGAAATGAGTTTGCCACCAGCCAAGGGGCCGAGGGGCCATCGAGAGAAGCTAGACTCTGCACGGCCGCCATCCCTCTTCCACACGGCAATACACTGCACCGCCTCGATTTTTCATCCCTTGCTGCCTGAGATGCAAATTTCTCCTCTGTTGTTTATATTAGGTTTTCAAATATATGGAAATCTAGAGATCTGGAGGGAAATGCCAGGCCCTCAGAGGCACCCGATCTGTCTTCTTCCTCCCACTGATTCCCTTCCATCACTTGCCTGACATGTCATAGGACTGAATGCTGGTACCCTGCTGGGATGGAGGAGTACCCCCACCCCTGAGGTGAGGGATGGCTTTCCAAATGGAGCTGAAAAGGGTTAGGGGGCAGCATGTCTTCATGGGCTGACAGCTACTCTGTGTACAGAGGTGAGACCTCCCAGTCCCTGGTCAGGCCGGGGAGATGGGAAAATCCATATTATACACCTACTGCATACCAGAGCATGACACAGAACTCTTAAGACTCAGCATTAATTGAGCTCTCCTGGTATACAGGGTCAGATCAGATCGCGACAGGATGTTTGAGCATCTCATGGTCTCCATCATCTGGCAAACGGGGAGATGTATTTTCAGTGTTCAGCCAGGGTGAAGGCTGACCTAGCACTCGGTGTTACAGGTTCTGGGGGTCAGCAAAGTGATACATAATAACTGTCTTAGACTTTGGTGGCCAAACCAGCTCCTGCAACTCCTCACTTCCGCTTGTGTCTTTCTAAAGCTTTACTACCCAAATGCTAACAACTTGTGCCAATAAAACTTTACTGACAGAAACAGTGGGCCAGATTGGCCCATGGGGTGTGGTTACTGATCTGTGTTGTCCTAAGGCTGACACTTGGTGCTTCGCGGGGTCTTAGCAAGCTTTACAGGGATCAAGTGGACCTCCAAGGGACTTTTCCTCCCAGCTACCAGGATGTTATTGTGTCTCTGCTCCACAGAAACCTGACAACATGGAGATTTTAGCCTTAAGGAGAGAATGGAGACTCAGAATTGAGTTTACACACTGAGGCTATGGCAGACCTTGGATTTGGACACTAAGCTTCAGGTCTGTCTGGTTGTGAAGGCTAAGAGTGTATCTGTAGTCAGAGCCTCTCCAGACTGGAGCTCAGACCACCCTGAAAAAGAAGTGGGGCCCACACAGGCATTGGAGTTAGGCAGGCTTCAGCTGCATGTCTGTGTGGACAGGGGGAAATGAAAACCCTTCCCTGCCAGCTCTCCTGGGGAGCACACACAAGGAGCATTGTGTGAAGATGGGGACCAAGTCCCACGTGATACACCCAATCCAAAGACTTCTAGCTGTGGCCTGGATGCCTCAGACAGAGCCAGCCTTATAGTCTACATGCTCGGTGTCTTTCAGCAACTTGGTCTCCAGTCTCTGGGACTTTGGGGGACGTGGCAGGACCTTTAAGAATCAGAGCCTGGTGGGAGGAATTTAAGTCACTGCTGCTGTGGCTATGAAGGGGATATTGCTCCTCCTTCCTTCCCACCCTCCCTTCCCCTTTCCAGTGCGTCTGCTGGTGAGCAACCCCCATGCAGCATGCCCCTGCCAAAACGTACTAACGTGTCACATACCCAAAAGAAACAGGCAAGAAGCTGTTTCACACACACCTTATATCAGACTCCTGACTCCCTTAGCAGGTAGAGAACGAGCATGTTTCTGTGGGTGAGACCACACTGTGTGCAGTGCCATGGCAGTCACAGGGAACACTCAAGCGTGAGTAACCCACACCTCAGCACCAGCCCTGGAGCATGCCTGAGTTGCCTGCTGGAGCCCAGGCTCCCTGAGGCAGGTCCGTCTTTCCTGAGATATTGACCACTCTAATTACATCAAATCTGAGACTTTGACAGCCTCGGGTCCCTCTCTCACCAATTTCCCGCCGAGGAAGTTTTTATTGAGCACCTCCTGCATGCTACATACATCACTGAGTCGCTCCGTGAAAATTAACTTGTGGTCTGAGGGCGCAGAGTTGAGAACCAGCTACACAAGGTCCCAACCCTGACCTTCGATGTGAGAGAGCTCCAGTTGCAGTGGCGGTGTCCATGGCTTCAGTATCTCTCTTGTGGATTTGACCTGCAGCTATGACTGCAGGGTAGACAGGGACAGATGGTGAGCGGTGACAATGCAGGCCAAGGGGACTTGCCTTCTCCGACAAGGTCATAGTGATCATCAATAACCTTGGCCTAGATCTAGGTGTGGAAATGCAGTCCAGCGGGCTGTGTAGAAGAGTGGAAAGAAGCCTGTCAAATATGAGCCATCACTGTTTCCTCTCCTGTACCATTCACCGCTGGGTTGTATTCATCTGGCTTCTGTTGCTATGACAAAATCTAAAATATCTGCAATTGGGTCATTGTATTAGTTACTATTCTGTCACTGTAATGTGTAACACAAATTCTAATTGCTCTTAATAAATAAAACCTCAAGTCAGACCTTAGGGGGTGAAAGCTAAGAGATCAGAGAAGTGGTGTAGCCAGCCACCAGAGAGACGTTTTACCTCTGCCAATGTTTAAACTAAAGGGGCGATCCTGTCTTCAGACTGTCTCCTCAGACTGCATCTGTCTCTACCAAACCTCAGACAGCACTGAACTCCTGTCTCCTCCCTCCTTATATTCCCCTCTCTGCCCAGCCATATCACTCCTGTCTCCACCTCCCCAGTGCTGGGATTAAAGGCATGTGGTCCCAAGTGCTGAAACCACCTCTGTGTGAGCTCTGTTTCTCTTTTAGACAAATTCAATCTTGTGTAGTCTGGGGTGGCCTTGAACTCACAGAGATCCCTCTGCCCCTGTCTCCAGAGTCCTGGGACTAAAAGCACGTGCCACCAGTGCCTGGCGTCTAGTGGCTTAGTTCTGCACTCTAATCTTCAGGCATATGTTATGTTAGATCATAAACAAAACATCAATACAGTGATCAAATGCCGTAACTAAAACAACTTACAGAAGAAAGGGTTTATTTGACCTTATGGGTCCAGAGGGCTAAGAGCCCATACTGATGCCAGGCAAACCACTGAGAACTCGCATCTCTGACCACAAATAGGAATCAGAGAGAGAAAGAGAACTAGGAATGACAAAAGTTTTTAAGCTCCCAAAACCCACCCCAGTGGCATACTTCTTCCATCAAGGGCACACCTCCTAGGCCTCCTTAGGGTGACAGACTGAACAGCAAGCCTTCAGATGCTAGAGACCATGACAGATATCACTCCCACAACCAGCTGTGTATAAGCAAGAGGTCATAGGAGACCATGTTTCAAAGAGCAAGCTGGGTGGTTCCCCAAAGACAGCTGAGCTTGACCTGTTGCCTTCACAGTCACACACACACACACACACACACACTTGCAAAGTTATGAATATGCACAAAAATAATGACGCTAAAAAATCCTAAGGGGTGGACATCGATTCTTCAAGTCTTTACCTGTGCCCTGGGGACCATTACACAGTCTAAGTTTGGATGACCAGAGTCAAATCACAACAGTGGGAACAGAGACCCAGCTGTCAGAGAACTCACACCCTGGGTGAGCAGTCCAAACACGGAGCTCTGGGCAGGCTGAGCTGCAAGCAGCACCATCTTAATCCCACCATCCAAAGAAATCAACAGACTCCTGCCTGAATCAGTCAGCACCTTGGTTTCTTGTTGTAACTGGCTAGCAGAGATGATGCAAAGCCCACTGGCGCCACCAGCCCTCCACATGCGAAAGAAGACAGTGAAGTGTGGGCAGAGGTGGACCAGGAATGACTGAGGGCTGCCCCTGGCCTCCCGACTTTTCTCAAACCCCTGTCAGGCCCATCAGGGACTGGAGCACAGACAGGTGAAGCTACTCTGTGCACAAAGGCACTGAGCGAAGAGGTGACATCTCAAGACACACCAGAGTAGGAGGGAAGACGGTTGGGGCCCAAAGACCAAATTCTTCTTCTCTGCATGGAAGAGCGTTCACAAATGGCCAAGCATTTCAAGAATAATGGTCACACCTGGACTCTTGGGAAAGATGAAGCCAAGAAGACAGCGGGTGTTCCCTTGCACACAAGCGGTAGCTACCTTTTCTTTAATAGAAAGAAAATGCCAAGTGTATGAGCCACTTTTCTTGCAACTGTGACAAACTCCCTGACAGAGTGCAGCCTGGGGAAGGGGGGGGGTTGATTGACAGTTCCAGGGGACGCTGGGGAAGGCATGGTGGTAGGAGCATGGAAGCAGCTGGTCACACCATGTCTGCAGTCAGGAAGCAGAGAGAGACAGATGCTGGTGATCAGCCCACTGTCTATTTTTTATTTAGTCCAGGTCCCCAACCATGGGACGTTGCTGACCTCATTTAGGGTGAGTCTCTCACCTCAGTCCCTGGGTGCTGTTTGAGAATAGTGGTGTGGCAGGGCTTCAGAACACTACAGAAGCACTCTGGCTCCACCCAGACTTACACCCAAGAGAGCAGAAAGCCAGGCTGAGGAGCTGGCTTGGTCTGTAAGGTGCCTGATGGAGTTGACTCCAGACATGACTAGAATGCCAGCAGTAGGAGGCAGAGACAAGCAAATCCCAGAGCTTGTAGACCAGCCTGTCTAGCTGATTCATGAGTCTCAAGGTGGGAAGCCAGAGAGGATGACACCCAAGGGTGACTCCTGGACTCCACATACATACACATGTAGTCTCTCTCTCTCTCTCTCTCTCTCTCTCTCTCTCTCTCTCTCTCTCTCTCTCACACACACACACACACACACACACACACACTAAATTTTTAAATAACAAAGAAAGCCTACTTGCACCTCTGATCCAGCACCTGGGTGGCTGAGGTACAAGAATGATAAGGTTGAGGCTAGCCTGGGCTACAGAGTAAGGTTTTGTCTAAAAAAGGAAGAAAAATAAGTAAATATCAAAGAATGTCTCGAGTGTTCATCGAGGAGTGCTTGAACCAACATCATGTGGTATATCCACGTGATGGAACACTATCTAATCCTCTCCTCCCTCCCCCTTCTCTTTTCCCCTCCCTCTCCTCCCTCTCTTCTCCTTTCTTCTCCCCTCCCCTCCCTTCCTTTTCTTTCTTTCCTATCCTTGGGTGCAGAGGAATAAAGGGATGAGGCAGAGGACTGAGAACTTGCCCAGGACCAAGGTTGGAGCTGGTCCACTACCAGCATCTCACCAATCTCTCACAACAGCACCCAGGGGCTGTTCTCTGTGGCTACTTCCTGGAGCTGCAGGGTCACTGTGACCTTGTGAGGGCAGGGACATTCACTTGAAGCCACAGTCCTGTGATGAAATTCTGTGTCTCCTGAGCCCTCAGCAAGAATGAGGTCTGTCCCAAAGGCTTGCAAGTAGCCTCTGCGTCCTTTGCCCTTCACTGAAGAGAGTAAGAACCCTAAGAACGCAGCTCCTCCACCCCAGAAGCAGGTATTGGTGGTGGCATTGATCCTTAAAAGAGCCATCTTCCCTAAGAGGGACAATGAAGTGCTGGACAGGAAGAAGACAGAGAGGTGATTCCAGCCTGGGCCTGCAACAATAGCTCCTTCCTGTCCCCAAAATGTCACTGGATCCAAAAGGCAAGGGCTACACTGTGTGGTCTGAGTCCCTCAGCGCGCACCACACATCTGGCCAGACCTGCCCCTTCAGATACACTGTGTGCCCCTTGTCTAGACACTGGGACTCGTGTTTGTGTGACCACTCTGAGACAGTCACAGCCTGACTTGGGGCGTGTCCCCAGGATCATCAAAGCATCCCTTAGGGGTAATATTCTCAAAATTTCCTAAGCCACATGCTCCATATCCCAAGCTCCCCACCCAGGCCTGCAAACAGCTGGCTTGGCTCTCTAGGCAGGTGCTCTGCCCTCAGGTCTTAGCTTCTGATCTTCGCAGAAATTGATCCATCACTGGCTATTTCTCCATTATGGGTGGCCCTTGGCCAGCATTATAAAGTGGGCTCTGCTTGGCTTGCATGACAGTGCCCTCACAGCTTCTTCTACAGCTGAAATGGGGTTTCACTCATTTAAAAGATTCTTTCCCTCATTGGCCGCAAGCCAGGTACCATGGCACAGTCTCTGCCTGCAAGCACTGGAAACATCAGTGCCCACTATACCCAGTGGTCATATAATCCAGTGGGTATGTCTGCAAGCTTCAAGATACAGGTCTATGAACTAAAGCGATAGGCTGAGTGGAATTTCTTGCTGTTGGGCAGACAGTTCCTGAAATGCTGTAGGCTTTTGTTTATGACAGCAAGCTTCGTGTTTCCACTCCCCTAGACAAGTGTGTCTGACCCAGCTACACCATGCATGCTTGAACACGCGTGAGCAACAATGTCAGGATGTGTGCTTGCCTCTAATTGGACCTGATGGGAAATTTGCGGAAATGTGGGTTTCCCTTTTAAGCCTCTGAAGATGTAACTCCTGGCCATTTTCTGGGAACCTAGAGATAGACCTGACCAGAGAGTCCAGCAGCCTGGCCAGCAATTGATTAAAGCCTGCTTCCAATTCAACCTCAAGCTGGAGCGGTCTTATTCTCGACCAGGGAGATCAACATTCTCTGGAGGTCCCCAGTGAGAGTCAGACCACCCACCCAAATTCTAAAGCTGGATTGTCACTCCTGAACTCTGGGGATGAGGGGCTACTTCAGGAGGCACATGCCTTGAGATGGTCTGCGGCTCCGAGGCTGCTTTTGGTTCGTGACTATTGGGTTGAACTGCCATGCTGAGGAAAGTGGCATCTACAGAGGCTGGCTGGTGAGTCATGATCTGTTCTGTGGGGTCCATATCTGGGACGTGGAGGGGGCTCCACAGGATCTCGATAATCTCCCATCCAGGGCAAATAATAAAACTTCACCTGTCCACCTGGTTCTGGTTGGTTGGAAAGTTTTGTCTATTTCTTTTGTGTGTGTGGATGGATCTGTGTTTTCTGGTGTGTCCATAAGTTTTGTTGCAAACATGGAGCTGAGACAGAATTGGTTAATTTTGCTGTCTCTGCTGCTGCCAACCACCAGCAACCAGCACTACCATGGCTGCTTTTATTACCAGGGCTCAGCATTTATTTCTGAGCTTTGCTTTGGGTGGCCACTGAATTTAGGTTAGCAGAAATTAAGATGTGTTTTTGGTGTGGATAACATTAATGCTGTTTTATGTGTTCTACTTTATGGGAAACCTGGTTCTAGAGTTGTGTTACGAATCTACCTTCTCTAGACTCAAGCATATTTAAAAGTTTCCTCTCTATCCTGTATCAGGAGATCCACCTGACGCTGTGACAGATGAAAGAGAGCAAAGCAGAAGAGCCAAAAATAAGATTTAGTTTATGTGAACAGTCTGTATCTCAAGATTTCAAAGCTTATTAAATTGGGCATGGTTAAAAATCTATAATATCTGTGAGAAAAGTTAACTAAAACTCATAACATAGAGTTGACAGTTAAAAATATTGTGCATAAGTAATCTTGCAGGAACCATGTGGCATGTTTCCATATTGGAATCATCTATTCATCCCCCCTCCTACCCATCCATCCACCCATCCACCCACCCATCCACCTACCCATCCACCCACCCATCCACCTACCCATCCACACATCCATCCACTCACCCATCCACCCACCCATCCACCTACCCATCCACCCACCCATCCACCCACCCATCCACCTATCCATCTACCCACCCATCCACCCATCCACCTATCCATCTACCCACCCATCCACCTATCCATCTACCCACCCATCACCTATCCATCCACCCACCCATCCACTCATCTGAAACCCACTTATCCACGTACACCAATCCACCCATCCATCCACATATCCATCCATCTATTCATCATCCATCCACCCATCTACTCACCCATCCCCCACACCCATGTACCCAGCAGTCCTCCTCTCTGCCCCAAATTCATTCAACAGGTCACTGCACACCACTGCAGGCACCCACTGTCCCCAAGATCTTCTCTGAGTCTAGATCTGTGGTCAGTTATCTACCACATGGCATAGTCCTGCCCAGGCATGCCCTGCCACCCAATCAGACAGATCACAGTCAGTCTCTGTCACATAGGTGTCCTGTGGGGACAGTGTCAAGTGGCACGGTGGGGAGGAGAACAGGAAGGACTCCCAGAAGGAATTGGTGCTGGATCTGCTAATCAGAAAGTAGATTTGTGCTCCCGAGGTGTGGAGTAGACAATGGAAAGCGGTAGAAGGAAATGCCAGAGGCAGAGCAACATTTACAGGCCCTTAGAGGTTCTCGGCCTGTGGGTCTCAACCCCTTTGGGGTCACATATCAGACATTGTGTGTATCATGTATTTACATCACAATTCATAACAGTAGCATAATTACAGTTATGAAGTAACAACCAAATAATTATATGGTTGGGGTCACCACAATATGAGGAACTGTATTAAAGGCTTACAGTATTAGGAAGGTTGAGATCCATGGCCTTAGAAGAGTAGGTTCATTCCATAGCAGGCCCAAGGGGACAGGGAGAACAGTGGAGGTCAGAGGAGGAGCGGAACCCCTTTCCCATCGTGCCTGGAATTCACTGGATTTTCCTCTTCAGTATTTGTGATAAGAATACATTTTTTTCTAAAATGAGGTCAAAGGCATGAAGGGGTTAAAATTAAATATGGAGGTGCTACAGAGATGTCTTAGAAGTTAAGAACCCTGGTTGTTCTTCCAGAGAGCCTAGGTTTGATTCTCAGCACCCAGATAGCAGCTCACAACTGTCTATAACTTTCATTCCAGGAGATCTAATGCCCTCTTCTGGCCTCCATGGGTACTTCACAGACACACACACACACACACACACACACACACACACACACACACAGGGGCAAAGCACCTATATGCAAAAAAATAAAAAATACTCAAAATTTAAATGATAAAAAATTAAATTAAAGATGGAGCTGCTGATCAAAGTGGTGATCTTGGAAGGAGACTGGGGCCAGCCACAGAGCTGGGCTAGATGAAGGAAACAGAGATGCAGCCTGGACCCTGCTCTAGGCTCCCTTCCTCTCCTGGTCTCCCTCTGTGGGACTAGCATCAGAGTAGCAGGGCATAGCAGCAGATGGAAGAGTTGGGCAGGTGAAATAGAGATTAATGTGGCAGCAGAGGGAGGGGGAGGCAGACTATTAAAGTTCTGTAGTTCTGAAAAATACATAAGTCTAAAACAGACTGATGAGACATTTCCTGGTGTGGTTGTCTTTCATTAATGACCCTGCTGAGGATGAGGTTGCAGATGACTCTCAGTGTAATTTCTAGGCTAATGGTTCCCTATGACATCGCCCAAGACCCGGATGCTGCAGGTTTTGCTACAGATAACTTTCAAAGTCAGGAAGCTGCTGACCAATCTCCAGCCTAAGTAATCTTGAGGCACACAATCTGCACCTCCCCAGATCTGCATCCGCTAGCTTGCAGTGGGCACACCCTCATGCACACCTTTGTACCCTCACGCCAGCATTTCTGGTCATCTGCAGAAACCTCTGAACAGTCTGGGGAGACAGCTCAATTCAGATCCCCAGCACCCATGTAAAAAGCACAATGATGTGTTCCTGTAATCTTATAGTTGGGGATGTAAACACAGTAAGATCCCTGGAGCTTGCTGACCAGCCAACAGCTAAAGCAGCATGTCTAGGCTCAATGAGAGACCCTGTCTCAAAATAAAAAGATGCTGACAGATAGATAGATAGATAGATAGATAGATAGATAGATGTAGAGAATAACATTAACCCTTGACTTCCACATTCTTGCACATACACACTCTCACATGCATGTATGCACACATATGTGTACACACATACACACATGCATCTGCACACATACACACATTTGTGTGCACACAGGTGCAAACACTCACACATATACATACATGCATGCACACACTTGTCACACATTTGTGCATGTTCAGGTGGACACAAACATGCACACATACGTGTGCATGCACACATGCAGAAGTTCCTGCAGCTAAGACCTTCAAAGTGCAATATCTCAGTACCAGTGTGAGCATGATCTGGGGATGACACAATAGAGTTTCAAGAATATCCAGAAAGAATCTTTAGAAGGAACTCAAACCCCTTCTATCCATCAAAGCTGGGAAGGTCCTGCAGGTGGACACCACACTTCATCTCTGAGGATCACCAGCTCCCAGCCTACCCAGGGCATCTGTCTGAGCAGCTGGACTTCCAGAACATGCCCAGCAAGGTGTTACATACATGGGCCACAGACTTCAGAGTAACAAGCAGCTGTCCACCAACCTTTATCCTTCAGGAAGCTTCTTTTCCTGAGTCTAACCCTGATGACCTTCCCTGTTCCTGGAACTGCAGATTTTCTAATTACTGAATAGCCTTTAACTAGGATTTACAATCTCCACTGTGGGCTGTGAGAAACGGCTCAGACAGTGGTTCCTTGAGTCAAACTGGCATCAGGTTGAAAGGGGTCAGTGCTTATTTGAAGGGTACAGGGGAGTCAGGCCTGGGGATGGGATTATGCCTCTGGCCCCAATGGACAGTTGAGGGAGCAGGAACCTCAGAAGGAGGCAGACACCACAAAATAGAAAACATGACTTGCAGAAAGGGGTTCTGAACCAAGATTCAGACATAGGGGGAACCATGGAATTCTCTTCCTGTGTGGCTTTGGCACACTCTCCTGACTCTACCTGCAGAACCCAAGTTAGCCTAACACACCTTCAGCCTCCTCTCAAACGTCAGTTCTCTCAGGACCTCTGCCTCAACATCATGGACCCCCAGGCTCCCTCTTCTCCTCCTGAAGGAGTTTTTTACTTGATGTATCCAACTGGGCTCCAGAGGACCAAGCTGTTTGTACATCAGCCCTGGACTCCTGGTGCCTGGCACTGAGTAGGTGCCCGGGAAATGCACGTCTGGCTCTCAGCCATACAACTGAAGTAGGTAGCCTTGGGTCTGACCCCAAGTTCTGTGCTGTGGGATCTGGCCATCAGAGCTATAACAGATGCTGCCCCCACCATATCCCCCGCCTCAGCTGCCTGCCTGCCTGAACACTATATATTCTTGAGGTGTTACCCGGCATGTGCACCCACACCACTCCCTCAGCTCAATCTTTGCCTCCCCAGCGTCCATTGGCAAAATCACTCTCTGGCTGCCCAGAATCTGCCAAGCTTGAATTAATGTTGGCTCCGAGAGAGATTTACTTCTTCCCAGCATAGCTCAGGCTGGGGCTTGCTAGGACACCCCCACCCCCGAGTTCTTCAGCAGACACACACCACACACATGCACATGTACGTGAGCGTGCGCGTGCACACACAGAGCTCAGCTCTGACTAGCCTTAGGAAAAGGACACCCACTGGCCCTTTCTAGCTACAATCAACCAACCCCAGAAGCTGCTGAAATTCTGCCCACTCGGTCTGGAAATCATTCCCTGTTCAGCAAGGGCCACAGCATGAAGGGCCACCTGAGGAACACAGCTTTGTGATTTGGCTGGGCCATGTACCTCTCTAGTCATACTATAAGGATAATGTTTGTGTGGCTGTGTCATAGGTCACAATCCCATTAATATTTGAAAAGGAGGAAAAGACAATTTCCACTCATAGAGGGGGAAGGACATAGTAGCGCACAGGGAGGCTGTTCCTACCTCAGTCCCAGGCGGAAAGAAGCCAAGCCCGAGCCCACATACAACCACAAGCCCAGCAGGTAGAGAAGCACACCTGGCCTGCCACTGTCCACCTGCCCCAGCCCCACCCAGGTTTTCACATCTGATGGTCGCTCTGTGCCATCTCTCTTTACACATTCTCCACCTGGAAAACTTGCATTCCTTTGCTGTGCTGGCTAGTTTTCACAACACAGCTGGAGTCATCTGAGATGAGAGAAGCTCAAATGAGAGAATACTGCTACAGGATGGGCAAGCCTGTCAGTCATTTTCTTAGTGATTAGTGATTGATAGGGGAAGGTCCAGCCCATTGTGGGAGGTGCTATCCCTGGGCTGCTGGTCCTGGGTTCTATAAGAAAGCAGGCTGAGCAAGCCATGTGGAGCAAGCCAGTAAGCAGCTCCCCTCCATCAGCTTCTGCCTCCAGGTTCCTGCCCTGACTTCCCTCAGTGATGGAGGGTTACCTGAGAGTTGTAAGCGGAACTAATTCCCCTCCTTCTCAAGTTGTTTGGGTCATAGCATTTATCACAGCAATAGAAACCCTAACTAAGATGTCTAACAAAATCCAGACCTAAAACCTCATTTAATTTGAAAACTTTCCAACTCTCTCCCTGTGCCCCTCAAGTTTCCTGTGTTGTTGTGGAATTCCATAGAACATTCTATCTGTGCATATTCCACACCATGCTGCCTACTGATAATGAACCTCTTGAGGACAGGAGCCTCGTTTATCTCTGACTCCTTAATGCCTGACCAGCATCACATGCCTGGAAAAAAAAGAGTAGGTCCATTTTGGGATGAATCATTATTTGTATCCCCAAAGCTTAATCCAAGACTAGGGCACCTAATTGACCGGTGGATGTTTGAGAAAATAATCAGCGATTCCTTCTGGTCTTCTATTGAGGACCCAGTTCTGCAGTGTGTGAGCGTGTGAGGCATGCTACATGCTATTGTGATCAGGAAGCAGTAGAGCTCAATCTGAAGCCAGGGAAGGCTCGGATATGAGCATGCACAGCCCAGCACAGGTTCTAGTGTGTCCTAACTTCCATACTGACAAGGCCCAAACTTGTTTCATCAGCTCTGGAAGTGCAGATTCGTTTTGACTACCTGGGGTTAGAAGATTACCCAGGCAGCCATTGCTGGGCAGGCACAGCACTCTGAAACCCAGCTTCCCAACGGCTCTACTGGTTTCAATAAATAGCTGCCTTGAGTTACCCAAGGCTGAGACCCAGAGATCGAATAGGAGAATTCACATGGATAGTGCAAGTAGATTTTAAGAGCCAGGCTAAAGACTGGACCATATCCCTTCTGCTCACATTCCACTAGCTATAACCTAGCTATGTGGCCACACATAGCTGCACAGAAAGCTGGGGAATGTAGTTTAACTGCATGCTTAGGAAAAGACATGAGTTGGGTGATCGGTAAGCAGCCCTGCCAGCTAATGGAGCATCAGTTGATGCTGACTGTGAACTCATCTTGTAATGACTGAACCGTCTCACTAGCCCCATCAGTCATACAGACAGCATTTTCTCTATTGGGATTGCAGTGCAGTGTTTGCTGAAGCACATTCTCAGAGAGCATCAAAGCATCTGCATCCTCACATGGTGCTTGGCACTGAGATGTACTCAGAAGATGGAGGGGGAGGGACAGGTGTGTTTATGTATGTATGCATGGATGGATGGACAGATGTATATATGGATGAAAGGATGGATGAATAGACGGGTGGACGATGGATTGATGGATAGATGGACAGGTAGACAAGAATACATCTGTATACATGTATGTATGGATGGATAAATGGATGGATATATGGAAAAATGAGCAGGTATACATATATATGTACAGATGGGTGGATGGATATATGGACAGATGGACAGGTATATGTGTGTGTGTGTATATATGTATATATGGATGAATAAATATTTGGATGTATAAACAGGTGGACATATGAATATATGGGCAGGAGTATGTTTTATGTATGTATAGGTGAATGGATGGATGTCTCTATGGATTGACTGGTATATGTGTATAGAAGATGATGATATATTTATGGATGTACAGGAAGAAGAATAAGTGGGTGGATAGATGCAATGAAAGAAAGAAGGAATGGAGGGAAAAAGAGAAAGAAAGGGAGGGAAGGAGGGAGGGAAAGAAGAAGGGAAGAAGGATGGAAGGAAAAAAGTGAGGGAGAGAGGGAAAGAGAGAAGGAAGAAGGGAAGGAGAGGAGTGAGGGGAGGGAAGGAGTGAGGGAAGAAAAGAGGGAGGGATAAGGTGTGTTAATTCCAGATCCTAGTATGATTCTTGACAGATGTTAAGTAATTTGGAGATTTCCACCACAATGGCATTGGCAGGCCCCTTCAGACTCAAACTCCCCAACTGTGGTTTCCATGGGATGAGCCCTTAGTCCTGCACCCACACCCACCTGACCTCATAGTTCACCAGTCCTAGTGACCTAATCTCCTTCAGCTTCAAAGCCAGAATGAGGCCACCCCATGCTTCCAGGTGGGAGGCTGGCCCAGAGCAGGGCTGGTGGCAGATGGGGGATGGGGATGTCTCAAGGTCTGCTCCCTGCTTGAATGATCAACATCATTTCCATACTATAATTACATTGCGCCGTCCCCTCCCGATTTTACTGCTATCTTGTAAGCCGTCCCGGTTGTGAGTAATTTAAAGCTATATGAGATGTCAGACTCCGTGAAACAATCACCCCTCAAAGAAATATGGCCTGAGATCATAATTGATAAGTCCCATTAGGCAATGGGGCCTCTTACTTCCTCTTTGGTGTCCGCTGAGATGGCCTTGTTGGTCCATCTACAGCATGTCGTATCTCCAGCTCTGTGGAGGGAAAGGGGTGAAGGCCAGGGGTCCAGTGCAGAAGGCAAGAGAGTGGGAAGATAGAGAAGTAGGGAACCTGGCCCTTTTGGTACACCAGGATCCCCCTGATTTTTGGTACGGAAACCCCTCAAGAAGAGCGTGGGGATACCAGCATTTAGTCGGTAGTGGAGCCTTTAGGTTTGTTTGTTCTGTGGTAATTGGCTGGGACAAAAGGTAAAACTCACAGCTGACTGTTAGCCCTGCGGCAGCATCCCCTATGTCAGGTCCCACAATGTGTGGGTGATCCTGGAGGTTAGCACCCTAGCAAAGGTGTTCCCACACCTCCTGGACTGCTCTCTCTCCCTATCACCTTTATCCTGGCATGTGAGCTGAATGAAGATATATTGGAACAATCCCACGAAAGAATGGCCTGTTCAAACATCTTCCCTCTTGTCCTATCCAGCCACCTGCCATTCCTCACTCTGGGGTCAAGTAGGAAAGCATGCAGGGTGGGGGAAGCAACAGAGCGGGGAGGATGTAGTGGGGTCCTAGACCTTGAGTGTGGTCAGTTCACTGAGCTACACTGAGCAAGTCTCCTCCCCTCTATAAACCATGATTTCACCATCTTAAAAATCCTTTTAAAATGAGATGCCAGCATCTAAGTCCAAGCGCTCCCTGGAAACTGTCCATAGTCTTCTTACACATTCTGAGTACCGGTGCTGATCTCACGCTCCCACAAGGCCTCGGACAGCCAGAGATGAGAAGTTTTGCCCTCTTGTTGATTTTGAATTTTAGTTTTGTAAGCACTATAATGATGGACATGTGTCACCATGCCCAAATTCTACTCTGTCTTGGTAAACATGAGCATTAAACTAAACTCCAACTAAACACAGTCCTACCACTGCCAACAGCTGTGCCTCTTGGTTCTTTTGCTCATGCTCTGGGAAGACCCTGGTAGGCTCACATGGTTATGATTTCTAGATATGAACACACACTGTCCTCTCATCCCTGAAGCCTTGACTGGGTTTAGCACCACAGAGCTCCCCGTCTTGTGGGTGCCCTGAATTCCATTTCCCTCTCAGCTCTCATGCCAAGCCTCCATTTCTGCTGCAGGGGCCTGATTGATTTGTTTGTAATTCTGTCCTTCCTTTAATTTGGTTCGGGAGCGGGAAGAACGGGTGAATCTTTCCTGGCAAAACATGTCAAAACTGCCTGTCTGCTGTTGGTGCAACTGCTGCCTCCCAAATGCCAGCGCCCCCGTTGATACTGTTGACTTCTGTTGAGTGTGTTCACTCTTTAATATCTGTTTTTTCTTCCCAAGTTTGCCGAGTGATTGAGAGGCCCCACCTTGCTTTTCTGAGATCATTCCTCATTCAAGGATGATTTAGCCAGAATGAGAGGCATGGAGAACTGAATGCTGCCAAGGCTCTCCAAGCTCTTCCTCACAGAATCTCATAGCCAGGTCCCTGTGGCATCTCTTTGGGGTTCTGGGATGTCAGGAGATCAGCCTGTGAGTCCACTTCCAACGCAATAAAAGCCCAGAGATCTCCAAAGCCCACTTAGTCCCACCCACACCAGTTTTCAGTTAGAAACCAGTGCCCAAAAAACAAGGCAACACCTAGGGCTAGACTGACCCAGTGAAAGGGACCCCACCTACCGTGTACAATGCCCTAAGTTCAACCCCCAACACCAAACAAAAAGCATCTCCTTGGTCAGAGGGCAGTGATGACAGCGTGGTAATAAGGTACATACTGTGTTCCCATTGCCCAGGAGGCAAATGCATCACGGCTTTCACCAGCCAGCCAGCCTAGCCTACCCGATGAGTTCCGGGACTGTCTCCAAAACACAGGTCAGTGGTACCTGAGAAATGACACCCAAGAAGTCCCCTGGTCTCCACATACTTGTTTGCCTGCATGTGTACACATGCACACACACATACACACACCAAAAACAAATTAAAAAGCCAATTTTAAAAAGACTGTTAGAAAATGATAGATGACATCCACCTTACACAGCCAAGCCCAGCAAGCTCTACCCAGGGATCAGATACTAACACCCAAGGGTGTCTCCCAGCCAGGCAGGTGCTCACTTCAGCCAGCACCCGGATGGATACCCATCACATGGGTGCTCCCTGCAGCACTATTGGCATATGAGTGCCAGACATGCTTCATGCTTTTTGTATCCACATCCCAGACTTGTACATGCAAACTTCAGAGGGAAACATTGCACTGTGGGGTCTTAGGCAAAATGGGCAGCAGACCACTTTGACTGGGCATGGTCCAGTCTGAGATAGGATGTCTCTGACACTTTCATTGGCAGAACAGGCACAAACCTTTGATACTCTGCTTCCTTGGACAAGGGGTTCACACACTCGATAACTGTTAGCTACTGTCCCACCATTTAACACTGTGAGTTCTCTGTGTATAAGGGAACTGAGGCCTATAATGGGAAAGGAACCTCCCCAGAACACACTGAGGTAGATCTGGGCCCACTATTCAGGTCGTCTATCTGAACTTTCCTCAGGGAACCAGGCCACTTCCTAGTCACTAAACAAGCAACTCTCCCATTTTGTCCCGGGCTCTCAAGCCTGACAGAGAACCTGCTTCTTCTCTGGGACTTCACATAAAGACAGAAAGTGCCAGCTTGGTCTGTAGCCAGGAAGGGCTGTGACGTTATCTTTAGTGGTATCCTCTGCAAATGTTCCATGCCAGCTTCCTCTAGGAAGATGAGTACCAAGTCCTGGCCATGGGGGGAAGTGCTGTGGGACAATGGTCTGTATCCTGTTGATTGGATTTTAATAAAATGCTGATTGGCCTATTAGCTCAGACTTCTTATCAACTCTTATAACTTATATTAGCTGATAATACTTATCTGTGTTAGGCATGTGACTTGCTACCTTTTTCGGCGAGGCACACATCTTGCTTCCTCTGTGTCTGTCTGGATGACGACTGTAGACTGACTTTTTCTCTTCCCAGCATTCTCCTGTTCTCATCACCCCACCTCTACTTCCTGCCTGGTCACCCCGCCCATACTTCCTGCCTGGCTACTGTCAAATCAGCATTTTATTAAACAAGTACAAAAAACAAATCTTTACAGGGTAAAACCATTGTCCCACAGCAATGGGGTAGCCCAAGTCTATCTGCTTCCATCCTTTTCCCTCCACTCCCATCTCCTCACCTCCCTCAGGTCCTATCCCCAGGCACATGCTATTGGTTGGCCTTGGTAACCCAGGTCCAAAACTTCAACTCTCTGAGGGCATCAGAAAGAGGGTCAGCCATGGTGTGAGAAAGCTCGCGGGTGCATTCAACAACTCCAGAGTTTCAAGGAAAGAGAATGAGCAAAGAGTCAAAAACACATGGAAATGCATTCCTGCCAAGCGTTCTCAGGGCTTTGCAAATCAAAAACCACAGTGTAATGCAGACCTAAGGCCAACAAGAATGAGAGGAAATGCCAGCGAGGACACATCACGCCAATACGTGCAGCCTTCCGGTGGGAGTGCTAATTGGTACCACCAGTTTGAAAAGCTGCTTCTCCGAATCTATAAAAACTGAACATATGGGCTGAGAGATGGCTCAGTGGGTAAAGAGCTTATGGCACACACGTGAGTTTATATTCACAGAACCCACATCAATGCTGAGTGGGCATGGTGGCCCGCCTGTAATTCTAGCACTGAGAATTCCAAGATGGGGTCCTCTGAACAAACTACCTAGCTAGACTAGCCAAATCAGCAAGCTCTCAGTTCAAGTGAGAGACCCTGCCTTGATGATCAGGAACACTCCCAAAGTCAGCATCAGGCCTCTACATACACACATGTGCACCCACACATATGCCAACATGCTTACACACACACATACACATACACACACACACGAGGTTTAAAAATGCATGGCCCACAACTCTGTAGCTCACTCCTAGGTTGAAACCAATGGAAATGTGTGCATATGTTCCTCAGAAGACGTATGCTGGAACATTACTCGTGATGGCCAGAAACGGCAATGAGCCTCCACTAACAGCATAGTGAGTCCCAGGCCTCACATTCGCACGGGATTCTAGGTCATGACAGGGGCAGGAGCTTTCAGAACCATAGCAAGAGAAGACAGACATGGAAGCACTAGGCCCAGGGTTCACTGGGGAGTGGCTGCAGGGGCTTTAGGGATTTCCTTTATCTTTTGAAACTGACCCAGCTGTGTCCTGGACTTCCCACCAGCAGTCTTTGCATCCACTGGCATTTTCTTGGTTAGAAACTGACACACCTAGCTGCAAAGGCGGCTGGGAAATATAATTCCTAGCAAGATGATGTCTTCCCAAGCTAATCACACTCCCATTCAAGATTCATTTCTTTTTTTTCTATTTTTTAATTATTTTTATTGAGCTATGTATTTTCTCTGCTCTCCTCCCTCTCCTCCCCTTCTACTCTCTCCCATGATCCCCTCGCTCCCAATTTACTAAGGAGATCTTGCCTTTTTCTACTTCCTACGTAGATTAGATCCATATATGTCTCTCTTAGAGTCCTCTTTGTTATCTAGGCTCTCTGGGGTTGTGATTTGTAGGCTGGTTTTCATTGCTTTATATCTAAAAACCATTTATGAGTGAGTACATATGATATTTATCTTTCTGGGTCTGCGTTACCTCACTCAGTATGATGTTTTCTAGATCCATTTGTCCACAGATTTCAAAATGTCATTATTTTTTTCTGCTGTGTAGTACTCCACTGTATAAATGTACCACATCTTCTTTATCCATTCTTCAGTCGAGGGGCATTTAGGTTGTTTCCAGGTTCTGGCTGTGACAAACAATGCTCCTATGAACATAGTTGAGCACATGTCCTTGTGGTAAGATTGAGCATCCTTTGGGTATATACCCAAAAGTGGTTTTGCTGATTCTTGAGGTAGGTTGTTTTCTAATTTTCTGAGAAATTGTCATACTGATTTCCAAAGCAGCTGTACCAGTTGTGTCTTAACAGGAACTGGCAGGCGTGATAGTTAATACGGACCATCAACACACCGGGACCTAGGTCTAGACTCACTTAGGAGAAAAACCCCTGGGTGTACCTCTGAGAGAATTGGAAGAGCTATCTTAAATGACATCATCTTAGGGACTGGTGTCTGGACTGAGTACAAAGAGAAAAGGACAAAGCAAGCTGAGTCCCAGCATTTACTTCTTTGTTTCCACAGCACAACGTGAGTGTGACAACGCTCTGGCATCACGCACTCCCCACTGTGACAGACTATACTTTCAAAGGATGAACCAAAATGAACTCTTCTTCCTTGCTTTTGTCAGGTATTTTGTTAAAGCAATGAAAAGATCACTAATATGGAAGATTAGAACCAAGGAGTGGAACTGACCTAACTGGATGGTCTTTGGCTTTTGAACCCGTTTGTGACAGGAAAGAGGAAGAGTTTGGAGTCAAGCTAGTAAAATCCTCAATAGAAAGGCTTCAGTGTAGAAATGCAAATTCATCTTTCTCAGAGTCAGCCAATATTTAAGGCTTTGAGCCTTGTGAGTTTCTGCTACGACCATTCAATGCTGTTGTTGTCAACAAACAAGGAGCCCCAGACAGCAGGTGATCCACTTTCAGATGGCCAGGCAGTGCTGGCTTGAGGGAAGAAAGTAGCCAACACCTTCTTGAGGAAGAAAAACTCATCTCTACCATGAGAACATTCAAGATGGGAAAGAGAGAAAAATGGGGCAATCTTCCTTTTAGAGCAACAGTAAAATTTCAGTGACGCATCCATTCTTTTTTATTGATTTTATTGAGCTATGTATTTTCTCTGCTCCCCTCCCTGCCTCTCCCCTCCCCTTCAACCCTCTCCCCTGCTCCCAGTTTACTCAGGAGATGTTGTCCTTTTCTACTTCCCATCTGAATTAGATCTACGTATCTTAGGGTCCTCACTGTTGTCTAGGTTCTCTGGGATTGTGAACTGTAGGCTGGTTTTCTTTGCTTTATGTCTGAAAGCCACTTATGAGTGAGTACATGTGATATTTGTCTTTCTGGGTCTAGGTTACCTCACTCAATATGATGTTTTTTAGATTCATCGATTTGCCTGCAAATTTCAAGATGCCATTATTTTTCTCTGCTGTGTAGTACCCCATCATATAAATGTATCACATTTTTCTTATCCATTCTTCAGTCGAGGAGCATTTAGGTTGTTTCCAGGTTCTGGCTATGACAAACAAAGCTGTTATGAACATAGTTGAGCCCATGTCCTTTGTGGTACCATTGAGCATTCTTTGGGGTATATACTCACCCACTCTTATTTTGGTAACTAGAACCTGATCTGTGGCTACACATAGCTGCAAAGGCACCTGGGAAATATAGTCCTTTTTCAAGTAGTCCTGTACCTGCTGAGCCCCAGTGAATCCTACTACCCAAATACAGAAGAGGAAGTTGGACAGCCAGAGACCCTTACAGTCATGACAAGAGTCCCCAAGACTATAGGGAGCTCCTCTCTGCCTCTTCCAAGCCATTGTTCAACCATCGCCAGTCATCTGGATATGATTGCATTGCTCTTGTGCCAAAGATCCTCCCATGGTTCCCTATGACTTCTGGAATCATAGCCAAGAAACCCTCGCTGATCCTGATAGTGTATCAGAAATGGGCTTGTGACTGAGGTCAGAGAGGAAAACAGGGAAACGCATCCTGGCTTCAAGGAACAGTTCAGTCTAGGAGGAACTAACTGTAAGTAAGGTCCCTTCATCAGTCTCCAGGTCTTGGAACTTTGCCTCATCCCAACCAAGAGGTGAGAGGGGACATAAGAAAGGGGGGTGACTAAGGTTCTCCCCTGGTCCCAGAGCCTCCCTTCCATTTTCTATTCCACTACAAGCCCAGATTTTGAGCATTGGGAAGAAGGATTTATAAAGTTTCTACCGGCATTCTTAGGTCTGAGAAACAACATAAAAGCCGGCTGTTCCTTTTCTCCCAATGTCCACCCTCAACAGTTTGCTTCATCCACTTTCCATGCTGTATTTATTTTTGTCTGTTTAATGGTGAGATAGCTCACGTCTCCTCTTCTTGCCCTTAAGCTTCTGAATTTTTAAATAAGCAACGTACACTTAATTTTTTTGTCTCCCAAATCCAAAAGGTCTTAGGTCTGACAGGAAGATGGCTAATGAATTATGCAGAGAGCGAACACCCATCCAACTTCTGTGATGTGCTGGGTTATAATTGCAGAAATTCTTGCGTCCCCAGATCTGGGGAAAGTGGTTTTACACTTCCCCAGACACTGTTAGCAAAGGGTGACAGCAGATTTAACAAGTGGAGAGAAGCAGGGAAATGAGAAAGGTTTTTCCAGAAACAGAGTGGCTGAGATGCCCATCCCCTGTTGGCCTTTGTGAGTGTGGATCCTGCTTGGTTGCCCACAATTGGCAGGAGGTAATGGTGTCTGCTTCAGCAGAGAAAAAAGATCTGGTGTCTTCCCTCATTGGCGGCCATGTATCAGGCATGGCATTGAGCAATTCAGGAATTAGAATGTGGAATCGTCTCTCCAGAACCAAGAGTCAGAATCTGTTCACAACATGGAGATCCCTCCTGAAGCTAAATGAGAAGGGGTTCATTCACTCATTCATTCATTTCTTTGCTTCATCTGTATATATATTCATTTTTTGGTCACCGAGTCAGCACTAGGAACTCTAGTCCCACTTCTAAGGACACCATGCTATGAGGGTACAGAAACTAGGTTAACAGCGGCAGGTGCTTCCTGCTATGTTCAGAAACTAAGAATCCTGGGACAGAGTGAGGGGTCAGTACTTCTGTTGAGGAGGGTAACTGGGGAGTGAAGGTTGGCCATGGAGCGATGTCTGGGCTAGGCTGGCAGAGGAAACATTTGGAGCTAAGGCTCTGTGTTTGGGTAGAGGCATCACCCCAGCCCCTGGCATTCATATACCCAAAGAGTCTGGAATGTTTGGGTGGAGGCTGTACCCCAAGCCTCCTTCCCTGGAGTTGGCTCAGTACAGACCCCACCCCTGAGAAAGTTAGCCAAATGATGTCCCCTCCCCAGAGATGCTCAAGATCACTCCCACAGGATATTTAAACTGCTCCCCAGAGAACAAACACGTGGTTTTCCTGTCCTGCTTCTGGATGAAAAGCCACCAGGGAGCATTTGTATCCATTAATCCTGGGTTTTTCTTAGTTTGGTTTGATTTAGTCTGATTTGGATTGTGCGTCGGTGGAGAAGCTTATCGGGGTGCAGAAGTTTTCACTCTGGGGTGGGAGGGAGTAGGCATTGCTTGTTGTAAGGAAAGATGGAGAAAAGGCAAGTGAGGGACTTTTCTCTTCATTCACCGCAGTGGCCCAGCCTTCGGCTGCCACATCTGCTCAGTGTTTGAACACGGCATTTTCGGTTGCAACTTGGAAGCCGTCATATGCAAGAGGCATCAGTGGTGGATTTCCAAGAGCCTGGAGATGCTGAGTTATCAAATAACAGCAACATGCTGAGCTCAGCGGGTCATGATCCTAGCAGTCCCCACTCGGTGACTCCTCCATCTATGTCCGTGAACACTGGTCAGTGAGACTCCAGTGACGCTGTGACACTTGAGAGGGAAATCTGGACTTCAGATTCCCCTGTGCCCTGAGCCCTGTTCCATAAAGGAGAAGTGAGAATCAAGGGGAGTGTCCCAACCCACTTCTCCAGCTCTGTGCCCTTGGCTGTGTCTTTCATCTCTCTCTCTGTCTCTTCCTTGTTTGTTCATGGACAATGGTGGTTTGGTCTCATTAGGTATTTGACACCACGGGTACATGGAGCTTCATGGTTACAGAAAGCTAGAGAGCAATAACTTAAAGTCCCAGCTCTGCCCATTACCTGCTAGCAACACTGAGAAAAATTCCCTGAGCTTTATGTCTTCATATATAAAATGCATAAGATTGTGAGAGGCCTGTGGTGACAGTCCATGTAAGGTGAGCTAGGTGATGCCCGTGTGGTGAGCAGCAAAATGTCAAGACAGAGTGTCATCACTGCCTCTACCACCACCATCAACATGCCCTCCGTCATGTCACCATCACCTGACGCGTTAATCTACCTAATCTTTATTAATAAAAACCAGGAGTCAGATATTGACTATTATCAAAGATCCGGGAGCAGCCACCATTCCTCAGTTCCAAAGGGCTGAGATCCTATCTCCATCTCCTGAGTCCTGGGATGAGAGGCATGAGCTGCCATTGCCCAGCTTCTGTGGTTAACTAGCGACTAGCTCTGTCATCTGATCTCCAGGAAAGCTTCATTTGTCAGAACACAAAATGTCACACAACAATCACCATCACCATCACTATCATCATCACTATCATCACCACCATTACCACCATGATCACCATTACCACCATGATCACCATTACCACCGCCAACATCACCATCATCATCTCTTTCTCTTTCAGGGCCATCACCATCACTCATGTTCATCAGTATCTGGACATATCAAGCTTGAAGCACCGAGAGTACAGGACTCTAATGAGCTTCCTTGCTAACTGCCAACCCTTGTCTTGAATTATTCTAATACCTGCAAGAAACCAGGCCATGAACCCTCATTTCTCCAGTCAGCCAACTTTATTGGAGCTTCTGTGTGTGGGACACTGTAGCAGATATGGGGCTCATCCTCGGGAAGCTATCATGCTGGGGGTGAGAGAAGCCCAGAAGTAAACAATTAAACCAGCAAATCAATGCCTTAATTACAGGTTGCTGTGTTATCTAATTACAGAGAGTGACTAATGGCTTCTGGATGGGCAGGAGCTTTTCAGAATGTGCAGTACCTCAGGGTGACAGGCACACTGAGTTCTTAAATCAACAAAACGTTGGCATGAAGTCAAACAGTCCTTCTAGGGTTGAAGAAGAGGTTCCTTGCATGGCTCACCCGGCCACAGTCCCCTGCAGCTGACTGTTGGGCTGGGGATAGATGCGGAGGTGGGGTGAGGGTGAGAATCTGCAGTCATGGGCTGCCTTACCTGATGTTCAAGGCAGATTATGGGTTTGCAGGTAAGGAAGTCTCCAGAAAGGCTAAGCTGGAACAAGTGTGGGAGGGCCTCCAGTGTGAGCATCCTACCTTGTAGGCTCCCTTCCCTACTCTGAGGGGCATGTGTAGTTTGTTGAGCTGTTACTATCGTTAACACATATACTTGTACATTTAAATGCAAACACAGGCATACAGAGACACAACACACAACAGATAGACACGCAAACACAGAGAGAGACACACAGACATATAAATGCAAACACACCCAGACCCAGAAACACACACACTATACATAGATACAGAGACACACAGATACAGAGAGATACATACACATACAAAATAAATGCACACACATCAGACACATCACACACATATCTCATAGACACACACACATCATATATACAACATACACACACACACTGCGCCATCAGGCCCCTCCTCCAGCTGGGAAAGGGAATCCCCTGGCTCTGACCCTCCATCCTGATCAACAGCTCAGCTCTGAACCTATGTCCTCCATCTGCCCAGTGGAGCCACAGGCTCCCAAGGTTTCGCCCTCATCCCAACTGCTTACCATGCCTTCCCACCATGAGGGAGCTGAAACCACTCTTTTCCTTTCTTAAGTTGCTTCTGTGAGACATTGTGGCCATGGTAACACAAAAGTAACTACCACATTTGAAACTCTTCAGATGAAACAAAACCCAGTGATGGTTGCCATTGTCCAGAGACCTACTTGGGGCCTTAAGTCCCAGTGTGTGTTGGTTCCCCCATGAGCTCCTGCATATAGACAAAGTCCCTGAATGTCCTGATGAGGGGGTGGGGGCGGGGGGGGGCGGGGGGGAGATTGCCGAATCAGAGAGGAGGGTGGTGAAGACTGAGAAACAGAAAGAGGGCAAGAGGGACACCCCACCAGGAACCCCCACAGCCTGAGTGTCCAACCACCCCAACTTCAGGATCACCACTGCAGAAAATATAATGATTAGATGAGGCTGAGCCAGAAGAAGTAGCAGGGGTGGAGCGAGGCAGGTGTTGCCCAAGACGAAGGACCAATCACTTAGCACTGAGATACAGCGAATACTTTTCCATTAAAAAACATTAAAGCCAATTCAACTGGAGAGGCGATGGGGAGAGGACCTGGGAAGGGTATGGGAGGGGGATTGATCTGAATCAGGAGAAGAAACTGAACAAGACTAAAGCAGGAGCTGGGGGTGTGGATGCCCGTCTGGGCCTGGATAATCAAGTCAGTCAGTTTTTGATGCCTGGGAGTCATACACCCTACTTGGGAGACACGGAGTGAGTGGTCAGTGGACAGTATCACCCAACTGATTAAACAAGAGCTCAGGGGGCTTCCTTACAGATGACCCATCTCCTCCCTCCACTTAACAGCTGAGCAGGCAAGGCACTGTGAGCCTCCAGGGAACAGGGATGGGGGAGGGGCCCTTTCCTCTAAGGGACTGCACCCTCCCTGACTCTCCAGCCCCTCCTCAGGCCTCACTAGGGCGACACTGCAAAGTGTCCTGAGGGAGTTGAACCAATCATCACCTCTCTGATATTTTAATTCCATGCTAGAAAAAATAAGGACACAGAGTTTTTATCAGAGAGAACAGTTTGTGCCACCCACACCGTTTCAGCTTCTCCTTCAGCTAGAGCAGACATTACTAGTTGATCACTGATATTTCTTCCTCTCTCTGACCAGGCTGGGAAGTTTCCAGGTCTTCCCAGTACCACGGTTCAAGCAACCAGGACTGAGAAATGCAGAATTTGCATTCAGAATGAAACCTGTCCACCCTTCCTCCAAGCAATATGCTGCAAGGATTTTCACCTTGGAGTTGAGCTGATAAGGAAACTCCAAGTTTGTTGCCCTCCAGCTCAGGTCTGCCTCATCCTCCTTTGTGTCCCCAGTACCAGACTGCTCACAGTGGAGAAGGACGGGAAAAGGGGGTGAGAAGCCCCACAGATTCCCCTTTACTGCCCTCACACTGTGGGTCTGCATGTCAACCCGGGGCCCGGGTGCACACACAGTGCATGGCTGCTCCCTTCTCCCTCCCCCCCTCTCTCTCTTGCTTGGACACAATTATGCTAAAAGAGCAATTAGCGACCTCTTAAGCCTGATGGACTACTCCTCCATTAATCTCTTGCAATTATAAACCCCAAATCTTCGCAACAATTGGTCCCAGATGCCCACTACAGGAAACTAATCGCCTCCTTCCCCAGCTGAAACCAGCTGTACCACTGCGGTTTCTGGGTCAGAGAGAGAGATGAGAGGTCACACATGGCCAAATGGCCAGACACCAGGGTACAGAGTCACCCTGCAGGGCCCGGAGCACCCTGGGAAGGCATCTCTCCTCCTCGCCTTGGCTGCCTGCATCCCAATCTGCAGTCAGCCTGGGCTCCTACCTCCCTGCACTCCAAGCCACTCTGAGTTCTCATTATGAGCACATGCTAATTACTGCAGATAATTAGCTCCTCACAGCCACCCCGACCGAGGCACGCCACACAAAGCGCGACTCGGGAGTCTGTGGACATGGCTGACTGCCTCCGGCCCACAGCCTCTACCACCAGAACACCCTGCCAGCTGACCTCGGGTTGGGGGAGGACAGAACTAAGGTGGAGGCCTAGGTCAATGACACGCGCGCACACGGCCCCTGCTGCTGCGGGCAGCAGTGACTCAGACCTCAGCACTGCAGCTAATTAAATCAATATGAGATAATGAACGGCAATTAGAGGTCCAGCTAGGCACATCTTCTCTTGTAAATACTGTTTCTCTCCCAACGGGGAGCTCTTTCTTAATAATCTGTTTGTGTTTCATTTCCAGGAACTGTAATTCCCCTAGGAAGCTCCTGGGAAGTGATTTGTTTGTCCATACAACCACGAAGCCATCCTCTGGACTTGCCTGCCGCCCACACAGAGACAATCCGCTCCTCTCTTTCTGTTTCAGATTGTTTGTTTGTTTGTTTTTATTTCTGATTGGAGCATATGCAGGAGTCTCAGCCCTCAGATGAAACAGCAATAAATCCTTGAAGTCCGGGTGCTGGAGGCAGCCTGAGGACTCCCACTGCACAGATGGGAAAACTGAGCCAGTCAGCTGATGTCCTCTGCTATTCAGACCTCTCCCTGCTGTGTGGTCCCTGGAGGCAGGCTGCAGAGGGCGTGGAGCTCGCAAATTTGTCTAGAAAGACAGACTAAGGCACTTAACAATTAGAGAGCAATTAAGCACCTAATTGTGTGGCACCAACAAGCTCAAGGTTCAGTGAGGGTTTGGGGATGGGGAGAAACAGCAGCATCAGGACGCCTGCCTCTTCGCTCTAGGTACTTCCCATCAGGCCCTGCTTTCTGAGCGCTGGGCTTTTGTTATTCGTCTGGGGGTCCACGGTACCCTAAAGTCAATGTGTTCCTCACAAGGTCCCCATCTTCCCTGGTTGGACTAACTGTCCCGGAGACCACCCCAATCTTCCAGCAAATCCTATGTAGGCTGAAAAGTCCCAGAGATGCAACACATCCTGTCCCAAAACTCAATCCAAGTTCATGAAACAGTTCAGAGCAGGGTCAAAGGTCAACTCTCCTCACCTTCCTTCCCATAGGGGATACAGGCTACGGAGAGGAGGCTATTCCTGTGGCTGTTGGAAGTCTGAAGCCCTCAGACAGGCCACACCATTGTGTCCAGTACTGTCACTGGCTCTGCCCAGGGCACACTTGTAAACAGAATATCATCTCATCTACCCAGACACTAGTGAGAAAGGTGTGTGAGCCCTGCACTGTAGACCAGGGGTCTGCAGATCAGAGAAGGGGCCTGAGTCCTGACACGGAGCCCAGTCCAGCTCAAACTATACCGTCATTCTCATGGCCTTCATGGGCTCTCTCAGAAAACACTGCCTCAAAAGATTGTCTCTAGGCACTTCTTAATTAGTGATTGATGGGTGGAGCCACCGCTGGACTGGTGATACTCAGTTCTACAGGAAAGCAGGTTGAGCAAGTCATAAGGAACAAGCCAGTAAGAAGCACCCGCTTCAGCCCCTGCCTCCAGCTTTCCTGCCCTATTTGAGTTCCTGTTCTGACTTTCCTGAACAAACTACAAACTATAAAATTGAATAAAAAATAAACCCTCTCTTCCCCAAGGTGCTTTGGTTCTGATGTTTTGTCACAGCAGTAGGAATGCCACAACAGGTATGCATGCATGTACAGATACACATATGTATGCGTGTAGAGGCCTAGAACCAGCACTGGGAGATCAACTGCTCTCCATCGTGTTCTTTGAGGCTGAGTCTCTCAGTTAATTCAGTTGGCCCAGCTGTCCATCTTGTTCTGTGGATCCCCAGTCCCCACCTTCTGAACACTGGAATTACCAGGGACTGCCATTTTGGGGATTTGAACCCTGATCTTCATACAAGCCAAGTACCTTACCCACTGAGCTGTCTCTTGGGCCCTTAGACTTGTGACTCTTGAACTGGGAGTTGATACAGCTACCCTGTCCTGTAGTTGGCTAAGCCTGGGGGCTTCAGAAACAATCCTTGTCTCTCCTCATCATTGTTCCTGATGCCAGTAACAGCCTGAACAGATGTCCTGACACCTCCCTCCTGATTCCCCAGAAAGCCTGGACAGGAAGACAGCCACCTAGCCTTCACTGTGGGTGGCTGCCGTAGCCATCAGATGTGCAGAGTGTTTCCGTCACTACTGTGGCTATAGCAATCCGTGTTGATAGTCAGCGGTGGCTGCCGACTCATTAACGCTCCCAAGGGCTACGTGTGACAAACTAAACCCCCGTAGAAACCCAGAAGGCAGCACTAGAAACAGCTCCACTTTCAGACTGGAAACTAACGCTCAGAGAGGGTGAGGGACAGGCAAAAGAAAGCGCAGCCAGCAGTTTTCAGGACCTGCATAGTTGGTACTCAGTTTATAGCAGAACCACCTCTCCTTCCTCTTTCCAGCAACCAGCCTCTCGCCTTCCCCGCCATGAACTCTGATGTCTTAGCCATGGTGAAAAGAGACCTGAAAATCCACCAGACTTTGCTCTGCCCTCATCAACTTCTGAACAGCTGGCTGCAGCCCGTGGTTTCACCAGATCCAGAGAATATGAGATGACAGGCTCTCTAGAGCTGAAGCCACCTGACCCCACACATCTGACCCTTCACACAACCTGGTCACCCCTTCTGTGAGTCAGAACTCTGCTTTCTCGTTCTAGCGGCCACCAAGTTCTCCTCCTCCCACTCGTCCTCCTGGAGTTGATGCTGACATCTTGACTTGATCTATTTTATGCTGAAATAATGGAATGTTAGACAGTGGAGGTACTGCACAAAGAAAAGGGGTTTCCCAGGCTCTGCTGTGTGAGGGCCTGGCCTGGTTAGATGCAGAGGCAGAGGACAATACACACACAAAGGATTAGAGCCTGAGAGGCTAAGCAGATGGCTCATCTAGTAAGATGCTTACTTTGCAAACACAAGGACCTGAGTTCAAATCCCCAGACCCCACATGAGAGACCAGTGGTGTGTGTTTACAACCCCAGTCCTGGGGAAACGGGGGTGGGATGATCTCTGGGGTTTGCTGCAAGCAACCATAGCCCAGTTGTCGGGGTCCATGCCAGTGAGAAATCCTACCTCCAAAGCCAAGGTGCCTAGCCAACAGAGAAGTCAACCTTGAGCCCACATCCCTACACACCCACACTTATACATAAGTATATATACATAACTGCACATACAGACACACACACATAGGGAGGCACACACATGTACACCTGTACAAACACACATATAAACACATGCATACGTGCGCACACAGAAGGCAAGGGATCACTGATTCTGCTACCAGGAGCAAAATCAGCAGAACCTTGAGCCCCTCAATAAGCAACCTGCTCACATGATTTCTGTGTTAACTGGCAACATTGGTTCTTCCAGCCCCGCTTCTCAACACTGCAGCTTGTGGTAGGGGAGGGGCCCCAGGATGCAGTTTAGTGGGAAACATTCCTTCACAGGGGACACCTGGAGTCAACTTTACCCCCACACCCCCCCTCCCAATGCTAAGAAGCATAAAACAGAGCCTGGCCCACCGTGGGTCGGGCATCCTGCAGAGGCTGCTGACAAGTAGCCATCCCCTGAGAAGTAGTGGCTGACTGCTCCTGCTCACTGCAGCACAGGCTGGAGGCTGCTCCTGGAGGGTTAGGAAAGAGACCCAACCCCGACCACAGTCGAGTCCTAGGCTCCTGGGAAGCAGCCTACAAGCTCAGGAAAAGCCAAACCTGGCATGTGAGCGGGGATGCCGGCACCCAAGACATACCAAGCTTCTCTTCCGACTTCCAGATCCAAATGGGCACCCCAGGGACATTCCTGAGCCGTCCACACCAGCTGCTCTGCCTGCATGTCATCCTGTATCACCCATCTTCCTGGAGAGCACTTCGTTTGCCCCTCTGTATCCCTTTCTGGGGAGACCAGAAGCTCACAACAGCTCCTAACCTGCAGCTTCTTTCTGCCAGACAGATACGATTATGTTACTAATCTGAGACAGAGATGGTCCCATGATCAGAGTGCCAGCTGAGGGTCCACCAGAACTGAGGATCACAGGACACAGTAAAATCGAGTAGTGACTGTGCTGGAAGCTCCCTCCCTGGTTCATGGAGCTGGAAGGTGCTAAGCAGACCCTGGGGGTGGGCGGGGTGGGAGTCATGCTTCTCTAACCCTTCAAGCTACTGACCCGCCAGAGAAGGTGTGCACGCTGGTGCAGTAAAGGCATATGGCTGTTAGGCAGGTGACCAGTGGCTTCTGATCAGATCTGAAGTGTGCTCCAAAGGAGGGAGCTCATGCCTGATGGAGATTCAGGGCTGGGGAGGGGGGACCTGCTGCTGTTGTTCCGCTAAATGGGTATGAGGTTAAACCACCATCTAAACACTTAGGTTTCTACACGTGTGTTAGGTCAGAGAAAGCTCTGTTTGCTGTGAGTGACAGTAGCTACTGACTCATACCTGGTCAAAGCGCTGAGAATAAGCGTGTTGAGTGCTCAGGCCCAAATCAAACATCTCTATCATGGACCACCTCAAGCTTGAGGGAGCATTACAGAAGAGGAAACAGAAAGGAGTGTGGGAAATAGTGCTGTCTCCTTGATAGGACACAGCGGTTGCACATATGACCTCAAAGCAGCCATGATTCTCTGCACACGATCAAACATGCCACATTCCATCATGAATGGGGAGGGGCCCATGAGGAGCTGATGGCTACTGCAGAAGGGAGAGTCATTTTCTTCAGTGGTGTAGACAATAGTAAGCAGTCCGAGATGACCCCACCCAGCCTCACACTCATGCAGGCTGTGCCAGTGAGATGCAGCGGGCCACAGGAAGAAACAGGGAAAGTCGGGAATGACTTGTTGGGGAAGCAAGCTAAAAGAGGGAAGCAGAAGGAACTGCTTCAGATTGTTTCAGTGTTATGTGCATGTGTACATGAAGAAGGAGCCATAATTAGAGTCAGGGCTGGGAAAGTGTTCCGTCGGTAAGCATATTCCTTGCATTAGGACCCGAGTTTGATCCCCAGAACCCACATAAAGATCTGGGTGTGGCAGGCACGCCTGTAGCCTGAGTGCTGGGATGTGGAGACGGGCAGATCCATGGGCTCACTGGTCAGTCAGCCCAGCTACATCAATGAGCCAGGCCGGTGAGAGACTGACCCTAAACAAGGCAGACTGTGCCTGAGGAAAGGCACCTGAGGTTGGCCTCTGGCCTCCACGTGCAGCGCGCACTCACACACACAACAGGTCACCTTTGCTCAGGGCCAGGGACCCTGGAGACTGCAGAACTCTCTGAATGCTCACGCACAGCTGAGCAGCCCTAACACAAAACTCTGAGATTCAGGGTAGCCTAAGCGCACTACTTTGGTACGGCAGAGCACAGGACATTTCAGGTTCCAGAGCTTCAGATGAGGGATACTCAGCCTGGAACACTAGACATGACCTGGGAGGGGCCAGTGTGAAGGTGGATGACACCAGGAGCCAGCAGGAACAATGCCATTCCCAAGAGACCTCAGCCCCGTGCATTGTCCAAGGATGAAAGGACCCTGTGTGACTCCTTCCCAGCCGTGCCTTGAGTTGAAGTCAAGATGGATACTTGATTATATCCGGAGCGGAGCTGAATGAATGAGGCTTCAGCGCTCTTAGCCTTGGCCTCCTGGACTACAAACTAAGGAGCAGACTGTACACATTTCCCTGCACAGAGCACATGTGGGGTCAGCAACCAGCCCTGGTGGCCCAGAATCTCCTGACGGATGAGGTAGATCCTGGTGACATAGCTGTTATTGATCTGAGCAGGTTGTTGGCAGAGAGGAAGGTTGTAATTGCCTCTTGTAAGCACACAGAGGGGAATTAAAGCCTTCGGCTAATGGGGTGCCTAGTCCCAAACCTGTTATGCATTGACTCCAGCCAGGTCCCTGGAATACCAAGTGGCTTCTCAGGGCATCAGTTTTAAGAGGATCCTGCCTGCAGTTGAGGTTCTTTGCAGACTCAAGGAAGGGATGGGGCAGGGATATCCTCATGCAGGGGCTTAGTGTCTCTAAGTTTACATCAGGAAGTATGAGGATTGCCAGGAGCCCCAGTCATAAGCACCACCCACCTCCAACCACAGTGGCTTCAGTATACACTCTGCAGTGATTCAGACGGGACCATGAAGACTTCTTGATGGAGAATGTGTGGGGAATCCTGTAACTGATGCTCAAGGCCAGCCAGCCCCCACTGTATCCCAGGACCTGGTTAGAAGTGCTAACTCCCTGTTTTGCCCAGTCTGGCCAATCTACAGACTAGAATCTACCACTTACTCAGTGGACAATCTTGATCAGTACGAAGAGGCCAGTCAGTAAGGTGCTGCTGTGGGTTGGTACAAACTCAGCCACTTAACCCCGACTTCCCTCCCTGCTCTGAACATCACAGCGCTGAGTAAAATCCCAATTTTACAAAAAAGATGGTTGTAATGCCACACCATTCAGGGTAAACATTTAAAACATGAAATTCCTTTAGTGTTTGTCACAAGCCTGAGGACAGGCCTGTCAATCATACCCAAGATTGGTGCAGCTAGTCAATAGTCAACAAGTTAATGATCTACGTAGACCTCTGAGGGATGGGTCTGCGCACAGACCGACTCCAACATCTAGGCACATGAACTTAACCAATGCCCTCTTGGTCTGACTTTTATCATCTACAAAACAGGAAGGTTTCCAGAAGCAAGGGCACAGCCTGAGAGTCAAGTCACCCCAATTCCCAATGACAGCAAAGCTCTAATTTTCCTAACCGAGCGTATGTGTCTCACACAGCCCTGGGCTGCCGTGGTGGCTGCAACAGGCCCAGTCCTCATCCCCAGAGCTGAGGAAAGAAACTGAGGTTCCTCCCCCACCAGATTCCAGACAGCAGCATCTCCCTCCTGGCCCTGCTCTGAGCCAGCCCATCCCTGCCCTCCTGCTCCAGCTGCCCCTCACCCGCCCCCAGCTCAGCCCATCTCCTGGGCTTACATCCAAGATGAGAAGAGATGGGGCGTATTTCATCCAGGGACCATCCCTCATCCCGTCACTGACTTACAGGGAATGAGAATTTCTCCCTAGGCGGACCTTCTCCCACAGCCATGTTCACAGCTCCTGGGAGGAGGGGTGGGGTGGCCTTCCAGTATACCCCAGAGTTCTGGTGGGAACAGTTTTCTCTTGGGCCGGGGCTCCCATCTGTAAGGTTCCTGGATGGGGACACAGACGAGACAGAAAGCAGAGGACTCCTCCGAATGGCTGGACCAGGAAGCTGGGCTTTGCCCTGTGCACCTGCCCATTCCCAATCCGTTTCTTAGCCACATTGGGCTTCCGCATCACCTCACCTGTGTTCACAGAGTCTAGGAGGTGGCCTTTGGTCACCAGGGACAGCTACACCTCAGCTGAGATGTAAGGGTACCCCCATAGACACGACACCCATTTTCCACAGAGGACACACCACTGCCAGGACTGTCAAATCCTCCTGAGCTGTTTGTCCCCACCTCACTAGCTTTCAACTAAAGATCCAGATGTGTACAACCTCATGAGCATCACTACGCAGGGAGTGGGTATCCGGGGGGGAACCCATCTTGGCCACTTGTGACAAGTGACCTCCCCATGGTGAGGGCTGCTCCTTGGCAGTCTGAAACCCGCTTCAGTGTCTTCTTTTCTCATTGGAGTTGCGGCTGAGCCCACAGCTCAGCAATCTGGAAGGACACAGCTATTGTCTTATAGTTTGGGGGTCTAGGCAACTAAAATCAAAATGTCTGAAATTACAAAGAGAGAACATTGGGTAAAGTCTTTTCCCCATGAGCATAAGAAAAGGAGATTGGCCAACTTCTGACTTCCAGGTGCATGTGTCAGAGAAGGGGGGAGGGGGAGAGGAGAAGAGAGAGAAGAGGAAAAGAGAGAGAAGAGACTAATATGTTGATAGGTGGCAGGGTCAGCTCCCAGTAGTGTCTGGAGACATCTTAGACATCTCCCGTGGATTTAAGTTTGAATGTTTGTTTCCTATTATATTGCAGAGGTGCCTGGGCCTTTAGGAGGAGAGCCCTTGCCAAAAGAAGTGGACCACTGGCCTTTGAGGGAAGTGTGGGCTCCTGGTTCTCCTCTCTCTCTCTCTCTCTCTCTCTCTCTCTCTCTCTCTCTCTCTCTCTCTCTCTCTCTCTCCTTCCTCCTCTTCAAATTTACTTATTTTTTACTTAAAAGTGAAGAGTTCATGGAACCTGAGATGAGGACGTGAACCCCTTAGCATGTTCAGAACGGTGACATCTGAGCAAGATCTGAAGGAATAGCATTCCAAGAAGAGAAGCCGCGAGTGCAAAGGCCCTGCAGCAGGGAAGAATCTAGAGGCGAAATGGAAGACGGCCTCCATGGAGAAGCAGGGTGGAAATGAGGCTGGAGGTTCCCAGGAGCCAGGCGGGGCTTAAGGCTTCATTCTATGTGGTACGGACTCCAGAATGGATTTCTGTAAGGAAACAGCTCGTCAGAGGTGTGGCACACTCAGCATTGTTTAGAGACTGTGGAAGTTTGGGTGGCACCTTGACAGGAAGAATCATGGGGGGCGGGGTCAGAGCTCTAATGGTAGTGAAGCCCTGTGAGCAGCCTCTGCTGCCCCACGCTTCCTCAGTTACAAACAGAGCAGCCCATGGCCTGTAAGCTCTGAGACCGTGGGCTGAGTAAATCTCCCCTCCCTGCTGACGCCAGGACACGTGGTTACAGAAACGTGAGAACAGGGAACACAGACAGAATCAGGCCTCGCAAGGCAGAGCAGGGCAGGTTCCTGCCCACAGCAGGGCAGGACCTCTCGGGTCACTAAGGTAACAATCTCAGGACCGCAGGGAGTGTCCGGGCAGCCAGTGAGACCCTGAGCTCCCATGGTGCCTTTGGGGTGTGCTTGCTCTACATGCTCTTGGTTCCGTTTTCTAGCATGCCGCCATCTTCCAGGGATGCCTGCTTCCCGGATGCTAGGTCTGAAGTTCCTGTTACCCTTGACCTATGGGAAAGCTCAAGATCAGAGCTGTGGTGTCTCCTTTTCGTCAGGTTCCTCCATAAGCCTGCTTCTTCTAGACCCTCAGCCAGCTCGAAGTCACACCCCACACCCCCGGGGTTTCTGAGGTCAGAGCTGATGCCCCAACTTCGGATGTCAAAGAACGGAACCCCAGTCCTGATCCCACTTTCCCTTAACCTTTGCTCCACTCTTTTTCTCCAGTACTTCCTTTGATTTATTAACAAAACTGTTATTTCTCCTGCTTCAGGCCAGCCAGTGTGAATCTGACAAACAGAGAGAACAGGAGGAGAAAGTGAACCCCAGGACAAACCAGTCCCCTCACACTTAGGCCTGCATCTGCCACGCTTCTGCTGGGTTTAGACCTGCTGCCTGGCATCCCTTGCAGAGGGTGAGCTCAGTGTCGCCTTGTCTGTCACATGGCCTAGCAGGGCCTCATGCTCACACTTATCATGAGTCACCAGAGTCCACCACAGTTCTTCTAGCCCACTGTGCACCCTAGGACAGAGACTTAGCCTCCTGCACACCAGTACCTCTATCACGGTCCAGGAGAGCCCCTGAAGATAGGAAAGGTCTGGCAGTCATTAAGGTGTCCCTGGGAGCTAGATGCCATGCAGGCCTGAGCATCCACACTGGCTCTTTTTCATGTCCCATTTATCTTTGTGATACAAAATCCCAGATAGGGCACAGTGGTCAAACACAAGGGTAGGTCCAGCCTCCCGTGGGCATGGGGGGAGGTGGGAGAGAGGCCATGTCAGATGGGCCCTGTTTAACAGAGTTCTGTGTACAAGGTGCTTGGGCAAAGGGCAGCCACAAGGAAAGTGAGATTCAGCTGGGCGCACACTGCCTGACAAGCCAGATGGCAGTGATAAGCTGGGGAGGGAGTCATTGTCTTCTGTGAAATATAGCCAGGCTGATGGAAATGCAAGGGTGAGGGGAAGAAGCCTGGGATGGTGATTTGTGGGTCTAGATTGGAAGGCAGGTCTGGGGATGGAGCCCGGAATTCCCAGAAAACAAGGGCATGTCTTGCCCTCTGGAAAAGGAGTCCCTGCCACAGCTTCCAAAACAGCAGAGACTGTGTGTCCTTGACACCTCATAGGAATGGCAAAGACCCTCCAGGGCTGTGCTGGTGTCCCACCATGTATCACCTCAAAGGTCTCTCCTCAGCTCCAAGGAAGGACTGAGCAGGTCCATTGTGCAGGAAGGAAGGGACAGGACTGTGGCGTGGCAGCATCCTGTGCCCAACATTTTAACGTTCATGAATTTAGAGTGGGTGCACTGTATCAGAAGTAAACTGTGCCTCAACAGAGACAGCATCTTTTTATTTATTGTTATCATGTGTGTGAAGGTGCAGACAGAAGTGCATGCCCATGGGAGGCTAGAGGAGGCCACCAGAAGTCCTCCTGTCACTTTCTATTTTATCCCTTTGAGGTGGGTTCTCTCACTGAACCCGGAACTCTCTAATTTAGCTAGACTAGCTGGTAGAAATCTCCCAGGATCCTTCCCAGCTCTGGGTTTATAAGCACTGACAGCCATGTTCACTTTTATGTAGGCATAGAGATTAGAACTCAGATTCCCAGGCTTGTCTACCAAGTGCTGGCACAGCCACACAAAGAATGCTGACTGCCTCTGCCCACAAAGACCGCGAACTAGGTCTGGCTGGGTTGCTATACCCCAAGTTACCAGTAGGTGTTGCTAGCCAGCCCATCCTTCCTACACTCATTACTGAGTAAAACACATCTTCACTCAAATGAAGATATTAAAGATTATAGTGTAGCCAGTGAGGGCTATACTGGATGGTGAGCTTGCTCCTTCCCAGGCAGACAACATAACAGGCCCAGTCCCATGTCACACCTGTCATTTGAAGGCTCTCTGCAAGAACTTCCTGGGACACAACTGGGACCCCTCTCAGCCTCCTCCACAGTGGAGCCTGTGAACACTGTGGTCCTTGTGGACAGGCCTATGGACAGTCCCACTCTTTGGGTCTTGGTAGACATCTCTTCTTCATCCCTTCATAGTGAGATGAACACAATAACAGTATTTTCCCAAGTCCCTCTGAGGAGAAAGTCAGGTGTTAAATGGAAGATTTGCTTGAGCACATCGCTGGGACCTAAGCAAAATCCTATTAAGGAAGTCATATTTATTATCTCCATAAAGTAACCTGCATGGCAGCATGCAGGGGCCAGATAGGAGGATCAGATGCACAGAGAGATCAATCAGGCCTGTCACAGGGGTGTGAGCCTATGAGGCACGGCACTCCACCTGGGAGGGACTAAAGGTTGGGTGCTCAGCAGCTGTGGAGGTTGGGACTCCTGGAGACATAAGAGGGAGGACATAAGTTCCCTGACAGAGTCTGCTGAGACAGTCCATTGTGGGCCAGGGGTGAATAGCCACGTGACAAAGATAAAGGGGAACAGACTCTCAGGACAGGATACAGTTCATGAGAATTCCAAGGGCTGTTGAAGCAAGGAAGATAGGAATGGGGACCTCAGGGTTCAGTGGGTCAGGTCATTGTTGCTCAGGGTGCTGGAAGCTGTGTCTGCTGGACAAGAGTGAGTTTCATCCAGAGGAAGAGACTTTGGGCTGATTTTCCCACAGACACCAACTGGCTGGACAAGGTCCTCTGTGAAGAATGTATGACCAGCGGTCAGCACCTGGACTCTTGGCTCTGTGCCTCCATGGAGCTTCACCTTGTCTCCTGGTTGGCATGCCACCATGTCCTTGCAGTCAGTGGCAACTTTACCTGGACCTCTAGACCAAGATTCACCCCGCACTCCAGCAGGCCTCTCCAGTTGCCAGTATCTTCCCAGGGGTCCAGTAGATTCTGCTGAGAAACCAGAGCTTCTGCCTGCCCTCTCCATACTGCTTTCTGGAGGAGGGTCCTGTTCCAGACCTCCATCTCTGCGTCCAAACATGGGAATCGTAGCCACGCATCACCCCACAGATTTTTATGTGAGTTTATTCTTCACATTCACAAGGTTAGCCTTACCTACCGGAGTCATCCCACTGGCCTTGGAAAGAAAAAAAAAAGCAATCCACTCATGGCTAAAATAACAGATGAGCTGAATTTTAACACACCTGTCAACTCAGAAAGCTGAGGCAGAAGAAAATAGTCCAAGACTAGCCTGGACTACAAAGCAAGACCCTGTCTCACATAGGAAATAAGATTTAATTTTAAGATTTAATATGGTGGTATATTGTTTGTGTTTTAATAGATAAAGCTTGCCTGGAGTCATACAGGTCAGGAAGTTGTGGCATACACCCTTAATCCCAGGACTTGGGAGACAGAGGCAAATGCATCTCTGTGAGTTCAAGGCCACCCTGGGCTATACAAGATTGAATCTGTCAAAAACAAACAAACAAAAAACAGAACTCACACAGAGGTGATCCCAGCACTTGGGATCATATACCTTTAGTTCCAGCAGTAGGGAGGTGGAGACAGGAATGATAAGGCAGAGAGAGGAGTATAAAGGGGAAGAGAAAGGAACTCAGTGGAACCTGAGGATTTGTGGAGACAGGATCTTGCCCTTTTGGTAGAGGTAAAAGGTCTCTCCAGTAGCTGGCTGCTTTACTATTCTGATCTTCAGGTTGAACCCCAATATCTGTCTCTGGGTTTTTATTACTAGTGCTACACGTGCTCCCAAATTTGGGGGTAAGAATTCATGAAAAAAAACATTTGCCTGTGGCTTTAGAGCCACCAGCATAATCCAGAGCTATAAGCAACTGGAGTCACTGTCGTACTGGCTAGGTTTTTCTTTCTTTCCTCCTGGTGGGCTTTCCCTGAACCCTCTTCTTGGGTTTTCACTGTTCTAGGCAGCAGCAGTAAGCCTCACATCTTCATCAACATCGTGCGCAGATTTGGGGAGAAAATTGGGAATTCTTCAGAGAGAAATTATTTAAAAGAGAGAGCTTTTCCCCACATCAAAAAATTGGAAACACCACCACAGTGGAAGGATTTGTATCTCTGTATGATAATATACTGGACAGTTTGAAAATGGAATGATTTAGTAAGAGCATATATAATCCAGATGAGATTTACATAATGTCAATTGTAAACATGATTAGTGTTATCATTTTTGTCATCACTAAAAACATTGGTGAATCTGAATGCTAAGGTGCAGGCCTTAGAAACACTTAATAAAACAGATCATAGAGATACTCAAATCCAGACAGAGGAATTTAATGGAGAACCAGTTTCAGCATTGTACTATAAGAATAGAGAGGAACAGCCTAAGGGTTTCAAACAACTGACCTTAATATATCCAGTAACCTTACTGGACTTTCCAAATGATAGAGCAAGAGTTGGACTGGACTCCTGTGCCAATGTTAGATTTAAGGAGATTCAAGGAAGCAATACTTTTATTTGGCATGAGCTCATCCCAAAAGACAGGATAGATTTGTTTAAAGCTGTTTTAGAGACTGGTTCACAATTACCACAGAATACCTGCCTCATAGAAGAGCCTAAGAATATTGAACAACATAGTAAAGCTAGAGGTAGGAAAATCTCTCAAGATCAAATTCTTGGAGAAGGAAATTATACTACTGTATAAAGGCAATCCCTATATGATGGTCACATCCTGGCTTTATGCAACAATGTTTAATGCTTGGGACAGAATTGAAGTAGGAAAGAAGACTGAGTCATTTACTCAAGTCATACAAGGCCCAAAAGAAACCATCACTGATTTCCTACAAAGATTGACATCAGCAATAAATAGAATGATACCAAACTTAGAAGCTAGACAAAAAATAATTGAATCTCTGGCTTTTGGAAATGTTAATTCTCATGTAAAAGAATAATTAGGCTGTTAATGACAAGGTCAGAACCTTTGGAGGAATGGAGCTGAGATACAATTAATATCGAATCACAGGACCATAATGATACCTTTTAGTAAGAGAGGTGATTTCCAGAGGTTTGAAGAAAACTCGAAATGTCAAGTGTTTGAAATGTGGCAAACAAGGTTATTGACAGAGGTCTCTGTTCCACCTGGTCTGGCAACCATTCAGTCCCAAAGAAACACACAGAAGTCTATATTAACTATAAACTGGTTGGACTATTAGCTTAGGCTTATTATTAACTCTTACATCTTAAATTAGCCCATAATTCTTATCTGTGTTACCTATGTGGCTTGGTACCTTTATCAGTGAGGCATTCTCATCTTGCTTCCTCTGTGTTGACCACAGACTGAGCACTTCTTCTTCCCATAATTCTCCTGTTCAGGTCACCCCACCTATACTTCCTACCTGGCTACTGGCCAATCAGCATTTTATTAAACCAGTACAACTGACAAACCTTTACAGGGTACAAGACCATTGCCCCACAGCACAAGGTCACCTTAAAGGGGGTTGTAAATAGGTCATTCCTAGAAACAATGGTTTTTCTAAGCATAATCCATTCATAGTGCCCCTCCCTTCTGGATTATACAGAAGGTGTGACAAAGGCAAGCATTGGACTCAACAAGAAATATTCTAGGTAATCCTCTGCCATCAGGAAATGTCTTGAAGGCCTTCTCACAGGCCCTATACCAAATCTTGTTCAGTCATAGAGGAAACTACTTCCCATAGCAATTAAAGAACCTAATGCCTATTGTAAGAAAACATATTGTTTTGGATAATAGAACAGCTAAGAGAGAACAAAAAATTCAGGATAAACCATAAAGCAAGTATTTTGACAACCTTCTAAAAATGAATAAAGACCAAAATTAAAAATACAAATAAAATACAAGTACAAATAAATGACATTGTCATTGAAGGTCTGTTAGACACAGTTCAGTTTTTAGGGATTGGAACTTTATCTCAGGTAAAGCAGAGTGCAAGATGGGTTGAATGTATAGGGTCAGAAGAACATATGTGGCTAACATAGCAATGAATTTGTGGGGATGTGATTTGTTATAGCAATTAAATATTCAAATTAACATTTTCCCAATCTTAGAAACAAACCATAAATTAATGTATTAATGTATGTTTCTGGAGAAAATATTACAAGAAATGAAGAACAGTAACCAACCATTCAGACTGTATAAGAAGAGGGTACAATAGATGCACAAACAGCCCTATTGTTAAAATGGTTGATGACGAACCTGTATGGATTAAGCAATAGCCTTTAATACAGAGAAACTACAGGCTTTATAACAGCTGGTACAGGAACAACTAGATGCTCACCATATTGAAGAATCAACTAGTCCTTGAAATTTTCCTAATTTTGTTGTTAAAAATAAATCTGAAAAATGGAGAATGGTGACAAATCTAAGAGTTGCTAATAAGGGAAATGGGATCTCTACAATCTGGAATTACTCTGCCTTCCCTATTGCCTAAAGTATGGCCTCTTATTTTGATTGTTTCTTCACTATACATTTATAAGAAAAAGACAGGGAAAATTTTACCTTCACAGTGCCTTTTTAAAATTTATTTATTGAACTCTACATTTTTCTGGGCTCCTCTCCCTGCCTCTCTCCTCCTCCTTCAACCCTCCCCCAATGTCCCTATGCTCCCAATTTACTCTGGAGATCTTGTCTTTTTATACTTTCTACTTCCCATGTAGATTAGATCTATGTAAGTCTCTCTTAGTGTCTTCATTGTTGTCTAAGTTCTCTGTGATTATGGTGTGTAGGCTGGCTTTCTTTGCTTTATGTTTAAAAACCACCTATG
>JAQHUG010000089.1:5737771-5758891 GCA_028555095.1 Dicrostonyx torquatus | reverse complement strand
GATCAGACCTCTGTCTGATGTGGAGTTAGTGAAGATATTTTCCCATTCTGTAGGCTGTCGTTGTGTCTTGTTGACCGTGTCCTTTGCTTTACAGAAGCTTTTCAGTTTCAGGAGGTCCCATTTATTAATTGTTTCTCTCAGTGTCTCTGCTGCTGGGTTCTAGTTAGGAAGTGGTTCCCCATGCCAATGCATTCAAGTGTACTTCTCACTTTATCTTCTATAAGGTTCAGTGTGGCTGGCTTTATGTTGAGGTCTTTGATCCATTTGGACTTGACACAGTGACTATTTATAACAATTCTCGACCTGTTAAATGATATCAATGGAATATTCTCCCACAGGGAATATTAAATAAATCCATCCTGTGCCATTATTTTCTGAGTCAGCCATTGAAAATGATATATATTTCCTGAATCTATAGTTTACTATTACATGGATGACATTTTGCTATCTGATTCAAATGTAGATACTTTAGAAAAAATGTTTGAAGAAGTAAAGAAAAATTTGCCTTATTAGGGATTACAAATTGCTTCTAAAAATACAAAGAGGAGATTTTATTAATTATTTAGGCTATAAAATAGGTTTACAAAAAATTAGACTCCAAAAGGTGAAAATTAGGAGAGATCGATTGTGGCTATTAATGACTTCAAGAGATTGCTAGGAGATACTTCCCATCTACAGTGCATTCTTGGGATAAATCCTGATGAACTGATTCATTTAAATAAAACCTTAGACAGTGACAAGGGCTTAAAAAGTTCCAGGGAATTATGAGTTGAAGCTGAGAGAGAATTGGCTTTAATTGAAGAGAAATTACAGAAGGCATATATGGATCTTGTGGATCCAAATTTTAACTGCTTTCTGGTCATATTACCCTCTAAACATTTCCTACAGAATTTTAATGCAGAGGGAAGTTATTACATTAGAATGGATTTTAAACTGATTAAAAACTTATGTGAAAGAGGTCTCTGAGTTAGTTCTAAAAAAAAATGAGGCTTTGTCAATTAGCAGAAATAAACCCAGCAGAAATTATAGTACATTTTAATAAAGATGAAATTGACAAATTATGGACAAAAGATGTGTGAACCCTGGAAAAGATCTTGTAGTAGTTTTTTGAGAGAGATTAACAACAGCCATCTAAAAAGCAAGAGAATTTGACTTAAGAGAACTAACTAGATCTTTCCTCACATTGTACAGGACACACCAATAATTGGAGCCCCTACATTCTATGCTGATGCAAATAAAAAAGAAAAGGCAGATTACAAATATCAGAAAATTTAAATGCAATGGATCTAAGCCTTTATGATTCTGTCCAAAGATCCGAATTATATGCCATTTTTATGGTACTAAGGGATTTTAAAGAGCTGCTCAACATAGTTACCAATTCACAATGTGCAGAAATTTGTTTTGCATACTGAAACCACTGAATTTATACCAGATGAGACATAATTGACTTCATTATTTATTCAATTACAAAATATAATCAAGAATAGAAATCAACCCATATACATAATGCAATCTGATCCTAGATTGATCTACCAGGTCCCCTAGCACAAGGTAATACAGAAATTGATCAATTATTGATTAGAAATGTGTTGAAAGCCTCAGAATTTCATATTAAAAAATCATGTCAATGGCAAAGGTTTAAAAAATACTTTTTCATCACATGGCAACAAGCCAAGGAAATTATAAGGACATGTCCTACTTTTTCTTTATACAACCAAACACTACTACCTGAAGGAAGTAATCTAAACAGTACACAATGGAATTAAAACTAGCAGATTGATGTGTTCCATCTTGCAGAACTTGGAAAACTAAAATTTACACACCACACCATTGATTCAGGTTTTCAATGGGCAACTGCTTTGAATTCCGAAAAGGCTTACTGAATAATCACACATTTGCTAGAAGTTATTGCCATCCTGGATATAACTGTACAAATAAAGATAGACAATGCTCCAGGATAATTCTATAAGAAAATGAAAGAGGTTTTTGCTAATTATAATATAAAGCATATTACAGGTATACCACACAATCCTACAGGGCAGGCAGCTATAGAAAGATCAAATTGAACTCTAAAAGATATGGTAAATGAACAAAAAGGGATGATAAATACCCCCAGAAATAGATTGCATAATGCTTTATTAACTTTGAATTTTCCAAATGCTAATGGAAAAGGAACAACAGTTGCAGGGAGATACTGGATAGTAGGTAGATAGGATGGATGGATGGAGAGAGAGAGAGAGAGGGGGGGGAGAGAGAAAGAGAGAGAGAGAGAGATGATAAATAGATAAAACAAATTACAAAAATCAGCTGATATACTTTAAAGATGTACTGACCTCAGAATGGAAACTAGAACATGTGTTACACTGGGGAAGGACCTTTGTTTTTGTTTTCACAGGAAAAGAAAAGCTATGGATACCATCAAAATTGATAAAGATTCTATTTGAACAAGAGACACTTCTTAATTAGAAGAGATGATAGTTCATCAAACAGCATGGCTAGTTAATCTAAACTAACGTATAAAACTAACAAATGATTTTCATTAAATCAAATATAACTTGCCAAAAAGAGAATCTCCCCCAAATTAGGGTTGATAAAGTGTTTTGTTTCTGTCTTTTTAGGAAAATGAAGGCATCCAACTAAAAAATATAAAGACCCCTGAACAAATGAGACATCTAAAGAAAAGGGACAAATCATACAGAAAAAAATGCCTAAAGAAAAAGAGTAAATTGGCCAATTGGTATATCAAATTTCCAGCATAATAAATTTTCGTAAATCTTCCCAAATGTCTGTTTCTGCTATTCTCTACAGACATATAATACAAATGGTCTTTTTTGTAGTTCTATGCAATTAAAGATTACAGCTGACTTTGTAGTTAGAGTGTGACTCTCTCCTTCTCTAAACCCAAGCATGTTTATTAAAGTGAAATTCAAAATCTCTATCTCATGTCAGAAAAGCCACCTGATATGGGACAGAAGATTAACAAATATTTAATGACTATTTTATTGTCACTAATCTCATATTATATTGACTCTTTAACAGCTTTTCTTATGGCATAAGATCTTTGTTGTCATAATGTTAATAGTCACAGAGTACTAACTAATTCTAGGGAAAAGTTTCATCTGCCTTTCTGTACATGATTTTGGGTGTGAGTCTCGCTCAGTTTTCTGCAGTGAACCATGTCTAACAGCAACCCTTGAAGTCTCCAAAAGGAGAATGGAGCCTCACAATGATGATTCCTCCAGGACTATGATAATGCCACTAAGCTGAAAAACACCACCTAAAGATCAGCTTTGGACTATAAATTGCTCAGAACAATTTTGAGGTGGATGGCTAAGATGATCAAGCCTAACAGACTACACTAACCAGGACTTGAGACAAACTCTGTAATTTCCTATTACACAGAGACTGAACAACAAATTATACAGCTGCCTTTCCCAGGACTTGACAATTAACCAAAATTTTGCTTTTCAGGATCCCCTAAAGATACCGTCATCCCTAGGCAGCAGGAAGTAAATTTAAATCACTACACCTACATTCCCAAGAGGTAGGGTAGGTGATTTTTGGTCATTCAATGAGTTATGGATATTTGTCATTGTTTAAGGGGATTGGTTTCAAGTTGTTATTGGTAATGGTCAGGAAAAAAGTTAAACAAAGGAAATTATATTCAAAGTTCTTGTTTTGAAAAGAAAAAGGGGGTATAGATATTATAGGGTAAAACGGTAGATTATTAAATCTATTCTGAAAAGAAAAAAGGGAGGATATAGTTATTTAAGATAAAAGGCAGATTATTGACTCTACTTTAAAAACAAGCAACTATTAGCTTTAAAGGTTTTACATTGGATTGAACTTTTGTATATTGTATACAAATTTTTATATTGATACAAAATTTGAAATTTATTTTGTTAGAACATAGTGTTCATTTCTACTTTTGTTCAATGTATTTTATCTATAAACTCATTTAACAGTGTAATAAGAATTTCTAGTCCTTGAAAATATTGTTACCAACTCTTTAGGATAATAAGGTATTGCAGGTTAGTAGCTAATCATCTATTATAAATGAACATTATGTATGTTTTCAAGGTCAAACAAAAATACATTTTATATAGAAAAGTCATCTTCAGACACTTCAGATATCTACAGAAGATGGCATTTAAGATGTTTTAATAACAGAGGTTCTTCTCTTTATGACAATGAGACCTGTTTGCTGCTTGCAGCACCAATCTACTTCAGAGAAGATGATGGGCATCGAAAAAACTCTACATGAAGCTTAGTTTTTGTGGCAAATGCAAGCCACTGGGTAAGAAAATGCCCTTGCCTTGACTGTTGACAGTGTGCTGTCCTAATTGGACAAGCAGGACACAAAAGAGAGTGACTGCCAAATATTGTCAAAACAAGGCAGGACAGCCCTTCAAAATACCCTGCTTCACAGAAAAGTCTGTTGAACATTCTAGTCCAGCAGGTCACAGATGGTTGCCCCAAAGTTGCAGAGTAATTTGGGGTGACTTTCCAGGTAGCCAGATGTTTCTGTCATTTCTCACTTTTTTTATATCAATTGCTCACACTTCCTGTTTACTCAGTTCCTATTATCTCCTTCTTGGGTCTCTGAGGAAGTTGAAGACTAGACAGCTATAGTTACAGTTTTCTTGTTTATAAGACTCAGAAAAGAATCTCACTAAAGTGGTGTAAGGTGTAAAAGATTGAGAGACATTAAAAGATAATTTGATAATGCAAATTAGAATAGAAAGTGAACTAAGTACAACCTTTTAGACTCATCAAGATAGGATAGATATAGAGCATTTTCTCTGAATTTGTCAAGTACAAATGGATTAGACATTATTGATGAATTTATTGCCTGCATATATTGACAATGATGTCAAAATGTAAACAATGTATAAATATTTCTGATCAGAGGTAGAAATGTATAATGCAATATGACAAATATATCCTAAAATTGTATCAATATACAAAATGTCTTAAGCAGAGGTAAAACATGCATGCATACAATAATGACAAAATAACTTTGCTTAGGTGTACAAATATTGTAAACAGAAATAGGAGCATATTCAATATAATTTAATTTATATCAATATACAAGAATCTATTCCAATGTAAATTGCCAATAAATAATAGCTCACAAGTATTCACTCTATTACTCTCTATTATTAGTAGTATGAGTAAGCTCACACTAATCTACCTATTATCCCATCCAATTTTTCTTTTTTTCAAAGAGATCCCTGAGTCTACATAATTTTCACCCCAACCCCCAATCTTATACCAGTTATAATCAATACCTAATTGATGTCCCTAACTCTGAGGACAAACTTTGTTGGGAGAGGGAACGTCATCTTCTAAAATGTCATCTTCCAGCTGTCATGGGGGTAATGTTCTTTCTATGGGGTCCTGTAAAAGTAATATGATGGTTAAGTTTCAAGATTACTGTCTGGTATAATTGCAAATAGTCTCTTAGTAGTCCATAGGGTTTCTCAGAGGCTCCTATCTGAAGTTCTGACCAGAATGTTGTAAGAAGGTGTACCACTTCAGCTAACCAAGTTAGAACCATCTTGAGCAGCTGGTACCCCAAACCGGTCTTAATGTAGCTCTATCAACATCATGATGTCATATCAACCAGGTGGAATTGTTATTGTGGGGCCCCATTTTCTTCCTGGAAACTTCAAAGATTACTGCAGGAAAACTTATTGTTCAGTATGGAAAACTTAAACATTATTCATATAAACATATATTCAACAAAAGTTACAATAGAGACAAACAAGGTATGGAGAAAAGTAAAGTTTTTCCTAAATTCTTTCTTCTTTCTGTCCCATACATAAAGAGATGGCTCCTGACATGAGAAAGAAACTCTGAATTTTTCCTTTAACAACATTCTTAGATTTAGAGAAGGATAGCCATTGTCCAACTCCAAAGCCAGCTTTGATTTTTAAGTAGAGTTGTATACATGTTCAGATAATTAAATTTTACCCTGCAGATGACCTGTCTTCATAAGTCACATTTCTCTTTGCTCAGTGATCCTTTCTGGATAGTTTTCTTTTTTTGGGGGGGGGTTCGAGACAGGGTTTCTCTATGGCTTTAGAGCCTGTCCTGGAACTAGCTCTTGTAGACCAGGCTGGTCTCGAACTCACAGAGATCCACCTGCCTCTGCCTCCCAAGTGCTGGGATTAAAGGTGTGCACCACCACCGCCCAGTTACTTATCTTTTCTTCTTAAGCACCTAAGTGTCCAGGTGCTTGAGTTTTTGAAAATGAGTATTTTCCTGCAAAGACAAGACCCTGCCCAACCCTTATAAGGTTTCTTTACCACCTGTATGATTGACCTCTGTGGATGAGCTGTCATTTCTCTTTATCAGCAGGTTCCTCTTTTTCAAACTGAATCTTTATTAATTTTGATGGTATTCATAGCTTTTCTTCTCCTGTGGAAACTAGAGTGAAACCTCTTCTCCAATGTAGTACGTCTGCTGGTTTCCATTATGAGGTCAACACATCCTTAAAATACACTTACTGATTTAATTCAGAAGTTTTTTCTATTATCTGATGTCTCTTTGCTGCTGTCATTCCTTCCACATTGGCATTAAGAAAATTCAAGGTTAAAAAAGCATTATGCAATCTATTTCTGGGGTTATTTTCTATCCCTTCCTGTTTGTTTAATATATCCTTTTCAGTTCAATTTGATCTTTCTATAACTGCCTAACCTGTGCAATTGTTTGGTATACCTGTAATATGTTTTATATTATAATAAGAAAAAAGTTTCATTTTCTTAGAGACATATGCTGGATCATTATCTGTCTTTATTTGTGCAGGTATACCCATGATGGTTATAACTTCTAATAAATGTGTAATTACTTAATCAGCCTTTTCTGAGCTCAAAGAAGTTGCCCACTGCTTTGAATAAGTGTCAATGGTGTAGTGTACATATTTTAACTTTCCAAAATCTGCAAAGTGAAACACATCCATCTGCCAGATTTCATTCCTTTGAATACACTCTGGGTTACTCCCTTCAGGTAGTGGTGTTTGGTTATAGAAGGCACAAGTAGGACATCACTTTATAATCTCCTTAGCTTGTTGCCATGTAATAGAAAACTCTATCTTTAAACCTTTGCTATTGACATAATTTTTATATAATTATGAGGCCTTCAGCAAATTTCCAATCAATAATCAATCAATTTCTGCATGACCTTGTGCTAGAGAACCTGGCTCTTATGGGATCAGATGTGTGTTATGTATAAGAATCAAAGCCTATTCCTGATTATATCTTGAACCTGAATGAATAATGAAGTCAATTCTGCATCATCTGGTATAAATTCAGTAGTGTCAATATGCAAAACAACTCTTTCTGTGTTTTGCAAATCAGTAACTATATTGAGATGTTCTTTAAAATCCCTTAGTACCATGAGAATAGCATATAACTCTGTCTTTTGGACAGAATTGTAAGTGCTTTGTTCCACCTTACTTAAATCTTCTGATTTGTAACCTGCCTCTCTTGATTTATTTGCTTCAGTATAGAATGTGTGGGCTCCAATTATTGGTGTGCCACATACAATGTGGGGAAAAAAATCCAAGTAGTTCTCTTTATAAGGTTAATTCTATCACTTTTGGGGGAGTTGACATATTAATCTCTCCTAAAAATTAGCACAAGCTCTTTGCCAGGGTTCACTGCCTCCCATAATTTTTTTAATTTCAGCAGTAGTAAAAGGCACTACAATTTCTGTTGTGTCTATTCCTGCTAGTTGATGAAGCCTCAATTTTCCTTTTATAATTAATTCAGAGACCATTTTCACATAAGTTTTTTATTTTTTATTTGGTTTATGTGGTAAAAATATCCATTCTAAAATAATATCTTCCCTTTGCATTAATATTTCTATAGGGGAAATTCTGGAAGGCAATATGAATAGAATGCAATTAAGATTTGGATTCACCCAATCTACATGTGCATCCTGTAATTTCTCTTCAGTGACAGTTAATTCTTTCTCAGTGTCAGCTGTTAATTCCCTTTGACTATTTAAGTATTTGCCACCATCTAAGGTTTTGTTTAAATGAATTATTAAATCAGGTGTTATCCCAATAGACTGGAAATGTCTCCTAGCAATTTTTGAAAGTCATTAAGAGTCCACAATTTGTCTCTCCGAATTTGTGCCTGTTGTGTTCTAATTTTCTGTAAATTTTATTTATAACCTATTTTATAACTGAGGTAATTGACAGAATCTCCTCTTTGTATTTTTTCAGGAGCAATTTGTAATCTCTATTTAATCAATACTTTCTTTACTTCTTCTAAAGTATCTATGTTTGAATCAGATAGCAAAATGTCATCAATATAATGCTAAATTATAGATTTAGAAAACAATTTATGTATTATTTCCAATGGCTGACTTACAAAGGCTTGGCACAGGGTGGGGTTATTGAGCATTCCCTGTGAGAGGATGATCCACTGATATCTTCTAGTAGACTGGGAATTATTATATGTAGGCACTGAGAAGGCAAATTTTTCTCTGTCCTTTTCTTTTAAGGGTATAGTGAAGAAACAATTTTTCAAAATCAATAACTCTAAGAGGCTATACTTTAGGCAATAGAGAAGGCAAAGGATTTCCAGATTGTAGAGGGTTCATATGTTTAATTACCTTGTTGACAGCTCTTAGATCTGTCACCATTCTCCATTTTCCAGATTTCTTTTTAACAACAAATACAGGAGACTTTCAAGGGCTGGTTGATTCTTCAATATGGTGAGCATCTAGTTGCTCCTGTAACAGCTGTTTTAAAGCCTGCAGTTTTTCTTCTGTTAAAGACCATTGTTTAACCCATATTGTTTTCTCAGTTAGCCATTTTAAAGGCAGGGCCATCAGTGCCTCTAAAGGTTTGCTAGTTGCTTTGTGTTCTTGTACAGCCTGAGTGGCTGCTGACCTTTGTGTCTAGTACCTAATAATATCCTTCCCAGAAACATGAGTTTCTGGGACTGCAGGAATGTTAATCTGGGTATTCCAATGCTGCAGCAGGTCATGACCTCATAAATTTACTGTGCTATTAGCCACATATGGCCTCATCCTTCCTCTCTATCCTTCTGGCTGTATGCATTCAATCCATCTTGTGTTTTGTTTCACTTGAGATAAGGTTCCAATTCCTAGGAATTAAACATCTGCCTCTTGAAGAGGCCAATTCAGATGCCAAGATTCTGGAGTAATGATAGTCATATCCACACCTGTGTACAGTAATCCCTCAATTACAATGTTATTTATATGCACTATTAGCTTTGGTCTTTGATCATTTATAAAAGTCTGTCAAAATATACACTTTCTATTTCCTATTTTGATTTTTGATTCATACTCCATGTTTATTCCATCATCCAGAACAGTATGGCTTTTTACAGCAGGCAACAGATATTTTAAATTTCTTAGTGAGGCATGTCCTTCACAGTGACTGGGAATGACTGGTTCATGTATCACTTGGAGGCCTGTGAGAGGCCTCTCAAGGAGTTTCCCAATGGTGTTAGGATGCCTTGTTGGTCTTTTGTTGATGTACATTCATTGGTCCAATGTTGGTCTTTGCCACATCTTCTACAAAATCCAGAAGATCAAGAGCTTCTCTTTTTGCCATTCCCAGAGGAGACATTATTTCTAGGAATTCCTTTTCAGATGTCCTATTCTCTCACAATTAAAACATTTGGCATTTTAATGTCTCCTCATACCTTTGGAAATTGCTTCTCCCACCCAAGCCTCAGTAATATATATATATATATATATATATATATATATATATATATATATATATATATAATAGTCAAATGTCTTAACATTCATTGTATGCAGGAGCCATTCATACATTGGTACTGATAACCTTGAAAAGTCTATGTATCTTTTTGCATTCTAAGTTGGCATTTTCAAAAGCCAGAGATTCAATAAGTACTCATCTAGCTTCTGGGTCTGTTACTCCTGTTTGTACAGCCTTAGTTAATCTTTGTAAAAAAAAAAAACACTAAAGAGTTCTCTTTGGCCCTGTTTAGTGCTAATATATGATTTAATTCTTTTTACTGATTCTTGAACCCTGTCCCAAGCATTTAAGGCTGCTGTGTGTCATTGGGACAAGATAACACTGTTCATTGTAAAGAGCTTGATCCTGTGCCCTTGCCAAGAATTTGATCTTGGGAAGCCTCAAATTCTTTTGCTTTTCTCTCTTATTCTAAAATGTTTGCCTCGTTTCACCAATAGCATTTCCATGGTAGTTGCAGCCTACCTTCCAGGACCACTGAAACAAATTAAAGCCAATTGTGTGGGGTAGCCTTATTGCTGGAAACCCATGTCTTTACTATCTCCCTAACAAATGATGAATGCAAGCTATAAGATACTACTGCTTGCTTACTTTTTTTTTTTTTAGATCATTCATACCTATAGGTTTCTATCTACATTCTTTGGATCCTTTTGGACATTTAGAACTTGCTACTTTTTCAGAGGTGTTTACAGGATAGGAAGCTAAAAACTTGGATAAGAGCCGGGCAGTGGTGGCGCACGCCTTGAATCCCAGCACTTGGGAGGCAGAAGCAGGCAGATCTCTGTGATTTTGAGGCCAGCTTCGTCTACAAGAGCTAGTTCCAGGACAGGCACCAAAGCTACAGAGAAACCTTGTGTTGAATTAAAAAAAAAAACCTGGATAAATTATCTCTGACTCTGACATATACTGACTATGTTAAATCCTGTTCTCGTACGTTGTCTCCCTGCTCATCAGCTTCAATAATTTCCTCAATCATTTCAAATCTTTTTACTACTGTCTTTTGTAAAGCCTGAATCTCTTGGCTTGTATCTATTTCTAGTCCCTGCTTTAGTCTACCCTGGCCTCTAGATACTTCATCCCCTCCAAACTACAGGCAGTGTTGTCAAGTGGTATGGCATGGCTAGATACTCAGTCCCTACTCTGAACTTCTGTTGGGGGAGTATGTCAACCAGCCCATGCATTCTCAAGTACTCCAGGATGATCTTTTGCAGATGGGCACAACTGAGCTCCCAATGTAGGCTGCTTGACTTAAAGGACCATCACTCACTCACAGTGTTCTCTTCCTCTGTGAATCATGTCAGGACCTCAAGAGTCCCAACTAGCACCTGTCCTTTCAGACCAGCATGCCCCAGTGTCTTCTAGGTAAGCATTGGGTGATGGGCACAGGAACTCATCACCTGTTCTGCATCTGGAAACTGGGGAAGCTACAGAACATGAAGGAGTGTTGTCCCAGCTCCCAACACCACTATTTCCTGGGCTCTTCTTCTCTGTAGGTAGTGTTACTCATGTGGGTGTCAGCACAGCCTTGTACTCAGGACAGGGTTCTGAGCTTTTGTGCATGGGAACTGTGACCAAGTGTAGAGGGTTTGCTGCATGTGTGGAGCTTTCCTTGCCTGAGGTCCCAGAGTTTAGTCTGTGGAGCTTGGGCCCAGCAGTGCTCCTTACTGGAAGATGTTGACACATGGCTGTGACTTCATCAGACTGAACACCACTCTCTGCTTCCTACCCTGTCCATGGAGCGTAACCCTCACAACCATTGGTCTCCTGTAGCACAAATAATAAAAACCCAGAGACAGATATCAGGGTTCAACCTGAAAACCAGAAAAGCACAGCAGCCATGCCACTAGGAAAGTCTCACTTCTACCAAGGCTGGGCAACCCCAGACTAAGCAGACAAAGCAACCTAAGCAGACTCAGCAGACAGAGCCTCTCTCTCCTCTCATTTTATATTCCCTCTAGTGCTGGGATTAAAGACATGTGACTCCTGAGTACTGGGATTAATGGTGTGAGGCACCACCACCTGAATTTGTTTCTGTATTGATCTTGTGTAGCCCAGGATGGCCTTAAACTCACAGATCCATCTACCTCTATCTCCCAAATCCTGGGATTAGTGATGTGTGCCACCACTGCCTAACCTTTAGTGGCTTAACTTTGTCCTTCTGATCTTTAGGCAAGCTTTGTTTATTAAAAAATAAAATAAAATATCCCTATAGTCTCCCCTGAAGGACCCCATGAGCCATGGTCTGCTGGATGCTGGGGCTGGCTACAGCACCAGGCCACAGCCAACCCGTGTCATGTCTGGATCTGACAGCAGCCATCTCTCCCCACCCTGACTTCTGTCGGCTGTCCCAGGTCAGCTAAGAGTGTCTGCAATCATGAGCTATTAATCGCCAATCCCTCCCACATATGACACTTGCCTGGACAGGAGCCTGGATAGGGACAGGTTGACCTCAGAACTCCTGTCAAAGGGTCCTGGCACTATCATCCTGCCAGGCACTGCAGCACAAACTCAGGGCTACTGTTCCTAGTGAAGGGAACACCTGCTGAATTGGGGGCTCTGGGTTATCCAGAGAAGCCCTTGGGCTTTGAGGGCATTGAGAACACAGCCACCTGGCAGACCTGGCCTGGGAGCCTCTGATGTCACACAAGCACATGGGATTCGGCAGAGACTGTGGGCAGGCTGCACTGTGTCCCCAGAGAGGGTCTAGCATGGCTCCTGAGGTCAGCAGTATACCCAGAGCCACAAGAAGGGTGCAGGACTTTCTCAAGACTGGAAACAGCCAACCTCCAGGCTTCTCTGTACTGGGCACTCTTGGAGGCTATGTGTGGACCATCATTCTGATTCTACTGGATTTTTCCATTGGTGGTTAAGACTTAAGCCAAATCCTAGCCAAAGGCCGAACTAAGTGCTAAGAGCAGAATGGAATAGGGTAGTTGGCCCCCAGGAAACCTGGCAGCCATGAGGTCAGCAGGGTCCTTTGAACTCTCTAAAGCTGGTAGCCTGGCTAATTAACTATCAAAGCCCTGACACCAGATCCTGGAGGAAGCTCTCCACCCACCCCACTGCACAGACCTTACAGTGGTGATGGTCAGAAAACAGTGGTGCCAGTGTCTGGCTTCTTACAAAGGTGCATGCCAACTGTGTGACCTGGAGTTGGATGGGGAGAGGGAGGAAGAACAGAAAGATGAGATAAAAGAGAACTGCCACACAGATGGTAGGACAAAGGGACAATAACGGTCAGTCAGGGCCCTGCCGTCAGCACCAAGGGCAGAGCTCCACGCTTCTGGCAGCCCAGCAGCAGGGACGAGGGTTGGAGCCCAGGGTATTTCCCCAGCTCCTCCAGGGGTCTCTGCAGTGAAGTGTGTGAAGGAGTTCCCACTTAAAGGGTCAGGCACTGAAGCAAGACCAGGGCTCAGAAACAGACAACCCATCCTGTTTCCAATCCAAACTTTTGGTGTGAGGGTTTGATTTCTTTAGGTTTACATCATGAACAGGAGCGGTCCCCAAGGCTAGGCTGCAGAAATAACCAGAACCCAGGACGGGGTTCTGAAGGTTCTAAAGGTTCCTGGTCAAGGACTCAGAAGGTTCACTTCCTAGTCTGAAGTTTTCTGTGTGACTTTTGTTAGGTTGGATGCCTCTCTGGGGCTCTGCTGCAGAACCAGACACGGCACAGCAGGGGTGAGGGGTGACTGCTCATTCCCTCCACAAGCCTTTGCCGGGAGCTCTGCAGGCTCTGGAGATGGAACGACAGTCAGGACTAGGTTGATGACGAGGTTGCTGCCATCATCAGTTGACAACCTGAAGAATGAGGTGGACATCAGTCAGGAAAACAAGTCCCCACATGGGGTGGGCTATCAGGAAGCACCAGGCTGAACTGACAGCAATGTAAGTGGGAACTTGGAGGTCTTGGGTCCCCAGGTCTGTGACACTCAGTCCACACCATCCTTAAACTTCCTTGGCCTCCACACTCAACAGGGATCCTGTGCTTACATCCCCAGGGTCTCAGAGCCAGCTAGTCAGGCCTCCCAAGGCCTCAGGCCTCTGTTGAGCGCCTGCCTGTCACACCATCGCCCCTCCCTGCTTCCCACACCCTACTGCCCCCCAACTACTACTTCCCTATTTTTCTCTCTGTATTTTCTCTCTGTACTTCTTGCCTTTCATTTCTGACCAAACTTCAGATGACGGGAACACTGATAAATTAATGATTGTAATTAATAAAAATTGACTCTATGCTAATAAATTATTATGAAATGGCCTGTCAGCATTTTAATGAAATGCAGAAAGCTGCTGTAATGAGATGAGTGTGTGCACTTTCTCAAGCAAGCCATGAGGGATTCTAGCCACGGGGCACCCAGGGTCTGCAGGGGAGGACGAGGAGACAATCCCTCAAGAGGGACCCTCAGGAGTGGCCGTGTCCTGCTTCCCAGTTCCCATGTCCTCACCGATGTCTGTCCACCTGATCTTGGCAGACTGTGGGCACAGATACTGTCACAGCCCTTTTACAAGTGATGACGCCATCTTCCAAAGAGGGTGAGACCCCCACTCTCAGTCTACAGAGCAGGGCTGTAGAGCTGATAAAACCCAGTCCTTGTCCCAGGTTTTTCATTTATTACAGCACCTTTGAAAACCTGGGGGTCGCAGCTGGAGAGACAACTCTGTAGTTGAGAGCCATGTACTGCTCTTCAAGGGGATCCAAGTTCAGGTCCCAATGCCATGTCAGAATGCTCACAATCTCCTGGTACCCTGTTCCAGAGGATCTGATGCCCTCTCTGTACTCCACAGGAACCCATTTGCAAGTGTGCATAGAAGCGTACACACACACACACACACACACACACACACACACACACACCAAAATAAATCTTTTGAACCAGAAAACAAAAAAACCTTGGCACTGATGGGGCAGAAATGTGAGCTCAGTCTCCACTTCAGGTGGAGTTTCTTAGCCTCAGTTTACCTGGAGGCCTCTGGGAGCATTTCTGTCACCCTTCTCTGAGGGTGTATCTCTGAGAGTGAAACAGACAACAGACAGGAGGATCAGCAGTGCCCTCGTCCACGCACCCCCACAGACGGGAAAATGAGCAGTGCCCTCGTCCACACACCCCACAGACAGAAGAATCAGTAGTGCCCTCTTCCACACACCCCTACAGATGGGAGGATCAGCTATGCCCTCGTCCACGCACCCCCACAGACGGGAGGATGAGCAGTGCCCTCATCCACGCACCCCACAGACGGGAGGATCAGCTGTGCCCTCATCCATGCACCCCCACAGACGGGAGGATGAGCAGTGCCCTCTTCCACACACCCCACAGACGGGAGGATCAGCAGTGCCCTCTTCCACACACCCCACAGACGGGAGGATCACCTGTGCCCTCGTCCATACACCCCACAGACAGGAGGATCAGCAGTGCCCTCTTCCACACACCCCCACAGACGGGAGGATCAGCTATGCCCTCGTCCATGCACCCCACAGACGGGAAGATCACCTGTGCCCTCGTCTACGCACCCCCACAGGCTCTGTGGAGTGTTTGATATTATGTCCCAGCTCTTCATAAACTGGAGCCATGAATGTAAAACAACCAATTTTTACAACAGCATTGTTTAACCCTGCACCAATTAAAAGTACCTGTTATTAAAAAAGGTAATTATGCAGTAATTAGTTTGACACAAGACATTAAGCAGATTATTATCAAAGCCAGGCAAACTAGTAACTTCCACAGCAAGTGTCCTCCCCCTCCCCACCCTAAGGCCTCGTGCAGCTCAGGGAACGTGGACCTCACTGTCCAGAGCAGTTTGCAGCTTTCCAGTGGGGGGGTGCTTGAGTGAAGGGCTGAAGAACACTTCCCAGAAGATGTGTGGGACGGAGCAAATATGAGCACAGATTGTCAATGGGACCAGGAGAGGGTTGAAGTGGGAAGGACCCTGCACCCACACCACAAAGGAAGACTAATGCTTACAAGTTGTCCTCTGATCCCCTGTGTGCACATGCGTACCACACACACACACACACACACACACACACACACAGAGAGCAAAGATTTATTTTAATTTGAATATACACTGGATGGGATCAAGTCCTGCGTGTTCTCCTTAGTCCTCTTCCATACTGGATCCCTCTGGACTGCTCTGTTCCTCTCTTACTGTCCCCGAGAATTCCTCCTGTATGCCTTCTCCTACTTCCTTCTCATTCATGTGTGGAATTTGTACAGACACATGGGCTACGATGTGAAAAGCTGATCCATGTAGATAGCATGAACCAGGGAAGCTGGGTGTCCACATGAAAAGGGTGGGGCTAGACCAGCCCTGCCTCTCAAGTCATTCCTGAAACCTACAACTTTAGACGACAAAACAGTTCAAAGAAAACACATCCCACAGACCATGGGGCTTGGCACCTGCAGGAAAGGCAGAAATGGATACTGATGCTAAGAAGCGTTTGCACTGCACACACTCTCCACGGTGGGAAGCACAGGACTGCAGCAGGTATCCACCTCCTCTGTCTTCTCAATTCCCGGGAGTCAAGCAGGGAGTCAAGGACCAAGCAACTCCGTGACAAGGCCCCTGGGCCCAGTCCCCAGCAACATCACCAGTTCCCAAGGTCCCATCTCAGCTGTGGGCCAGCTGTGTTGTCTCAGGTGACTTGTGCAACCTCTCCGTACCTTGTTTATCTCTTTCTTGTAGCTATTGTGAATTCCTGTGAAGTTATTGATAGGGAAGCTACCACGGTGCAGGTCCCACAGGTAAGAGCCTTCACTATCATTAGTCCTTCCCACACAGCTCTGTGTAGACACAGCAAGACGCAATGTCTGTCCTCCCAGGTATGCCTCCAGATACCTTACCCCACCATCTAGAAGTCACCAGCACATGGTGAGGCAGGTGGCACAGGTGGCAGTATGTAGCATTGTCCAACTTCAACTGCTTTGCCGATGAGGACACTGGGGCCCAGAGACAGAAGATGCTGTGTACTGATCCCCAAGTGGGAAGAAGTAGAGACGGGATTTAAGCCGCGATCTCTCTACAGCTAGAATTTACCCACAATACCTTCTTCTCTCTGTTGGAGAGGGGATGGGTTGTTCAGAAGCCAGCCGTACATACCAGGTATATAGTAGGTGCTGAGGAAACCTGCCCTCTCCACACCCCTTCTGGGTGCCGGCTCCCATCTTGGAGTCAGCAGGTCTTCCCCAACAAGGCCATAGATCCAGAAAGACTTCAGAAATAGCACTAGCTCCTCGGCTGTCTCCTAAGGCCAAGGCTATGTCCTCAGGTCCCTACTAGATCTCCTGCCTTCCCTGAAAGGCTTGGGAATCCAGGAAAAGCAGAGACCACTCCTGGCAGTGGGCCTCCTGCCCATCCTGTGGTTGCCATGGCAACAGTGCCAGCATCCATCTTCTTCGAGCCCTTCTTCCCAGCTTTGCATCTCTCCTCTGTCATGTCAGATGAAGGACAGGGGCTGAGACCCAGCCGCGGGAAAGCAGAAGGGAAAGGGACCTAAAGGCAGAGTCTGCTCAGACTCCAAAGGGACTGGTAGGGCCTGGTCCCCACCCAGGCTAGGAAACTACATTCCCTTTTCTGAGTGTCTCTCTCGGGCTTTCTGGGCTCACAGTGCACATCGGGCACTGTGCTGAGCATTTTACATCGGCTCCCCACTTCAAACTCAGCACTAACAGAGGGAAGTCTTCTGGGATTGCCTTCCCCTGACCCACTTCCGGGAGGTTGAGCCCCACCACTGCACCTCTTGCATCTCAACAAATCTCATACTGTTGTCTGAAAGAACAGCCCCCTTCATTTGTTATTGTTGTTATTTTTGTTATTTTCAAGATAGTCTCACTATGTAGCTGTGGCTGGCTGTGCTGGAACTCACTACGTGGGCCAGGCTGGCTTCGAACTCACAGAGATCTGCCCTCTGGCTCCCGAGTGCTGGGATTAAAGGCGTGCACCTCTATGCCCAGCCATCTTTCTCTTCTTCATGACCTTGTGAGGTGGGCTCTATGGTTCTCTAGCACTCCAATTTACTAGGTGAGGAAACAGGCTCATGGAGAATCGCAGCCTGCATTTGAACCACCTCTATTTTTAATTGTGTTTCTGTATGACTCAGTGCATATGTCACATGAGGGTCAGTGTCCCCAAAGTTCAGAAAAAGAATGTCAGATCCCTTGGAGTTGAAGTTACAGGCATTGTGAGGCACCTAAGCCCGTGGTTGTCTGCAAGACCGTGCAGTGCTCCTAACCACTGAGCTGTGTCCGGGTACCAGTCCCACACCTTTCCAACTGCAAAGCCCAAGTCTTCCTGCAGCATCAGGAAGTGTCTCATCACATTCAGGTTTCAGTTGCTTCTGCTACAAGGACATCTGGTTCTCTGGCTGGAGGATGCCACCTCCCACTCCCCTTCATATGTGGGATGAGGCTCCCTCAGGGTCCCGTCTCTGTCCTTTGCTGAGGCAGGAGGATTTCCCACAGGACACAGGCCTACCTGGCCTGTCACTGTTACATCAGACCTTGTCACTGTGAGTGTAGGATTTTTTAAATGTAATTTGCTAGTATCCATGCTAGAGTGGGAAAAACCCTAAGTTACATACAGCCTGACGGAGGTATTTGCAGTCCTCCTCTCTCTCAGAACAACTCAAATGTCAGAGTGAGCACTGTGCTAAACGCCATGGTTAAAATCCAAACTAGAGGCCTCTGCTGAAGCCATCCTGCTGGCTTACATGGCAGGCAGGGCAGACCTCCATCTGGGCAGTGAGAATCCACTGACAGCCTTTCACCCAATAAAGCTCACAGTGGCCTCAGGAAAGAGAAAAAGCAAAACACCAATGTCACCTCCTCTCTCAGTTTAGATGCCACCTGAGAAGAGACCTGGGATGAAACATTCCTGCTAAAGGAGAGTTTGTTAGCATGGGTGACAGCAGTTCTGATGAATGGACATAGATGACATTCACATGTGGACCAGCAGTGGACGATGACTGTGTGTACCATCTAGCCAATGGCTGTGCCCACCATGGTCACCATCTAGCCAATGGCTGTGCCCACCATGGTCACCATCTAGCCGATGGCTGTGCCCACCATGATCACCATCTAGCCGATGGCTGTGTCCACCATGGTCACCATCTAGCCGATGGCTGTGTGTACCATCTAGCCGATGGCTGTGCCCACTATGCTCACCATATCTAGCCGATGGCTGTGTCCACTCATGAACTGGCAGCCCTTCCACTTTGTCTACTGTTTATCTGATGGTTGAATCCACCATGTCCATCATTGAATTGATTGATACACCCATGGTCTCCACCATTTGTCTAATGGCTGCTTCCACCACGTGTGTTGTTTAACTAGTGGATGCCTTTTGTCGTTTAGCTGCTGGATGCATTCCCTGCAACCACCACTGAGCTGAGAGCTGTGTCTCTGCACACTGTGGTGGTGGTGGACAGTCCACCATGGGACTGACAGTTTGGAAAGTTCACATTGCACATTTGAATGAGCAGAAGTTGCATTCAGACAATAAGTGCTGGCCACAAAATGTTCTCCCAGCTTGGAAGATAAGGACACTTCCACTTACTACTAGACACACAACTTTGGGCAAATAGCTCTGTCCGTCCGGGGCTCAGCTGCCCCCACCACCACCATCACAACCACAACATCATGGTCATTGGAACGGATGTGTGAGGCCAGGGGGTGATCAGGGCAATCAGGTGAGAACCCAGCTTGCCACAGTAAGCCTTCATCTTGGCTCAGGAAGACCTTGGGGAGCTTGCAGCGCCCTTCCACCTCCACTATGCATAGCTGACTCCTGAATCTCTAGGCGCCCAGAAGCATGGCTGAGATGTTACAGAGTTGCCTCAATTCTGCTTCCAGATGGCCTGCTAACCAGCAGTGTGACCTTAACAACACTGGTTAGTCTCCTCCACAATTTAGCGAGTGTGAGAAACCAATTGAGAAATGGCTTCCACGCACACACTCAGAGGTCACAAGTGACCAATCATGATGTCTTGTACTGCCTCCAAGAAGCATCTTGATGGGGAAGAAGTCAAAGTAGGGCACTAGGAGCTTCAGAGACTTCACATCTGTTGGTGAGCAGAGCTAAGCAGTCAGCAAAGGCAGAAGTATTCAAGAACAGAAACTCGTGTGTGGTCTTTCTTCCCCTCCAAGGCAGCTCCAGCACCTTCCAAGCTCCTCCTTGATGCCAGTAATGCACACATTTGAAAGGCAAATGACTTGAATGAATGCTTAGGAAACCTGATAGAAATGTGCAGGACCCTTTCGGTGGGCTCTCCAAAGGCTGTGGAACAATGGTTATCAACTGGAACTGATGCAGAAGACACTGCACAACTGTCAGGAGATACTCTAGGCTGTCACAAGCCTGGAATATCCCTGGCAACCCCTTCAAACCATGGGCAGTGCTCACAACAGCTCCTAGCCAGACGATGCCCCAAGCCCCCATATCACCCCAGCAGAGATGGGGAACTGGGTTGTGGTGAGGCTAAAGGGTTGATCCAGTGAGAAAGATACTGAGCAGAGTTTCATGAGTGCCACTGGCTTAATCAAACACTCAGCAATTAGCCTGGGGGAATTAGAGTCTTTAGACAAAGCCTCCATAATCAGGCAGCTGTTATTAAATCATCAATAGCTGAGGCCAAATTAAACCCCAGTTAAGAGAGGCTCAGGATCGACTCTCCGGCTTCCAATAGGGCAATCAAGCAGTCACTGCTTCCCTGACAGAGCGAAAGCCCAGAACACACGTCGTCTGTTCTAAACCTGGAGCAGCTCTGAGAACACTGGGCTGGTCATGCTCACCAGCTCTGGGAAGGCTCAGGACCACGTGGAGGTATGAAGGTCTCTAATTCCCAGGAATCCTTGGGTTCAATCACATGACCAAGAAAGCTGCTCCAACAGTGAAGAGCTGGACTATGCACAGGAAGTCCAGATTGCGGCTCCGGGTCATCACACTGATGGTCTGCTCCAGTGCAAACCCTCAGACAGGAATGTCACTGTCCCTCAACCTGTGTGTTGTGCATTTGATTCCCAGCTGGTGGAGGTGTTTTTCCTGGTTGTAGGATATATAGGCGTTTCGGCTGAGCTGCCTGAAGTAGGTCAGTAGATGATCCTTGGCTTCTTCCTGTCTCACACTCTGTTTCCTGTTGACCAGGAAGTGAACAGTGCCCTAACACATAGGGACAACGACTCATGGTCTACACAGCCCTGTGAACCATGAGCCAAAATAACCCTTCCCTCCTTTACATTCACAGCCATGCAAAAGTAGCTAGCACACGGGCTCCCTGGACTGTAGTGCACACACCGCCTCCCTGGACCGTGGTGCACACACCGCCTCCCTGGACCGTGGTGCACACCGCCTCCCTGGACTGTAGT
>JAQHUG010000089.1:5712887-5727287 GCA_028555095.1 Dicrostonyx torquatus | reverse complement strand
TCCCATAGGGCAGGGTATCCTGCCCCATCTTAAAGAAGCAGGGGGAGGGTGGTGGGGTAGTGGGGGAGCGGGAGGGCCGGGAACAAGGGGAGTAAATGTAAATTCTTCTTTTAACAATAATAAAAAAAATAATTAGTGATGTCTGCCATGGAACTAGGGAAGGGCCAGTGCAGGAAGGCATGTCCGATGATTCAGAGCTCACGCGTCTTCTACCCTGCTGTGTGGGATCATCAAAGGGAGAGGTAGAGAGAGGGGAAGCTGCATGGCAGGGTCAGAACTAGAGTAAACACCCCAGCTCCATGCCCTGCCTTTCCTTTCATCAGGGTGTGTGTGCGGCACAGTTACATTTGTAACTCCCAAGGAGCACACAGTGATCACACACCAGGAAAACAAAGGAGGCACAAAACAGAGGTAGTGACCAGGCCAAAAGGAAATGAGAATACTAACGTGAAGCCAAGAGTCCTCATGGTCCCTAAAAACCTGTCCTCAGCAGTTGCTAGGCAACTAATAGCCAAGCAAAGAAGAGAATATAGATCCAGGTGTTCAGAAATAGAATTTCAAGTCTCCTTGAAATTCTCAGAATAGGACAGAAATTCTCAGACTCCTACAGGGAGCCAAACCTCTCTTTGGGCTCACCCCAACATAGCCATGCTTCCCAAAAATGGGCCACTAAGCAGGCTCAAGACCACAGACTCTTGACTGCCTCTCCACGGAAATGGTAGTGGAATGCCATGTGGTACAAGAATTCAGGTTACTGATGAGAGTCATGCTTCCCAGGTGACCCCTTCATCTTGTGCAGTATTGAGAGTCTAGAACTCGATCAGCAGTGCTCCCTTAGACTCCTCCACCCCCAGACAGTACTGTCTGCATGGTTTAAAGCAGAGAGCCCCAAAACTCTCCACAGTCTGGCCAAGCCTCATTCACCTGTCCCTCACCATCTCCTTCCAGACACTAAGGACCTCACCTACCTACCTCCCATCCCCCCCAGTCCTTTCTCTGATTGTCACGCCTGCAAACTCTGCACCACGAGAAGCAGCTTCACAACCACCTTGTCCCCAGGCCTGAATCCTGGCTCATCCTATCTCCTTGTGACATCTTCTACTCTGTCATCCAGGCACTGCCAAATGGTGCCCAGTGAAAGCATCTCTTTCCATCATGATTCCCAGCCTGAGCCACCTGCCTCACCTCACCCGGTCCCCTGCAATTGTTTCTACAGCAACCAGCTGATCACTGTGAGTGTGGCACTCTTACCAGACCTCAACCTGGGCAGTCTATGTGCGCTGAAGCCTCTTACCCTGCGACTGATGGTTCTCTCCACCTCCCACACATACCTTCCAACCCTCACCTCCTCTTCTTCCTACCTGCAGGAAGAGCTCTCTGTCTCCACTCTGCAGAGCAAGGGACATTGCCCTCCTCCTAGTTAAAGGTCCCCAGTGCCTTGCACACAGTGGGTGCTCAATGAACACATATATGAACACTCCCGGTTCCACAGCGGCAGACCCCAGGGCCAGCAGGTCGGTTATTGAGCCCTGAGCTGTGGCTGGCCTCCTGGAGGCACTCTGACTGGCTAGGACTGAGTCCCATCAGAACACCTCTGTGATTCCCACAGCATCTGCTCAGTTGTTAGTGACTGACTTCTGACAAAATAAAGCAACGGGGACCACATTACAGTGTGTCTCACCTGAGATTGACACTAGTTATAAATGATCTGGAACCGTTGCACACGCAATCTCTCAATCTGCTGAGTTTTGCGAAGGGAAAATTTACAGAGCAAATGAAGAAAACTTCAGGTGAGGGTGAAACACACTAAAATCACAGTTCTGTCACGAAATGCGGATTGACCAATGATTATTGTAAAAACCATGGAAACCATGGTGATGGCAGCACAGACTCATAATTGGCTAGATTTATTTCTCTTCAGGGCACTATCTTTCCTACAGAGCAGATCGTCTGTGGTCTTAATTTAATTAACGCCATTTAGCTTATACAGATGTGTTGAGTGTGTGTCTCCACACCTGTGTGAATATTGATCCACGCCTGTACATTTACACACATCATTGAAACACATCAGCCAATCACAGTCACTTGTCAGTGGTGTGCAGTCTCTCCATGTTTGTATGTATATGTATGTACACACAGATATGATGTTTGATGGTACAGTCTCTCTGTGTAGTCTACGCTGGCCTCAAACTTGCAATTTTCCCACCTTAGACTTGTAACTTGGTATTATAGGCATGCACCACCGTCTCTGGCTCTAGATATATACATATAATATTAATATTATTTCTGTTTCTTTGGTGATGGGGCTTGAACCTCCAGCACCTCTGAGCTACATCCTGAGACCAGTTTTCGATGTTTTGTATTTTGAGATAGCGTCCTCTAGATTGCACAGGCCGATCTTGAACTCACTCTGAAGCCCAAACAGACCTCCCAAGTAGCTATGATTCCTGGTGGGAGCTCCCAGGCTAGCTTACAGTTTGTGACCACACAAAGGGGACTCTCTATGCTCACACCACAGTGGGTTCAAGGCAGCATTCAGAACAGCTCCTTGAGAGGCTGATGGCCATCCTCAGAGAGATGGGAGGGTTGTGGGGTGATCATGAGTCAGATCCAACTCTTCTTCTGCACAGCTGTCCTCCTTGCAGGAAACTGCTCCTCCCGAACCGCAGTGGTGAGCTCAGAGCCACAGGGCTCAGCTCTTGGGAAGACCCAGTAGATGCGAGATGTCTGTGTTGTCATCTAATATGAGGTGTCTCCCCCAGGCCCATGTTTTGAGCCAGCTGATAGCATTATTTTAGAAGGTTCTGGTATTTTTCAGAAGTGGGGTGTGGTTGGAGGAAGTGGGGCTTTGAGGGGTATTCCTGCAGCCAAGCTCCTTCCTGTCCATGAGATGGGCCACCTCCTCCCCTACACGCTGGTATCTTGGACAGAACCCCTAAGGGAAACAAGCCCTCTTCCATTAAGGGATTGTGGGCACTTTGTCACAGTCCCTGCCCCCTTCTGTTTCTCTGACACAAGATGGGCTCATGAAGTGGGGAATGGTGCATACCAGGTGCCGTCTTCTCGTGGCCCTCAACAGGAAAGAGACACACAGCCTTGTGCTTGTGGGAATAGGGAAGTCACCCAGGTAAAACCACGTGGGAGCAGACAACCATGCGACCATTCGGGCTTTAGAACTATTGCTAGCCTACTAGGCCATTTACTCAGAGGAGCCTCAGGCTTCCCACGCTTGGCCTCTAGGCTTCATTTCCCTGCCGAGCCGCTGTAACCTCTCACCTCTGCTGTGACCTCTCACCTCTGAAATAAGACTCTCGCTGCCCAGGTTTCAGGACTTAAAAATCGGGGAAACTGAGACTAACCCACATCCTGGGCAGCCAGTTTGGGGTCTCCCAGAGTTGCCAGACCACACATCCCCATGCAGGTGCCCTATGCCCCGAAAGTGGAAGCAGTCACCTTCGGCTGACCATCCCTAGGGGGTGTCACTCCAGACTTTTCTTGTCCTGGTGGCTCAGGACACAGTTGCCAGGCAGTGCTGTGGCTTAATTTACCCCTTATGGAGTTCTGCATTTGGTCTGGACAGTGTTTTGTTTTTCTCATGTAGCCAGTCACAGTACTAATTAGAGGTCCTGGTCATGCTCCCCAGGGTCAAGCAAGTCGTGAAACCGAGCACTGGATTTTAGAGATGGGCGTTCAGTGGAAGAGTACCACTCTCAAACACATTGCCTCCCTCTCCCTCTCCCTTCTCATGCGGGCTTGTCTCACCCATCCCTCCTTCTCTGTGCGTCTTCTCATCCCCTTCTTGCTTCTTGCTTCTGTCTCTCCTTCCCTCTCTTCTCTTTCCTCTTCTTTTCCACATGAAGCTGCAGCCTGCCAAGATGTGAGAAGGCAGTTTTGCTACACAGCCACAGTCCCCACCCCTAGGGGAGTGACTGGGTCTGCCTCCCAGGGTTCCCTGGGGGAGGCACTGGGTCTGTTGGAGGCAGAGAGTAGGGATGAATGCAGTTCAGAGCTTGCTACCATAGTTTGGTGGGAAGGAAAGATTTAGGTGGGCAAGAAGATGTAGGGTTGTCTGTTTGGTGGCTTCAGTGGTCTCTAGGCAGGGGTAGTCCTGGGTTATCCATTGCACATCTGTGGTGGCTAGTTTTATGTCAACCTGATACAACCTTAAGTTTACCTGGAAAATGGAATCATAACTGAGAAAATATCTCCATAGGATTGGCCTGTGGGCAAGTCTATAGGGCATTTTCTTGATTAATGATTGACGCAGGAGGGCCCAGCCTACTGTGGATTGTGCCATCTCTAGGCAGGTGGTCCTGGATGGTATAAGAAAGCAGACTGAGCCAGGCGGTGGTGGCACACACCTTTAATCCCAGCACTTGGGAGGCAGAAGCAGGCAGATCTTTGTGATTTCAAGGTCAGTCTGGTCTACAGAGCAAGTTCCAGGACAGGCTCCAAAGCTCCAGACAAACCCTGTCTCAAAAAGAGAGAGAGAGAGAGAGAGAGAGAGAGAGAGAGAGAAAAGAAAAGAAAGGCTGATCAAGTCATGAGGGCAAGCCAGTCAGTAGTGGTTTTCCACGCCCTTCAGTTCCTGGCCTGCCTTCCCTCAGTGATGGACCATGACATGGAAGTGTGAGCCGAAATCAACTCTTCTCCCCACAAGCTCTCTATCACAGTGTTTTATCACAGCAATAAAAGCCCCACTAAGGTTCAGGAGAACTCAGGGTAGAACCCTGGTAAAAAGTGAGCAGATGGGTAGGGGAGCACCGGGACCCAACTGGTTTGCACCCCAAACACATGCTCAGAAGGCAAAGAGGGCCCTGACTGTAAGAGCCAGTCGACCTGGAAAATGACAGCCTGTCCCCAGGCCAAGCAGTCCTCAAGACACCAAAGCGCAGTTAAATAAAATTAGAGTTTAAAAGTCCTGGCAAACATGGTCCTCCCTTCCCCCTCCTTCCCCTCCACCCCTTCTCCCCTCCAGATTCTCTCTTGCTCCAGCCTCTCAGACACTTGCCTTGAAGATCATATCACTGCTGCCTTCTGGAGGTAATAAAAGCCTAGTGAAGCAGGCCGGAGAACCAGTAGCATCAAAAGCCACCAGGGATGCAGAGCTGCTGGGTAACTGTATACTTCTGTTGGTGGATGGGAAGCCCCACTCCACACCCCTGCAGATCTGTGCCCAGCCTGGTGACCTGCCAGTGTCTCTCCCCTGCTCTGATGCTGGCTGCTGCCTGATCCCCAGCCCTGCCACTGTCCTGTGGGTTGGCTGTTTTACCCAGGCCTAGAATTACCCAAATCCCCTTAAATACATGGTTGCAAATGAGGACAGTGGGGTGGGGTGGGGGGAGGGCAATAATTGTGACAGTAACTCACAGGGCTAGGCCTGACACGTCTCTAATTGCCTGCTAAAATTGTCGCTGTCTCCTAAAGTGCAAATTATCACCCGAAATGACAAGAGTAATGAATGAGGGGCTCTGATGTAATGCAACAATTAGCCCTCACAGACACTGTCTAATGCAGAGAGGCAGGGCTCCCACTCCTCGTTATTAAGTGCCTGATAATTATTTAATTATCTATCTGCCAGCATGATTTACTTGGTTTATTTAGCTGCAGATGTGGGCAGGATCGCTCAGGTTTAAGGTCAGAGGAAGCAGCCCCGACACTGGCCACCACCTAGGGCCACTTGGGTGTTAGGGAATGCTCCCTATCTGACGCCCCTAAATGGCTCTGGCAGCCTGGGCATAGGGTCAGAAAATTGTTTCCTCTTCATACCCAGCCCTGACTAAGGAGCTGAGGACCTGGAAAACCAGGGGGGCTTGGTGTTCCCCTAGCCCACTGGAGATTATCAAGGAGACGTGGCTGTCCTCACCAGCTTGAATGGTGCTCCCCTGAGTTAGGCAAGGGGCCAAGTCACACCCATCTGAGCTCATCTCATCTTTATGCAAGGAGAAGAAACTGAGGCTCACTCTGTCAAAGACTCATGGTGAGCAGAAAGTTGAGAGAGCTAAGATGGCTCTCACTATCCCGGAAGCCCTGTGCAGGAGATGGCAGTGTCACGTGGTTGGATCCTGGCTCACACCTGGAAGAATGTGGGTGAGGACTGGCAAGGTCAGTGTTCCGGCTTTCACATCACAAAATGACTGACAGGGAAAGAAGAAAGGGACCTGACCCATCTGCCTGGAGGCAAGGAGCCAGAGCCAGCAGTCAAGGGTGTTCCAGGAAAAGCTGCGGGCTGTGCAAGGGACTGGTGGCCAGCAAAGGTGCCTAGGGTGCGGTCAGCCTCTCAGGCCTCTGCTTCCTCAGCTGCGAAGTCAGAAGACTGGATGCGGGTTGGGGGGTGGGGTGCTTGGAGCGACAGGGAGGCTAAGTTCTCAGGGTGACCACAGCTCACAAGGACAGCTCCTCCACCCCAGATCAGCTAGGAGGGGACTTGAGCACACAGCAGTGACAGATGTCTGACGTGATGGAGATGCTGATCATCCTGGCTCAATCATGATGCATGACACACATGTATCAAAACACCACACTGTATGCCATGAATATGCATAATTATTACACATCAGTTAAAATAATAATTAAAAATGCCCTCAGCAGCAGGCAGTCTCCGTGAAGCATGCCATGGAATTTCTCTGATAAATGTGTCTGTGTCTGTCACCAGCCAGTGCACTGATCTTGCTCCCACCTGCCCAGATGCCCAACCACAAGAAAAGCTCCAAGGGGACAAGGGCCTTGACTCTTGTTCTTGGGCCTGTTCCCACACCCAGGGCAGCCCGGTGTGTACCCAACCCTACCACCTTGTATCCCAGTCACCTGAATGACAGTTGCTTCATAACCTGCCCCAACCTTCAGCACACAAAAGGGTCTGGGGTCCCAACCAACAGTCCACACCTGGGACAGCTTTCTGAGCTTGCATTTTGGAGGGGGAAATCTGATTGGGTCAGGTAACCTTGCATCCTACAGGCCCGCCCACAACACTTCCCATTTCTGGGCATATCTGTCCGACTTTCACCTTCTTTAGTCTCAGGGCCTGAGGGTTTCTGCCTGCTGGAGTCCTCTGTGGCTGGGGCTGTGCGAAACTGCTCTAGGCCCCCAGACAGCGGCGCTATAGGAGCCCTGACCACTGTGCATGCTGCTGACACCTTAGCTAAGATGTGCCCTCTGCTAGCAGAAAGCATCCCCAAGAAGGTGCCCCAACCCTAGATCCTACCTTCTCCAGATGTATGACCCTCTCATGCCCCAGCTCCTCGCAGGGTTGGCTGCAAACTCATCTCCACCCAGAGCCACATCTCTGATCTACTCTGCTAGGTCAGTACTTGCTGCTGTTCATTGACCAGGTTCTGTCATGGTTCGGTGAATGAGTGCTTGCATGAGCAATGAATGAATGGGTGAATGAAGGAAGGAATTTGCAAAAACATGCAGGTATGAATGAACACATCAGAGCCACAAGCATTCTCAAGTCATTTCTACAACACTAATGCACAGATTAAAGTGATGGTCCAGGAGATCCGCACCTGGGATGTCCACTCTTGTCCAGTGACCCCGTGAGTTGGGCCACAGTTGTCCCATCTGTCAAGTGGGGAAGGTACCTGCCTTCTCCCTCCGGTACACAGGCGCCTGTTCTGTTGATACCCAGCAGAACTCCATTCCCCTCACGCAGTGGTGCTGTGGGTTTGTCCCCTGTATGGAACTGTGCGGGTAACCACAGCAAAGAGGCCACAACTCTGCAGAAAGACACCTCCTCTGCTGTGTGTCAGCCCTGGAAACCAAGCACAGCAGGCCTACAATACCCCTCCCCTCTCCGTGCAGGGTGCGTTTAGGTTTTCTTTTATTTGTGGTCAGTCTCCTCCTATGCCATGGCAAACACAAGACTTTATAAATATTTCAAATGCTAATAATTTGTGTGGTCCCTGCTTAGACTTTTAAATGAATCTAGGGGCATCTCCTCAGAAACCTGCCATGCTACAGCAAGGAAAGAAACCCTGCTGCCTCCTTTCTGAGACAGGGCTCTGCGGAGAGACAGGCCCAGAGGCTGCCTCATCAGGTCCTGGCCACCACTGTCTCTCCCACCCGCCTAGCAGGGCAATGCCTGTCTAAACCCAGTCCCCGTGTCAGAAAAGCCAGCAATTCTATAACTGTTGTAGGGAGATCCTGGGTTCTAATCCCTGCTGCTGCAAACCTGGCCTGTGTTGCCTCAGGCAAGTGTGTCTACTTCTCTGAACCTTCTTTCTTTTTATGTAAAGTAGGATCTAATAAGGATTGAGTCAGGCAGCTCTATGAAGTATGCTGGCCTGACACCCTCCATGAACTCAACGTGCGGCAACTGTTTTCAGGTGGAATCATCCTACGCCCCTTAGGATGGCTTGAACACAATAGAAATTAACCGCCCAGTGTGGCTCCAGCAGAGCGTAAGAACAGCGCTATTGAGAACGAAGCAGAGTGTGTGGTAGTCTCTAGAGACAGCTCCGGCTCGGGGGCGCTGAGAGAAGCCTGCAGGCCCTCCTGAAATTCACACCCTGAGACATTGAGGCCCCCCAAACCTTCTGTGATCTTGTCAACTTGATGGTTTTAAAGTCACCATGGAAACAGACTCTGTGCATGTGAGGGGTTTTCTAGAGTAGGTTATGGAGAGAGCCATCCACAGGGACCTGGACTGAATTAAAAGGAGAAAGCTGAGCAGACACTCACCGGGGACATGGTGTGCCCAGGACTTCCCACCACAGCGGCTGCATACCCTAGAACTGAACGGAAACAAACCTTCCTTAAGTCGCAATGTTGGCCACAGCAACAAGACAACTGACAAACGTCACCTCCAAAGACTGCTTGACGTCTGAAGACAATGTGCCATGGTCCGAAGGCCCAGAAAGTATTCTGGGTCGAGGGTTTGGTCCCCAAAGCAGCAGAGTGAAGAGTGGGGCAGTGGGGAAGGGCTGGGATTCAGTTCATCCACAGATGTATAACTTGATGCTGGTATAGGAAGGGCATGGAAACATCATGGGATAGGACCTGGCTGGAGGAGTGACATCAGGGATGGGGACTGGCTGGAGGAGTGTCATCAGGGGTGGGGACTGGCTGGAGGAGTGACATCAGGGGTGGGGACTGGCTGGAGGAGTGACATCAGNAGGGGTGGTGTCTGGCTGGAGGAGTGACATCAGGGATGGGGACTGGCTGGAGGAGTGACATCAGGGATGGGACCTGGCTGGAGGAGTGTCATCAGGGGTGGGGACTGGCTGGAGGAGTGACATCAGAGGTGGGGACTGGCTGGAGGAGTGACATCAGGGGTGGGGACTGGCTGGAGGAGTGACATCAGGGATGGGGACTGGCTGGAGGAGTGTCATCAGAGGTGGGGACTGGCTGGAGGAGTGACATCAGGGGTGGTGTCTGGCTGGAGGAGTGACATCAGGGATGGGGACTGGCTGGAGGAGTGACATCAGGGATGGGACCTGGCTGGAGGAGTGTCATCAGACCTGGGGACTGGCTGGAGGAGTGACATCAGAGGTGGGGACTGGCTGGAGGAGTGTCATCAGGGGTGGGGAATGGCTGGAGGAGTGTCATCAGAGGTGGGGACTGGCTGGAGGAGTGACATCAGGGGTGGGGACTGGGTGGAGGAGTGTCATCAGAGGTGGGGACTGGCTGGAGGAGTGTCATCAGAGGTGGGGACTGGCAGGAGGAGAGTCATCAGGGGTATACCCTTCTACCATGACACCTTCATCATGGTCTGAAAACTGTGAGCCTGAAGAATCCTCCCTCTTTTCAATTCTCTCAGGCACACGTTAAAGCCACCAAAGTCAGGCCGACACAGGTGATGGTGCTCTCCTCAGCTCTGCCTCCTTTCCCTGCACCCCAATGCCTAAGGGTTGTTTCTTATGCCCCAGATGGGCCACAATCCTTGAGATCTCTGCAGAGAAAGAACAATGGAAACCAGGGTGACTGGGGTATCTTCCAGTCTGTGATGAGCTCAGTGGGGTTCTGCAGGACCCAGGGGAAGGGCACATGGTCCATCTGGCTGTCGGCAAGGCGTGATTTAGGAGACTGACCAGCAGCCAGGTCACAGTGAAGACGAATCGGGTCCTGGCTCCTAGTGGGAGGCTGTGACTATGGCCAGCTGTCCTAGCAGACCTAGCTGGGCAAATGCCACTTACATGGCAGCCTTGATCTGAGGATGTTGGCTGCTACTCCTGCCGGAGGTGAGGCAGCTTCTAGAGCAAGGTTAGGGCCAAGCTGCTCACACAGGGACACTGTGTCTGGTGGCTGCAAGGGCTGAGGTGGCAGGTCCGGGTGGAGCATGCATCTCTAAAGGGTCTTATTAGGCCACTTGCTGATACTATAATGAACATTTATAAACCCAAGTTCATTTAGCTTGTAGTTGCAGAGGTTCACGGGCATGGTGCTGACCTCACCTAAGCCCAACAGAGGCTGCATATGCCCCAGATTGCACACTCAGATATGAGATCTCCTGGGAGACTAGGGAAATCCACAGTTATTTTATTACTTATTTTTGAGCTGGAGCAAGCGCTCCACTGCTGAGTTGAGACTGACCATAGCAAGGCATTCTGGGAATTCACTAGGGCCCCAGGAGAAATAGCCTCATGTCCCCAGTAGCACCAAACAGCCTCTTAAAGTTCTGTTCATGTGAACTGTACCACACGGATAACCAAACCTCCACTGTAAATGCCTTGGGAGACACAGCTAATCCTCATCCAGCCATAGCTTTAAGATCTGATCACACTCTCACTAAGGCTTCAGAGCACCCTAGCCCACTACAGAGGGAAAGCCAAGATCCTGAGAAGAAAGGAATGTCACCAGAAGCAAACAGTCGAGCCCAGCCCCACCCCTTACCCTTTCTCTGTCACAAATCTTTACCATAACCCTCCTCTTACCCCACCACTGGCTCTGTCCTTTTGGTGGCCTCAGACCGCCAGGCTGTCCTACCACATGGCAACATGACAACCCATAGCCACCAAGGCTCCTGAGGCCCAGGGTGAGACGCCAGCCTGATTTCACCATCAGCTTCACAGCTGAGCTGGGAGTTCCTTGGGGGCAGCAATCAAGTTCCCTTGAAGATAGTTGTGTTACACCCTGGCAAACCCACCAGAAGACAACAGAGGGATGTTAACGACAACAGCAGTGGAACTGCGCCTGAGGAGGACCCACAGAAAACACTGAGTCCTTCTTGTTTACAGACTCTTTGGTCCCCAATCCACAGAGCAGCCTGAAGAGGGATTTCCAGAGAAAAAGCAGCAGGCTCCTGTGAATGCCTCCTGCACAGCACTGGCCTCACCCGCACCCACCTCATGTCCCCATCCAGAGTCCTTGTTCCCTCCGTGGTATCATGGGAGCTGGGCACAGGCTCCTCACCAGAGGCCACGGAGAGCCTCTTGGGCCTTCTGACTTTCCAGAACTAAATGGGCCCTTCAGATTTCTTCCAGTCATGACCACATTTAAACACGTCTCCAGGTCTCCCAAAGCACAGACGCCCCAGACTCACCATCATATACCACGAGGCTAATAATTCCACAAAAACCCTATAAGGACCCAGGGGGAGGAGGAGTAGAGAGAAGGTTCCAGTTTGTGGTATTTGGTGCCAGACTGCCTGTGCCAGGGAGGTTTGCTGCAACTGTGCACCCATGCATTGGGGGCAAACACATTTCCTGGACATCACACAGAAGTGTGGCAGGAGGTGGCCTGCAAGCTTGCACCAGCTGGACTTAGCAGTGAGTTGTAGCACGCCAAGCTGGGGACTGTGCTAACTTACCCTGGCTGGAGATGGGCTACATTTCGCAGTTGCCTGCTCTCAGAAGCTAACTGAAGCTGGATTGAGGTAGACCACTCTTACTTAGCTGAGTAAACTTTGCTGGGCTTGGTTGGCACAAATGGAACTTATCAGGACCCATGATTTTTAGAAAGCTTCTGTGGTGGATGGGGCCCATCTCCCATCCTACAGCTAACCCTGTTCTAAAAAACTCAACCACGGTGATGGATCCAAAGAAGACGGTGTCTTCCTGGGCTGGCTTGTCCCCTGGAGATGTCATCTGTGACCACCATGACTGTTCAGGCTCTAGTCATCCATATGCCCGCATCATGATCCTCTTCTCGTCCTGTTGCATGCTGGGTACTGAAGACCAAATGACAAAAGCCAGCATTCGCCTGTCCTTAAGGAAGTCAGGAGACCAAATAGCTGTCCATGATCTCCCTCAGCAAAACCCCATCTTAAAATCTTCCCTGCAGTCAGGCAAGTACCAGAGCCAGAGTGCCCCACAGCATCGGGCTGGCAGACAGTGCTAGAAACATACATCTCACCTTCTAAGGAAACTAGTAAAACAGGTGTGTTGTGTCTAGAGATGGGGTGTAGATGGCAGAAGAGAAAGGTATGCACCAAACAAACTATCAGTATGGGGACAGCGGAGTCTGATGAAGGACTCAAGGTTGCAGCAAAGGCAGCATATAACCAACACATCTGATGTTTAAATGAATTGGAGGGCTTGGAAAAATTTTAAATGACCAAATGTGTTGAAAATAATACACCTTCAATCTCAAAAAACCCATATTGAGTGAGGTAATCCAGACCCAGAAAGACAAATATAATATGTGCTCACTCATAAGTGACTTTTAGACATAAAGCAAAGAAAAGCCAGCCTACAGTTCACAATTCCAGAAAACCTAGACAACAAAGAGAGATATACATGGATCTACATAGGGAGGTGAAAAAGAGAAGATCTCCTGAGTAAATTGGGAACATGGGAATCATGGGAAAGGGTAGAAGGGAAGAGGGGAGGAAGGGAGGGGAGCGGGAAAAAATGTATGGTGCAATCAAAACAATAGAGAGAGAGAGAGAGAGAGAGAGAGAGAGAGAGAGAGAGAGAGAGAGAGATACCCTATCTCCCCACCCTGATCCCTGGGAAATAATCATTTTAATTATACCAAAATTTTCAGAAGCAGACACACCCAACAGTCTATGCATTATTTTATTTTGTTGGTGTTTTGAGGCAGGATCTCAAATAGTCCAGACTGGTCTTGAACTTACCATGTAGCTGAGGCTGGTCCTTCTGTCTCTACTTCCCAAGTGTTATGATGACAGTCTGAGCCAGCATGGCTGTCTGTCAACACATTATTTTGAAGATTGGAAAGGGTGGGACTGAGTTCAAGTTCACTTTAAACTAGTAACACCCATGCACCAGAGCCAAAAAGAAAACTGTATGAATCTAGACGTTAAGGCTAGGGCCAGCCCAGCAGGTAAAAGTGCCTGCTCCAGGCCTGCGGGGCTGCACTCGGGCCGTGGGCCCACATGGTGCAAGTTGCCCTCTAACTTCCACAGTTGTGTCCACACACACACACACACACAGCCAAACTAGATGTTAAACATGAACTGGGACGACCTAGCACAGTCAGTGATATTTTAAAAGCACAGGAAATCATTCCAGGTGATGCCAGGAATGCAGGGCCAGCTCCCATCAGGAAGCTGTGCGACATCTGAAAGGAAAAGCTGGTATAATCAGACAAATATATTCCAAAAACTCTTTTGAAAGTTCTATCCTCATTTACAATTCTAATGTTCATTTAAAGAGGCATTGAAGAGACGTTTTAAAGGGAGCTTATAGGTTAATTTTTAAGGCTAGAAATGGCTCAGTTTGACTCCAAAACTTGATATCAGATTAATAAGAAAAGTTACAGTCAGGGTAAGGCCCTGCTCTTGTGGCTGTGACAAAACGCCTGAGGGAGGAGGGAAGAAAAGTGGCCAGACTCACAGGGTGTCGGCATAGCCCTTCACAGTAGGGACGGCATGGAGGCGGGAGGGTACACAACTGTCACATTGCCTCCTTCAGCTGGGCGCCAGAGATTCCTTCACTCTAGGACGCAGCTCAGTGACAGCTGCCCACCCTCAGGTGTGTCCCCCCCCTTCCCAGGTAAGCCACGCCTCCCAGGCACGCCCAGCAGTGTGGTTCCTAGTCTCCCTGCCCTTCCCCTCCTTCCACAGGTTGAGCTGCTCTGCCTGATGCCAAGACAGCTGAAAACATTTGTTTAAAGTTCACAGTGGTTCAGGGTCTGAAGTGAGTCCCCAAACTTTCTGGTGTGTCACAGGCTTGCATTTACAGACTAGACATAGGATGAAGTGGCCCACTACTTTCTCCTCTACAAGTTTCAGGTCATCAGTTTTCTGTTGAAACCCTTGAGCCACTTGCAGTTGAGTTTTGAGCTGAGCAAGGGTCTGCACAACACAGCACTCCCACCCCCGGGCATTACCTGCAACAGAGTCACTGCTCATCCACGGTCACTGCCACACTTCCACATTCACTGCCACACTTCCACATTCACCGTCACACTTCCACGGACACTGCCACACTTCCACGGTCACTGCCACACTTCCACATTCACTGCCACACTTCCACATTCACCATCACACTTCCA
>JAQHUG010000089.1:5682891-5701595 GCA_028555095.1 Dicrostonyx torquatus | reverse complement strand
TCTCTCTATATTTTTTCTTTTTCTCTCCTAAGCCTACGTACATCCATACAACAGTGTGACCTATTTATAGGTCTTTTATGTCTGAATCTGTAATTTTATGAATCTGTAATTCTTCACTATCCAGGAGAATTTCTCAAAATGTTAAGTACATCTTAAAAACTCAAGTTGTGCTATGTAGGAGAAATATGGTACAGCCTGGTTATAGTCTAAACCTTAAGTGCGCTTTTGTTATGATAATTAAGGCAGCTCCCGCCTAAGATCAGCACATTCTAGCATGGTGGAGCCTCAGCCAAGCTGAGCTGCTCCTCCTGAGCCAGATGCGCCCCTGAGCCATGCAGCTCCAGGCACACAGCGCACACAGCGAGCCCACACTGCCATCAAGCAAGCAAGCCACAACATTGCACTCAGAAAACCCCACCGAAATGCTCTCTCTCCCGCCGGAGCCAGAGGCCACGCTGGCAGCACAGACTGTAAACTGGTATTTCAAAACTGCCACTTTCTACTAGACCTGAACAAGCAACCAGCAGCTGAGTGGGCCGGTGGCTGGGGGCTGGGAGCCGGGTGCTGGGAACATACAACCCGCACCTCTCCCCCACTTACAACAACAAAGAAAACATGGCATAGCAACACTGTGGAATACTATCAGCCCTGAAGTAGGAAGAAGTCCTGTCATCTACAAGCACGTGGATGATCTTTGAGGGCGCTGTGCTAAGTGAGATGAGCCACAAGCGCCACAGGATCTCCCCAGCTAGTGAAACCTAAGATTGGGCTGGGTAACAGTGACAGCAGGAAATGGTGATTATGATAATAATAATCTTAGGATTATTTAAAAGTTTCTTAAAAGAGTACATTTTATTACAGATGTTCCCACCACAAAATGATAAGAGTGGGAAGGACCGGATGGGTTAGTCGCAGGGTGTAACCACTCTGCACTGGAAACACATACTAAGACGCCACACATTCCCCCAGTAGCACTCAATAAGAATCAGTCAGTCAAAAACAAAACCATAGGTACTTCCTAGAGTTACCTGATGAAGCAATTGCCAAACCCTTGAGAATAGCCCACTTGCAAGAAAATTGAACCAAGTGCAGGGAACAGACATGTGCACAGCAGTGAGAACAACACCTGGAGGTGGTGCATCATAAGCTAACTTCCTCTAAGCCCCTCTCTTAAGCCCAGCACAGCCAAGTGAGGCAGAGGCTCTTCCACCCGTTCTGCAGAGGAGGAAAATGAGGCACAAACAACACAAGTTTGACTCACCAGCTTAGTGGCAGAAGCAAGATTCAAGAGCACCAGACCCCAGTCAGTGCCATGGGTCATTCCCACGGCTGTAGGGGCTCCAAATGGGAAGCCAGGTGCAAAGGTGCAGGTGGAAGCTTCCAGGCAGAAGTGACCTAAGAGGATGACTGAGAAGGGGAGCTCTGTGATCTGGACCAGTGTAGACACAGGCTGGAGGCCGTCAGAGTTGGGCCACTGGGAGCCTCTGGAGGCCATCTGCTAACACTTACACCCCAGGGACGAAGTCACATGAGTCCTCATGATCAGCAGTGAGGCCGCTGGGGCAAAGAGCAGTGGGCCGGACCCTGCACACTCGAGTCCTATCTCTCAGACACTTGGATTGTTGCTTGTTTTTCAAGACAGAATTTCTCTGTGTAGCCCTAGCTGTCCCAGAATTTGCTCTATAGACCAGGCTGGCCTCGGACTGAGTGCCGGAATTACATGTGTGCCACCACCGCCTGGTTTAGAGACTCAGTCAGCTCCTGACTTCTTCCATGCTTTCTGTCCCTAAGCCTCAACATCTCTGTGCCTCAGCTTCCCCAGCTCTGAAAGGCTATTCATGGAAGTAACGAGGCAAACTGGTATTCATGAAGCTGCATCGACCCCAGTGCTCAACAAATATCATGGAAGTTCTGACTGCGAGCAACACTGACTACTGGGCTCTCAAAGCCATTTATCCTTAAATTCACTGAGGAAGCTGGGATCGTGGGACTTCAAACATAGCAACCCCCGGAACTGCCATGTCCTCACCGACCATTGCTTTCTGTTTTGAGGGACAGCTCTTGTTCTGGGTCCCTTGGCCCCTTTCTCTCTCATGGACTGAGACTATGACATCATAGGTGGAGCATCAAGTGCCACAAGTCAGATTTTCTGGTGGAACTAACGGAGCCTGCATCCATTTCCCGCCAGCTCCCAAGAGAGAACAATTAAGCCTGGACGCTTTGAACTTTTTGCAAAGAATTAATGGTGCCGTGAACGCACAGGGACAGACAGGTTCACCATTTAGGGAGTCTCAGCCACTCTAAGTGGGAAGTTGTAAAGGGAAACACTGGTAGAAGCCATCAGGAGGCTCTGCCCTATCCCTGGGAATTGACTACGTTCCATCAAACAGCATAAAATAAGTCCTGTGATGATGACTCTCAGACACCAGCGCCGGCCATGGTAAATTCCCCTGAAAGTGCTGGGCTGGAGTTTCGCTCGCTGACTTGGAAAGCTGGAGATTCCTTGATGACACCAGCAGACACGCCATGGCGTCCCTGGCTGTGAAGAGCACATCAACCAGGCACCCACAGGATTTCAGCTGCTCTTATTGCAGGGCTGCAGGAGGCTGGTGCAGGGCTGGAAGGTACCTGGAGAGGAAATACAGAGGCTCACAGAGCAATGAGGGCTAGAACTGCCGCTTTCCTGGTGAGCGCTCCTTCCTGGGGCCACCAGAGGGGGAATACAGTTCACTCGGCTGGGGAAGGCGCAAAGCAAGTACCGGCTCTTTCCAGATTCTCTACACACCCAGGGTCAAGCCAAGCTTGACCTTAGCAGGACCCCACAAATATTTTAAATAAATTCCATCAAGTTACAGCATCCACTTCAAAAAATACATGTGGTGAATAAAGATGACTGCATGGGAATCCAGCATCGAGCAGGAGGCCCTGGCACGGTCACCCAGTGCTCTCTAACCCCCGAGTCACTTGTCTCTGGGATAGTGGCAGGGGCCCACCAGTTACTTTCTGTTTGGCATCACAAAACACCTGATAGAATCACTAAAGGGAGGAATTGTTGATTTCGGCTCAGGTTTGAGGAGATACAGCCCTTCAGGGCCTGGGACATTTGCTTCTTCACACCTCAGAAGATCAGGAAAGTATGGGAAGCCAGTGGAGGCTGCAAACCCTAAGACCCGCCCCCAGCAACCCACTTCCTTCAATAAGGCTCCACCTCCTGAAGGTTCTCAACCTCCGAAAATAGCGCCACCTGCTGGGAATCAAGTGTTCAGGCAGGCGCCTACAGGGTGTTCAACCCTCTGAATTTACTCATGTGGCCATTCTTACATGCTCTTTTGCTCAAAACTATGTGCAATTCAGACACATTTCTGTGTATGTTTGCTGACCTTTTGGGGGAGGGGGGTCTTGCTTTTCTCCTGTGCTTCCACGGGGAACAGGCTAATGTCAGTGTCCACTCCCAGTTTCCTGGTGAACATATGGGTGGTTTCATTGGATTTGTATCAGGAAGTGGCCTTAATGCTCACAGAATACAAGTGCATTGCATTTGTGTCCCAGGCAGATGCATCAATCCAATCTCAAACCCAGCATACAAAGAGGTCCCAGACCTCTGCATTCTTGCCAGTGCTTGGTATTCTTGGCTTATCATGACAATTTACCCAAGATAGTGTGTGTGGGAGCACCATGCTGTGTTTTCTTCCAAACTCTCAAAACCTAGGAGGGGTTAGTATTCCATTGTTATGTTAGACAGTCTTACAGCAGCTGCCACAAAGTGCCCGGGGCTGCCAACCTTATAAAGAGAAAAGGTCTGAAAAGGTTTGTCTAGATTTGGACTTTCACAGTCTAAGCTCCAGTGTTTGTTTGTTTGTTTGTTTGGCCCCTGGTGGGTGCAGCACTGTGTGGCAAGAGCATGCGCTCGTGCGTGCATGTGTACGCATGCTCACGGGGCGGGGGAGAATTGTCGCATCTCATCTCTCGGAAATAGAGAAGAGCATCTCGCCAGAGCAGCCGGCTGCTGAGAACTCCCTGAGAATGTGACTCAGCACTGGCCTCTAAAGAGCTTTGAGTCTTTGATGGGTGAAGAGGACTCAGTGAAGCAGGAGGTCCTGCCTCCAACACAGCTGACACCATATCATGGGCTGGGGGTCTGGACAGAATAAGAGAAAGAGGGGAAAGGTGAAGCAAGCAGGGGCAGGGGTCTCTGCATCCTGACCCACATGCTGCCTGAAGCAATCCCTCCCAGACTCAACCCCTCCATCTTGGAAGGAAGCCCCTTAAGACTCTGGGTGTTCACAGTGAAACACTCCATCCTGCAGAGAAGTTCAGAAAGAAAATAACCCAAAACAGCTTCAGGAAGTCCCATTAGGCCCCTCCCTCTCCAAGAGGATTTAAATGGTAAAGACTGTTAAGAGTCACTCTAAGAAGCCGCCGAGCTGCCTGGAAGAAGCAGAGACAAACTGAGCTGCCCAGAAAGAACACTCTCCAAGCGCTGAGCTGCCTGCAGGCTGTGCAATGTGCCCCAGGTTCCCAGTCTGAGATGTCTCCAGTGCTGGGGTGAACTTTGGTGATGCAGTTGTTTTTGAGACAGAGTCTCTCACTAGTCTGGAACTCACTTGCTAGTTCCCACCAGAAAACTGCAGGGAGCTCTCAGCACTGGGGTTACAGGCAACTACTCGTATAGGTGCTAAGACTTGAACTCTGGCCCTTATGCTTACAAGACAAGTGCTTTACTCTCTGAGCCTTGGTCCTAGCCCAGATATAAGATGTGTGTGTGTGTGTGTGTGTGTGTGTGTGTGAGACTCTCCTCAGATATGAGAGAAATAAATAAAGAAAACTCTGTCTCCATGAAGCTTAAATGTGCAACAAGTGTTGTAAGAGCTCAGAGGATGATTAAGAGGCACCTGGGGAGAGGTGGCCAAAGAGGGTCAGAGAGGCATCTGGGGAGGAAGCTGATCTGGGATGAATGGTGAGAAGAAATCACTGAGAGACAAGGCTCAGGCAGAGCCATGCACAATAGCCCCGAGTGGCCAGACTAGAAGAGAGGAAGCATGACTTTGTATACTGGGCCCAAGGACATGGGTTGCTGGGTCATGGTCTCTGGTTCAGACTCTCTTAGAAAGATGGAGCTGGTCCAGCTCTGATGATGTGCTAGGGTCTGAAAGAGGCAGGGAGAAGGCAGAAGAAGGATCCCTTGTGACCATTCCCCCAGCAGCCATGGAGGCATTCCCTTCCCCTGCGAGACATCATGGTGAGGCTCCTTCCCGACTGTCTAAGCCTGGCATGCTAGAAGCACCGGCTTCAAGGGCTCTCCTCACCCAATGCCCACTCAACGCTCCTCTGACATTTTCTGGAGTCTTCGAAACCAGCCAGGGGAGCCAGTCCCCACCTGCAAGAGCTCCATCTGAGAGGCCATGCACTGAGTTAAGCCTTCATTCCCACCGGAGAAAGACAAAAGAGGAAGAGTGACCATTTCTAGACTTCTCCCCCGCATGGCTAAGTTGGCCTTTGGGACAGGGAACAGCATCCCTGAGCCCAGCAGAACCCTCACACCCTGTGGGACAGAAAGTCATCTAGTACCTGGGGTCAAAAGAACTCACCCAGGCACAGTATCTGGGGAGGTTCTTGCTGCTCACTGCTGTTGGAGTTGTTGGAGTTGCCGCATCTGTTATTAAGAATAATAGGATATGTTATTCTGAGATGTTGGTCTATGTTCCCACTACTCATATCAATGTCTCTAAGTATCAAACAAGACTGACTGGTGGCATTCATCCTCATACTTGTGTCATTTTGCATATACCGTTCCCTCTAGTCCCAACACCCTTCCATCCTGCAAGATTTTGTTTATATCACTGGATTTAGCTAGGACACAGCTTCCCTGCTGAGAGCCCAGAAGCCATTTATTCCACTGGGTCCTTGAGCCATAGAGCCTGACAGTTGCCCACAGTTGTATCTGGAAGCCCATAGGGCACTGGGTGTAACAGCTAGAGGTGTCCCAGGTGACGGTGTCCAGGAGACACAGACAGATCAAGGAGAAAACACGCCTTCTCCATAGTTTTCTCAGTGAGACTGGACCTGGGAGCTTCCTGCTGAGGATCACTGAAGGCCCAGGGAACAGACATAGCCACCCTCTGGAATTTCCCACAGAGATAGTCCTGATGAATCTCTGATCATCCTTCTGGGAAGAATCCCAGGAGCTTGGCACATAACAAAGAGCCTTGGGGGCTGTGGGGCAGAGCCTCTCTTTAGAACAGTAACTCTGACCTTTGCAAGGGTTCTTCAGACTTCCCAGGCAGCTTGCTTCCTATCAGCAGCTCACAACGCCTGGGTCACAATGCCTTTGAGGGTCTTGTGACCTTTTCACAGGGGTTGCCTAAGACCATGGGAGAGCACACACATTCACAGGACAAAACAGAACCATAATTGCAGTTATGTAGTAGCAATGAAAATAATTTTATGATTGGGGTCACCACAACATGGGAGCTGTGTTGGGAACATGTATCCCAGGGAGCCTGCGCATTGGCCTGTAACCCACATACCTCCACTGCATGCAACGCTCACTGAGTAGTGGCAACGCTTGGAATCATTCCCCAGAGTGACTCAAGACCACTCTGAAGCCACAGCACAGGCCACAGACATGATGGACGAGCCTGCACTGCCTCCCTCCTGCTTCAAAGTAACTCAACAACCTTCAGACAGAGGATGTCGTTGACCCTTTGTAGATGAGGGGACACAGGGACTGAGAGGTGAGGAGAAAAATCTACAGCTAACAGGCCAACAGAACCAGAGTTCAAAACCTTGGGAAGAATTTCTATCCCAAAGGAATGGAGGCTGAGAAACGGGGCGTGGTTTACTCAGTCAAGGCCACGCACATTGTGGATGTTGGCACACAGAGGGCAAAGCCTGCTTAGTCCCTGTGTCCCCAGATCCTCCTAGTTCAGAGTCCCCCCATCTCTCTGGACCCTAGTCTGGGGTCTTTCACCTCTTCAGGTCCTCCTCTAGTCTGGAGTCTCCCGTCTCCCTGGGCCCTCCCGTCTAGGATCTCTCTAGATCCTCTAGTTCAGAGCCCCTATCCTCAGGTCCTCCCTCTAGTCCAGGGTCCTCCATCTCCCTAAGCCCTCCTAGTCTGGGGTTCCCTGTCTCCCTGAGTCCTCCTGTTCTGGGGTGCCCTGTCTCCCTGGGTTCTCTAGTCTAGCTTGCCATGGGGAGGCCCAGCTCCCCTTTGTGGCTGTCAGCAGAATAGAACAGGTGAAAATATCTCAGGTAGGTTTTTCTACTCTTTCTGGGTAAGAATTTTCCAGACCTGGCACTTTTCAAATACCCCAACGTCGGCCGTCATCAGCTGGAGTCTGCACCCTGCTAATAAATCGAGAGTGTCGCGTCTCCCAAACCACATTATTACCGCTTATAATTTTGATCCTTCATTTGCATACGAAAATTAGTCCTGTGACATGCGTGAATTTTATTTTATTCTTGAACTAATTATAAACAAGAATGCCATGTTATTTACATAACTAATTACTGTTCCTTCTGCTCCTGGTTTTAAAACGGGGGCCGTCCTGCGGCAGTTAACCACGCAGATGAAAACCTGTGTTAAACTTTAGAAACTTGTACCATTTGCATCCAGTACAAATACCTCTGAATGGGAGATGATCGGCTCCATTTTAATAGCGCTAAATTAGGTCGATCTGAATTTATAGTTAATTTGAATAAATAATTCCTATCTACCTGAGTCTGTTTTTCAACAGCTCTTTGGAAATGTTTATTAACCCATAAATCTGCTACCTTCCTTTGGGGGGATTTAAAGGGTCCTTTAAACTCAGGGCATATGGTGTGGAGGGGGAAAAAAAATCTCTGGAAAAATAGTTGGGGAATCTGAGTATAAGATCCTACTGTGTAAGTCATGTATGTCCTGGGTGCCTCTGGGCACACACATACCCCTCTCTGAACTTCAGGCCTCTTTGTCATTGAAAGGTGTAGAGTCAGTGTTATAAAAAATTAAAAATGCTGCAGGACCCCCGGCAGCTGTAGGCAGCAGAGATGCTGTAGGTTCCCAAGCAGTGGTAGCAGGCCATGTGGCGGCAGGCAGCAGGCCCTAAGAGCAGCCAGTCCCAGGCAGAGATGGCTGCCAGTCCCCGAGCGGTGGCTGGTCCCAGTCAGGGAGACACGTGGCGGGCAGGCAGGAGTCAGAGACATGGATAGGCACGCCATGCAGAGTAAAGTTAAATGTTTATTAGGGTTATGGAGGGGAAAGGGGAGAAGAGAGACAGAGGGAAGGAGAAAGAGAGGAGACAGAGGAGAGACAGACAGAAGTGGGGGAAGGAGGGAAGTGGGGAGAGAGAGATAGAATCTGCCTCTCCAAGAGGAAGACAGGAAAGAGAGAGCTCTCAGGCCGGAAGCTGAAGATCAGCCTGCCTCAGTGGATGGGGGAGGGACTGGGCGTGACTTTTCTCTTAAAGTGCCAGAACCATAACAGTAAGGACTATGACTCAGTTGGTAGAGTACCTGCCTGGCATGCATGATTCCTGGTTCCTCACTCCAGCCCTGCATAAAATAAAATATGGCAGCATGTTCCTGAAATTCCAGCACTCAGGAGGCAGAGGATTTGTAGTTCAAAGTCATCCTAGTGACACAGAAGTGTCAGGCCAGCCTGGACTACATATGACCCTATCTCAAACAAAGACAATAGAAGGCTGAGCTGAAAAGGATGGTCCCTAAACTTCCACCCTCTGATATTCTAAGTGTTGGGGGGTCCATTTTCCTCCCACCCAACTTCATTCTTCAGTTTTACAATCTGATTTTTTTCTTATGTTTGAATCTTAGTGCAGCTCATCTAAAGCACAGGGAACTGGTTCATTTTCTTGGCCATTATACAGAAAGCTGGCAGAAGCTGGGCTGAGAGGGTGCTGGGGTTGGGGGTGAGGGGCACCCTGCTGACAGCAGGGCTCAGCAGTGGCTGGACAGGAACTAAACATAGACACTCTGCCCTTGAGTATGTGAACACTGTTAGACTATCACCACTGGGAGACAGGACTTCAGAGACATTGCCTTCAGAATCTGAACTTCAGGTAACACGTGAATGCAAACTTCAGACTAGCCAGGTTTGAATGGGGCAGGATGGGAGCTGAGCCCCGATATCCTGACCATTAGCTTTCTATTACACCGATACATTCATTTGCTCAATGCTTGCTCCTATAATTCACTGAGAATCCTCTGAAGGGAAGCCATGGATGGAGGCATCTTTACAGTTTCACGGGGGTGTAATCCGGCATGCCTCTTCCCAGTCTGCAGGGTGATTGCAAGGGGTCGAATGACCAGTAATTGGTGTCTCAGGTACAGAGCTGAATCATGGAGCTCAGAGGCCTATGTGGTCTGAAACTTGTGACCCACACTCCCTTTGTTCTTCTGATCTCATTACCTACCTGTGACTCAGAACTGGGTGAAGGTAGGAGGAATCTCAGCTGGAGCAGGGGTTCTTAGTGAGAGCAACAACACCTCTCTTGGGCCTCATTAGAAAGCAGGGCCATCCCACTCCTCAGACATAAGAGGGACTGAGACCAAAAGCCATGTCCAGAGCAGCAGCCAGGGCAGCCTGTGACTGAGGGCTTGCTGGAGGACTTGCTCTGTCCGTGGTCCTGAATTCGGAGCCTCCTGAAACACAGACTGTAGGAGGAAGCACGCTGCTTTGACCGTGGCTTTCACAGAACTCCAGTTGGCAAGAAAGTTGTTTTCCTCTGGCGATCTGGAGTGCTCCAACTCCCATCTCTCACAGGCTCCACCCACACCCTGCAGCTTTGTGAAGGCCAAACTTCTGTGTTGAAGTTTTATTGTCCAGGACTTAGTTGGAAGAGCATGCCCAATGTGCCAGAATGACCAACTCCAAGCAGCCACTCTAACCTCCCTCCCTCTCCCCAGGCAGTCTGCACGGCCACCTCTACTGCCATCCTCAGCTAGGAAGCACACAAGAGCTGAATTTGACTCCTGCACCCATGTTCTCAGGCGTGTGTTGTAGAGAAATGTCTTTCCCACTCTGCCACTTAAGAACCTCCATTCCACAGTAGGAAGTTCAAAGACTGTTACTCTGAGATGCTGCAGCCATGCAGGAAGCAAAGACCTGTATTTTGAGATCTGTACCTTTGTTTACAGCCATCTTACACCTCTGCAGGGTAAGTTCTGGGCCTAGGAGATTAACCTGGAATCTTATCTCCTAGTGAGACTTGCAGGAACCAGGCTTCAGAGACAATTAGCACTCCCTTTGTTAGTCAGCAATCAGGACCCTCAGAACTTACTCATTAGCTAGGGATGGCTCCGGATCTGAATTCCAGCAGAACCGAAGGTTCCTGACCACTTCCTTCCCCTCACCTTTGCCCGGTTGCTATATAAGGGCTCCTAAAAATCAATAAAACATGGCTTGATCAGAAATCCTGTCTTGCCGTCATTCCTTGTGTCTCTTGTACCCTTCATTCCTTTCCCCCAGATTTATTAGGATCCCCGTTTGCATCCCGCTGGCCAGGATACAGCCATTTTCCTTTGCAAGTGTTGGAAGGGCTGGCTGCATGTCTGCTAGTGAGCCTACAGTAAACACTCATGGTGTTAGCGCCTCAGAATAAAAAATTCATCCTCAACCTGAGGCAATGCTGGCCACCCAGCCCCAAATTTCCTGCTCTATCACTTGCTCCCTGACAGCAAATGAAGCCAAAAATACTGTCTCCATCTGAAACATACAGACAGGGACAGGAAACAACACATTCAAAGTCACCTGGGAGCAGGGTGTAGCTGGTGGGTAGCATGCATGAAGCCCTGGGATCCACTGCCAGCACCAACAAGCTAGACCTGGTGGTCCTGACCTATCACTGGGAAGGTAGTACAGGAGGATCTAAAGTTCAAGGTCAACCTCAGCTGCACATGAGTTTAAGGCTAGCCTGGACTACATGAGACCCATTTAAAAAAAAAAAAAATCATCAAGGCAGTGGTGGCTCACACCTTTAACCCCAGCACTTTGGAGACATAGGCAGGTGGATCTCTGAGTTTACAGCCAGCCTGGTCTACAGAATGAGAACCTGTCTCAGACAAAAAAAAAAAAAAATCACCAGATGGACTTGAATTTAGAAATCCTGGCCATGTCAGTCCAAATGAATTCCCCTTGCAGCTCATTGAATACACAATCTTTCCTGTTTATCCACATTGACTGGAGGTGGGGTACACACCAAGATTCCCCCCAGGCCCTCTAAAGTGTTTCTATCAAGATTGTCCAGACAGCAGCTTCTCCCCAAAGCCTGTGCCAACCGTCTCTTGTCTTTCTCTTTCTGGGATGTAGGCGATGTCAAGCTTCAGTCCACACAGAGACTAAATTCTGGGTTTTTGTAAGGGTACTTGCTGTGTGGCGGCCAACAGCTGTGGGATACAGGCCTCCAAGAGCCAGAGCAGACAGAACAGCAGTGGGACTCACCCAGGACTCAGAGAGAGGAGGGAAGCTCTTCTGCCTGGGATGCCTATACTAGTTAGCTTGGCATCTTTGTCAGCCAAATGCCTGTGGCGGTTTAAATGAGAATGATCCCCTAGGGTTCATATATTTGAACGTCTGGTCCCTAGTTGATGACTCTTGTGAAAGATTGGGAGGTGTGGCCCTGTTGGAGGAGGTGTGTCATTGGGAGTGGGATTTAAGATTTCAAAAGCCCAGACAGACAAGGCCCAGTCTGTCTGTCTGTCTCTATCTTGTTCTATGTTCTGTCTCTCTCTCTCCCCTACCTTCTTTATGTTCCTCACCATGACGGTCACTGATTGGCTCTCTGAAACTGTCAGCAAGCCCCACTTAAATGCTTTCCTTTATATGTTAACCTGGCCATGGTGGCTCTTCACAGCAATCAAGCAGTGACTCAGACAACACCTGACAGAGGTAGCGCACAGTCCACCAGGGTGGAGAAGGCCTTGCTTCTTTTAAAGACACAACTCCAGCAAACCGGGAGGTTCCCGGAGCTGAAGACATGTCCCACTTCGCCTATGACCACCCTTAACTCACACGCTTATACCTCGGCTATCTAAGAAGGACGATGAGCGAGGAGAGGGGCTTTTAAATGTTCCCCAACCAGAGAGGTGACAGACGCGTGATCAGCACACAGCACACCACCCCATGACACCACACCCCACAAGCACGGACACTCAAGGGGAATGCGGGGAGTTGGTTCAGCACTTGCATTGCAAGCTTTAGTGCCAGAGCTCAGTCCCCAGAGCCCTGACAAAATAGCCAGGCATGGCGCACACATCAGTAATCCCAGGCTTGGGAGGGAGAGCAGGGAGGCTCTGTGGGACTGACTACCCAGGCAGCCTGGCCTAATCAGCTAGCCCCAGGCCAATCAGAGACCATCTCTCAAAAAACAAGGTGGATGGCCCTGAAGAACACAAGGTTGACCTCTGGCCCAAAGTAAACGGGCACACATGCGCACTTACACAAAACATGCATATATACATATTGACATATGTAAGTATACACATATGTGCACATAATTCTTACATATATACATGCACAAACACATACCTAAATACACACACACATGTATGTACACAAGCACATAAATTTTTTTAACCAAATCTAAAATATGCAGTGTTAGCTCATTGCTAAATAAGAAAGAGACATGAACAACTTCTACCCTCTGTTCTTCTAAGGTCCCAGTGACAGACCTCAGGTCCACTGAAGTTCTCTCTAGGAAACCAATGCATTTATTGGGTGTCCTTACAGAGCATAGTTGTAGGGTTCCTTATAGGAGTGTGAGCCCTCCTCCCTCAACTGGTGATATTTGAAGAGCCATGCCCAGCAGGGATGAGGGCTTCCCTGTAGCCAATGGTGCCTCAGCTCTAGTCCCATATGGTTTGACTGGGAACCGAGCAGGCTGTGTTCTTGTTTCCAAAGTTCTCAGGCCTGTGAGCAGGACAGACATCCACCCAAGGGCTGAGATGTAAACACATTAGTGCCTGGGAGCCATGCACAATTGGTGGCAATGAACAGATTCTGCATGAAAGGACAAGAGTGTGCGGAGTCCGGCCAGTGGGATGTACACCTTGGAGTGAAGGCCTGGCAACCAGGGAGGACACACAGAGGGAATCTCTTGGGTAAATCATGAGGACAGTAAACCTGAAAACATGAAGAGGCCTGAGTGTGGGGTGGGGCCAGGAGGAAAGAAGGGCCTGAGACAGGGCTGAGAGAGGAGCTAGCATCCGGCCATATAGGCTCATTGGCCAGGCAAAGGCCTATGGGGTCCTCCCTGCATGCCGGGGTGCTGCAGATGGTTAGGAACAGGGAGAGGTGTCGGTTGAGTTGTGTTTTAGGACATGGTGCGGGGAGAGAGACCAGGAAGGAGGCTGCTACAATGGACCAAGGCCTCATGCACTCATGAGCTACTGTGCATCTCTACAGTGTGGGTATCATCCATTTACAAAAAGAGAAGCCTTGCTGGGGCTCCCGCCTGTGTGGTTCTGCTGCTGTGGGCCTGGGGTAGCACCCTGGTAAAGTGAAGCAAAACAAGCTCTCCACCTCACAGCAGCTGTGAAAATGAGCAGAAGTCCCCAACCCTTTTGGAGACCTTCTACTAGGTCTCACCTCTCAAAGGTCCCGCTGCCTTCCAGTAGTGCCAAGCTGAGTACCAAGCCTGTACCACAGGGACTCTGGAGATTCCTCCAATATCCCAGAAATGATCTCCTACCTCTACCTCACAGACACTCAGGTCCTCCGGAGGAAGTGCACAGACAGACAGAGGGAAGCCCTCCAAGGTGGCAGGGCACAGGCAGGGCACACAAACGGGCTTCTGAAGGTGACGACTCTGTTTCCCATTATTCCACCCTCTATAGAAAGAGCATCATAGAAGGTGAGCTGCCCATTACGGGAGCAGGCACTTTAATGGTTATTTATTTCACTATTATGGCAACAAATGTTTTTAGACCTTATTAAATGTTTAGAAAAGAAACAATGTGTTTAGAGTTAGTGGGACCTTTAGAGAACAGGAAACAGGCTGGAGACTTGCCCAGGGTCACCAAAGCATCATGAGGAAGCTCGCTGTGTGCTCTGTGGCAGAGTCTATGCTCCTGCAGAAGGGGCACTGCTTGCTCTCATGGCAATGCTGAGGAGTGGTACCCTGTTACCCTACTGAGTCACTATAACCAAGTGCCTGACACTGGGCAATGGGCAGGACTGGTGGCTATAAAGTCCAGACTGCATGATGCTGTGCTGTGTTCCTGCTGCATCTCAACATAGCAGATGGTGTCACATGTGCCTGGCTATGATCCCAGAATAGCAGATGGTGTCCTATGTGACACACGAGAGAGAGAGAGAGAGAGAGAGAGAGAGAGAGAGAGAGAGAGAGAGAAAGAATGAGAGAGAGAGAGATGCTCACTCTTAGGAAGAAATCCATTCTTGTAGCCCCAACCCACTCCCCAGCATTAGTCCAGCATCAGTCCCTTTTCAGGACACTCATGACAATCACCTCTTGAAGACCTGCATGTATGAACCTTGTGGACAGACCATAGCCAAACTGGAGCAGGAGTTGTCACTTCTTATGGCAAAGGAACTGGAAGTATAGCCAGTGCTGTGCAGAGTAAGAGTCTGAGGCATGTCCCTGGAGCCCCAACACATGTTTCACTCTCCTCTCAGCTTCAGAGTCAGCTTACCACCCTCTGGGCCCTGCCTGTGAAGGAGCCATCTCCTGAGATCACAGCCGTGGGGTTGCTGTGACACTACACCACAGTCTGGGGACTTAGGACAGACATGGAGCACCTCGTGCTGCTGAGGGAAGAAGCCTGAGTTAAGGCATTTAGTGAAACCGGCAATGTGGCTTAGCAGGTAAAGGTAGCTGCTGACAAACTGAGTTCAGTCCCTGGGCCCTACTCAGAAAAAGGAAAGAACCTAGTCTTTCAAGTTGATCTCTGACATCTATGTGGGCATGCATGTGCACACATGCACACACACATACAAACATGCATGCACACTCATATAAGCATACATACACATACATATATACAGATATACATACACACATACACAAAGGATAAATGTAATTTTTTAAAAAAAATAGGGGCTGGAGAGATGGCTTAGAGGTTAAGAGCATTGCCTGCTCTTCCAAAGATCCTGAGTCCAATTCCCAGCAACCACATGGTGGCTCACAACCACCTGTGGTGGGGTCTGGTGCCCTCTTCTGGCCTGCAGACATACACACAGACAGAATATTGTATAGATAATAAATAAATATTTTTTTAAAAATTAAAGACTAAAATATATCACAAGGTTAGGCTGTATCTGGGGACACAGAGGAGGAGGGACCTGCTGTGATATAATAGCTCTTGGGGTAATGAGGTTTACATTTGAGAATGAGGTCACTGAGCCCAAAGCTCAAGGGAAACCATCCTAGCATTCAGGAGAGAAGACTAACTCCCATCGGCCCAACACCTTCAGTTACACAGTGAGCAAGCAATGCTCCACTGTGTACCAGCCAAGGAGACAGAAAAGGACAAAGGGGTCAGTGCCATCACTAGGAAGTAGCGTGAGCTAGGCGGGTGCTGGGTCAGAATCTGGAAGAAGAGCAGAACAGATGAAGACTAACACAGAGAGAAGGAAGCTATGTCCTATGTGGTCATGTGTAACATGACTTCCTGTGACTCAGTTTCCTTAAATGTATGAAGAAGGTATCGACATCAGTGAGCACATGCCATTGTCACCAAACCAATAACTCATGTTAAGTATGGGAACTTGGCCTGGAACACAGTAAGTGCTCAATAAATGCACAACATTTTGTTTAGTGGCGTGAATGGTGGTGATAACAGCCACAAAAGTCTGATGACTGCCAGCACCCACATTCCCCGGTACAGAAGCTGACTCGGTTGCTGTGCTCTCTCCTAGGGTGGAGGGGGGCTCAGTGTACTTAAGGACTCTTGGAGGTGGCGGCCCTACCCAAGTTCACCCAGCTGAGATCTGCACGTAGAAAGGCAGCCAGCCTGCGCATCGCCCTGACACTGGCAACTCTCCCAAGTTTGCTTCTTCATCTCTCTGGAGGTGCACTTTCCGCTCGTGTGAATGAAACACACTAAGTGGCATGGTAGCTGCTCTAATTATAGGATCCTCAGGCTGAGCCAAGAGGAAGTCAGTTAATGTACACTTGAGTGGATTTCAAATCAGATTTTGTGAGTCCCCAGCAGGAGGGAAGCAGGCCAAATTCTCCTCCGAAGCAGCGTGGCGGGAAGATCTGGCTCCCAGAGACTTCCCCGTTCTTGGCTGCTGGTGCAGGTGCCACGACTTTCCAGGCTGTGCAGCTACCCCTTGGCTGCCTTTCCCAGGAGCTGGGGGAATGGAGGGAGAGGAAAGCCATGGGAGGGACAGGAGATCCCCCTGGAAGCTCCTGTAGCTGCTGCTGAGCCTGGCCCATCCTCCTCCCCTTTCCACAGCATCTCCGAGTTCCACCAGCAATTTCTAAAGGGATCTGTGAAGGGACCACTGCACCAATCCCATACTCACCAATATTTATCTCCAGGCTATGAAGAGATATAGGTATGGCCTGGGACTCCAACCAGACACAAGCCATTCTCATGTACCCTTATCCTCCCGTGGGAGGGGACAGACCAGTCCAGAGTCAGGTATCCAGGAAGACTTCCTAGAGAGGAGGCATTTGCTACCCAGGACTTGCTCAGCCTGCTCAGCCTGCTCAGCCTGTTTTCTTATACAGCTGTGGACCATCTGCCCAGGGTAGCACTACCCACAGTGAGCTGGACCCTCCCACATCCATCATTTATCAAGAGAATGGCCTACAGACTTGCCCACAGGCCACTCTAGTGGAGGCATTTTCTCAATAGAGGTTCCCTCTTCTTGGATAGGTTTATGTCAAGTTGGCAAAAAAAAAAAAAAAAAAACAACTAGTACAGGAAGGAAAGGGGAGGGGAGGGGAAGGCAGAGGAAGGGAGGACAAGGCAGGAGAGGGGAGGAGAGGGCAAGGGAGAGAATGAAAATTTGCAGTCACTGGTGGAACCAAATAACCAAAATATAAGACATGTGAGTTGTTTTTACTTTTTTATTATTATGTATGTTTCCACAGCCGCATATGTGACAGTCAGAGCACAGCCCTGTGGAGTGAGTTCTTCTCATCACTGAAGATCGAACTGATCTGAGGATCGAACTCTGGCCACCAGGCTTCAAGGTAAATGTATACAGTGAGCCATCTCGCTAGCCCCAGAGACGTGTTTTTAAATATTGTGAAATTCAGTGAGAGCTGGTCCAGGAACAGTGATAATGAACATTTTACAGTACTGGGGGCTGTTCAAAAGTCCTCCATTCCATGCTATATAAGGAATTGTGGTCATAGGAACAGAAATCATGAATATGACCTCTAACAGTCCAAGCATCCCACACACTGGCTGAGGACATGGGAAGTTCTGAAGCTTGGCCCTAAGATGATCAGCTTCATGCGAGGGACGGGGCACAGGCACAGATGCCTCAGGCTCCCACACCTGTGCCCACCTGCCATTCACCCTCTGAGAGCCATGGGTACTCCCTCCAAAAAGGAATGCCTTGGTTGTGGCCAGAGCTTCTTTGGGCAGAAGCGACACCCCCAGCTGTGACCCAAGCTTCCCAGCTGAAGACTGGGCTGTAAGAGTGGAAATCACGGTGCAGCATGCTGTCTGCTGTTCTCCTGGGCAGGGGGACAAAACCTTACCCAGAGACACATACACCGACTCATCCCACGACAGACCAAAGTATGGGTACCATCGGAGCCCAACGTGGTGAACCATGAGTTTTATTGGGGTTACTTACAGGAGCAGAAATGACTCAAAGACAGCTGCATCACCCAAACCCACTCAAGCCTGGGTGTCAGCTCACAAAGCTGAGAGCCTGGAGCGCACCGCACGGCCTACAGGCAGCTCGGCAGGTGGAAGAGTGTCCTTTCCAAGTGCCCCAGTTGGTCTAAACCTCTTCCAGGCAGCAGGGCTGGTTTCTGCTTCTTCCAAGCAGCTGATCTGGTCTCAGTCTTCTCTGCAGCTTGGCTCTGCCCTTCTGAGAGAAAGACTTACTCTGGCAGGGAGGGGCCTAGTGAATGTGGTCAGTTTCAGAGACTTCCTGGAGCTATGCTGAGTTTGTTATTTTCCTGTTTAAGGAACTTCCTGCAGGACAGAATGTTTTAATCCCAGCAGAAGCTGTTACACACCACTGGGCAGCGGTTATAGCTAGGAAGATGGAAGCCTGCTGCTTTCCCATCTGTGTTTCTCCACTTCCTAGAGCTGCGGCAGCCTTGGTGTGGGAGGAAGCTCAGGCTCTGGTCAAGGACATTCAGGTTCTGCTGGGCTTTTGCTTCCCTTTCCCAGGTGGGAGAGCTCTATCTTGATTGGTCTTTATTATGTACCTCATTTGCATATATGCATTCAGCCAATCAGAGCCTAGTTGAGCCTATATAAGCCCAAACTTCCTGGCTGAAAGAGCCAGCCACAGCTAGGTCCCCAGAGCCTATTGTTATATCTGCTTGAATGGCAAAGAAGCTGAGAACATATGACTGAGAACATAACACTGGCAAAGAGGAAGCGATGCTGGTTTACTAGGCAGAGGCCAAGCACACTGAAGGGCCTTGTCAGGGCATGGTGAGGATCGGCTAAGAAGAGATGGGTCAGCATGGTGAGGATCAGGTAAGAGATGGGTGGGTATGGTGAGGATCAGGTAAGAGATGGGTGGGTATGGTGAGGATCAGGTAAGA
>JAQHUG010000089.1:5665467-5676257 GCA_028555095.1 Dicrostonyx torquatus | reverse complement strand
GGCCATAAACCATTGACCTATCTCTCCAGCATCTCTGTAGGGGGCCATAAACCATTGACCTATCTCTCCAGCATCTCTGTAGGGGGCCATAAACCCCTGGCCTATCTCTCCAGCATCTCTGTAGGGGGCCATAAACCACTGGCCTATCTCTCCAGCATCTCTGTAGGGGGCTTCTGAAACCTCAGGGACCACCCCCAATGACATACCTCCTCCAGTAAGGACACACACTTGCAGCTGGTAACAAAGTGTTTAAACAGAGGAGCCTGTGTGGGGGCCATTCCCATTCAAACCACCACAACCACCCCTTTCACTCACCCTGCCACCCTACTCACTGCACCATAAGGATGAGCAGGAACATGAGAGAGATAGGTCACTAGGCCTGGCCAGTATTCCCCTTCCCAACCCTATTTCTGTTCATTCTTTTGTTTACCTTACAGGGCTCTTAGCAGGCACAACCTGAGGAGAGCCTCACCTTTCCCCTGCCTAGCCTGGCTCCAGGAGCTTCAGAAGGCCTCTCTGGCCATCAGGACGATGGCCTTAATCAGGCATCCTTGAAAGCTGAGGATACCTGTCACCCAACCTGCTACTAAGGCAAGAGCACACTGACCATTCCAAGGGTGGCACCCCAAGATCACACTTTCCTGAGGGTGAAGAACTTGTAGAAGAGCCCTGTTACTCTGAACCACAACTCACCTGCTGCCCATAACTCAGACCACACTGCAGAAGGGAGAGAGAGAGCCAGGGCCTGGCCAGTACCCCTCACTAGGCTCTCCGTGTGATCCTGACTCTGACCTTGGAAGCAGCACATCCCCAGGACAAGGTGAGCAGTGGTTCTCAACCTGAGGGTCACACCCCTTTCACAGTGAGCACATACCAGATCCTGCACATCAGATATTTACACTATGTTTTTGCTGCTCCCAATGTTTCCCCTAAAACTAGTCCACATCAGATCTCAATTTCCATCTTAGCTTATTTTTTCCAGTGCTGGAAAAGAACACACACATACACACATGTACACATACACGCACATGTACACACAGACACGTGTACACACTGTACTAATGCATACATGTATAAAAATGCATATGTACAGACACATACACACATACACACATAGTTGGAAGCCTCAGAGGCATCCAGCAGTTGTGCTTCCCAGGGCCTCCTTCCCGAGAACACCCGGTCAACTTGTCAATGCACTAGCTTGTCGTGTGCCCATGGCCTTCTGTGGCCCTGTGCTGAGCAACTAAGAAATGCACCCCAGATAAGTGCATAACCCCAAGAATGAGGAGGTGAGGTCCTTCCCTGACGGGTCCTTGCTGTGTGGCCTCAGACAAGACATTAACACCTCCAACATCAACGTCATCTTTTCTTCAGGGCCAATGAGAAAATGCCTGTGGTATCCCAACCACCCACAAAAGCTCATGGAGCCACATCTATGTTTAGTATTGTCTCAGCAACACGACCCCAGACCAGGCCCAGCTGCTCTCCGACCTCCGGGAAGTCTGGGAATGTAGCTCCACCATCGCTTCCCCATGCCTCCTCCTCCTCAAACCCACCCCATTGTTCCAAGACTAATTTATTTATTTTCTTCTGAATCCTCAAAGTCCATCAAGCTGTGGAGTAGTCGGATGGATTTTTTAATTAATTGAAGTGGAATCGATGAAAAAGTGATTGTTCTGGGCTAGGCTGGCAGTGGAAAATTAATGGATATCCTGTGGGGGGAGGGGTGACCATATTGAGCTGTGGCTGGGCTGTGGCTGGGCTTTGGGTACCTGGAGGCCAGTAACTGTCATTGGGGGCCGGGGCAGATAAGAGCAAGGTGACCACATTCCCAGCCTAACGCCTGCAGATCTGAGTTCAGGCTTCGGGGCCTTCACTCATCCACGGTGCATGCTCCCACACACCAGCTTCAGTGTTCTCTGACCTGTGTGTGTGTGTGTGTGTGTGTGTGTGTGTGTGTGTGTGAGAGAGAGAGAGAGAGAGAGAGAGAGAGAGAGAGAGAGAGAGAGTGGCTGAGAGGTTGTTAAGGTCCTAATATTGACTGCAAGCAGCCCTTGGGCACTTGGTACAGAGGGAAATAAACCAGACACAAAAGCACAGGTACATAGTGGTTCTGCCTACCAGAGTCAAGGTCACACAGTGGAGAAGCTACCAGAAGCTACACACACCACAGTAGGTGGTAAGACTTTCTGGTTAGGGAAATGGAAGGTTCTGGAAATGGGTAACATTCGCAAGACCATGGCCGTGCACCTAAAGAACTTGAACTAAACATCCACAACTTAATAAAATGGTGACTTTTCTGTCATACACACACACACACACACACGCGCGCGCACACACACACAGGAAATACCTGCTATACTGTCTACACTGCCTGCTGCTACAATCAACCACCTTTCCTTCTTTTCTTTCTTTCGTTTTTGTTTTTGTTTTCAAGACAGGGCTTCTCTGTGTAGCTTTGGAGCCTGTCCTGGCATTCAATCTGCAGAGCAGGCTGCCTCGAACTCACAGAGATATGTCTGCCTCTTCTGCCTCCTGAGCACTGGAGAAGTCACTGCCCAGATCACCTGGGAGAAGCATCCACGGGTGTGCTAGAATGCCAGTTTGGACCCAGGTCCTCCCTCCCCAGGTGCATGCTTCTGTATCACAGGCTCTGTGACCTCTTCCTCCCAGAGCATGGCTGGTCTCTCAGCCTCTAGTCTGGGCTTGTGGCCGTGACTTGTTTCCACAAAGTAGGTGGCATCAAAAGATGTAGACATGTTCCCATTCTGCTGATCTGAAGTTCAGGGTGAGTCTTGGTGGTGACAGTGTGAGGTCCACAGGGCTGGCTTCTGTAGCTTGTGGTTCCCTCCACATTTTCCCCATGATCCTCCACTGTCACAGACCCTTCTCTCCTGTAGCTCCATCCAGCAGAGAAAGCCACCCGTCAGTGTGTCTGTGGGTGATTCTAAATCTACGGTCAGTACCCATCTGGAAACTGGCTATCTACTCACAAACATACACAGAAACTCTCCTCATACCACAGAAAGGAGTGTGTGCACAAGGCCCTGGATGTAGGGCACGGACACTTCTGAAGGTGGAGGGGACATTGTACAGGCCACAGCAACCATTAAGACGTGAACAGTTGGGGCAGGAATAGCAGCAGGAGCCACATTGGGCCCTGGATCTGCCCCCCACCGACTGTTTGGATGTCCTCCATGGTCAATAGTGCCCACTCTAGCCAGCCTGCTGTGTGACAGGGACACAATCACTCCTGTGCCTCACCGCTTGCCAGTTGCTGATGTTCAACTCTGTGCTAAGAGCCACACAGCTGAACCCAGTCCGCCTGGGTCCTGATGAAGTAGCCACTAAATTCCATGGGGTTCGTTAGAGCACAAAAACTGAGTCCCCCGCAACCCTTAAGAAGGTGAGGGGAGAATCAATCACTAATCGCCTATGAGGTACAAAAGGTATTTCACACATGACCTCACTGAACCCTCACAAATTCCACAGGAAACTGAGGCTCGGTGAGTAGAAATCGCAGGACTTGAAGTTAGCCTATTCCAAAATCCATGCCAGGTCAGACCCTGAAAGCATTCTGTCTCCCCATCTTGCTGAAAATCAGGCCAACTCAGTAAGGGTCTCTCCCAGCTCATCTAAGCTGCTCTCCTTTCCTTTCTGAAGTCCTACCACAGGTCCACCAACCTCCAGCCACAACCTGGTGCCCAGTTCCATCCACCTGGTGCCCAGCTCCACCCACCTGGCGCCCAGTTCTACCCACCTGGTGCCCAGCTCCAACCACCTGCTGCCCAGTTCCACCCACCTGAACCTGCGGCTCAGCTTCACCCACCTGGTGCTCAGCTCCACCCACCTGCCGCCAAGCTCCACCTACCTACCTCCTGGGATGGGAGACTGAGTTAAACAGGAAGAAGGAATCCTGCTGAGATATTAGAGAACCCAGCTGTACCTGAGATGGCGCTCTGGCTCTTCAAATCTCCTGTCTCCGGCCTCACTAGTGATGTCTCCTCTGTCTGCAGTTCTGTTGTTTTAGAACTAGCCCTGCCCCTTGTGGCAAACAGAACTTCACCCCGGGCATCAGAGCAAACACGTCCCAGCGCTATGAGGATTTGATCGCGGGAGAATGATGTCATTTGTCAGCGATGCCCATGTCCACAGCCCGATACATTTGCATTCGGAGCTGGAAGCAGAAAGACCCGGTTAAAAAAAAAAAAAAAAGAATGGGGGAGGGGGCTGCCTCCGAGTGACTGGCATGAATTATTTCGACCTAACTTCCTAATTAAGACCCTCATTAGCGGCCCAAATTTGTGATAGATAGGCAGAGGACTTGGCACAATGGTTTAATTTAATGATTCCTTGCATTTACTTTGTTAATCATCTTTAGTCTGATTTAATTTATGCCAGTGTGACTGTCCTCATTTCTAATTAAGGCATTGATGGTGGGGACGCTGCCATCGCAGAAGAATTTCAATCAAGTCTCACACAAAAGCAGATACCAGCGCTTACGACCCAGAGATGGCAATTTGCAAAACTGGGTGCTTGTTTTATTTCTGCCTGAAAGGTTGGGGAGGGTCTGGTCTTTGCCTGGGGCAGATGGTTCTCACTAACCACAGACCTTGATAAGGCTCTGAGAAAGCTCTTACTGCTTAAGTAGACCCCTCCTGGCTTCACACAGGAGAGAGCAGGGTTCAGAGAGGCTGAGAGGCTGGGAGAAGGTCACACAGCAAGTTAGTGAACCAGGAAGGTGACCCTTTAGAAACACTCTCCCTACACACACAAACCCTATGACCACCCACATGGCAGACACCACCCAACCCCAACCTACATACACACACACACACACACACACACACACACACACACACACAAACTCCTGGCAGCTTCTGGAAGCCTTGCACCTGCCTGAAATCTAATAACGTGACTTCTAACTGAGTATGAATTCCAACCCAGCCAGTATGTGAGGCAGGCCACGAGATGTGACCTCACCCTGCCAATCAGAGACACAGGTTTCAGGAAGCAGGAGGCTTCTGGATTCTCACAGCAGAGAGGTGAGGTTTGAACCCAGACCTACATGACCCCTTGATCAACCCACCCTCACAGGTCACCGGCGCATGTTGGCAGGGTTGACATAGTTGCTATGGCCGGTGAGTACCAGGGCTCAGTGAGGCCCCTCACATGACAGCCACACTTCCATCCCATCCTGTGCAGAAGGCACAGGAAGACAGGGATCAGAGAAATCATCTCAAGTGCCCAGAGTTGCACCACGAAATGACAGAGGTCAAGCCTGGGACTTCCCCTGATGGCCACTTTCTAATTCCCCGTGCCCCCATTCCTGGATTGGTCTGTGTTGCAGTGTCTGCCCCCTTCCCACCTCATCCTACTTCCTAGAACTCACCTGTGGGCTCCACTGATGGCAAAGGCAGCCAGTGACAAAGAACTGGGATCCAGGGTTCCCATCAAATAGCTGAAGCACAATTAATAAAAACTCAGAGACAGAAATTGGGGTTCAACCTGAAGATCCAAAAAGCAAAGCAGCCAGCCACTGGCTCTTACCTCAACCTCAGTCCGAAATGGCGATCCTGCCTCCAGGAACCTCAGAATGAGAATGTGTCTAAGAGCTGCCTCCTCCCCTCTGATAATTCTCTCTAGTTCTGGGATTAAAGGTATGCACCACTGGAATTAAAGGTATGCATCACCTGGTTTCTATAGCAACTAGTGTGGCTACTGGAATTAAAAGTGTGTGTTACCACTGCCTGTAAGGCTGACCAGTGGGGCTGTTCTATTCTCTGATCTTCAGACAAGCTTTATTTATTAAAATATAAATGAAATGCCACTACAGTTGGCCACACATCCATCTACAAATCTAACCCCTTTCCTGGGTTTCCTGGCTATAAAGACTGAAAAGTCCTTCCAACACAGCTGCCAACTGGTATGGCCAAGACTTAAATAAATAAATGAATAAGGTCTTGGTTTTATTGTTCTCACACTATCCCATCTGCCAGTAGATGGAGAAACCAAGGACCAGAGAGGTTTATGAGCTGTCTGAGGCTACACAGCAACTGGAACATTCACCACTACTAAGAGAACCAGCCTGGGGACTGTCCTTGGCTCCTATCTCCTGGTCTCCCAGCAGCCACTCCTCCAGTCTCTTCAATCAACTTGACCTCCTCCCTGCTGCCACACCCTTAAAGGCAACAGCTGTGCCCTTCCCCATTCCAGGCAGAAACCACATCTAAATTCCAGACTCTGCAGCACTTGACAGTGGGGAGTGGGCCTAGCTGCCTCTCTTGAAGCCAGACCTACAGACGAAGACAGAACCCCCTTCCTTGGGGCCTGATCCCTGCTGCCTATCCCGCCTGCATCTATCCCAGCATCCCGTACTCAAAAGCAATGCCCAGACCCCTTCTCTGCCTTTCTCCTCCTTGTCCATGCCATCCCCCACAGTAGCCGGCTCTGTCGTGTTTGGGCCATTGTCTCCCACTAGTATGTCAGCTCTACAGAGGCTATGGTGTCACCAACGCAGTCACTATAGTGCTCCCTAGAGCAAAACCCAGTGTATTTCATTGGTGCTTATGAAAGAGCAGGAAGTGACCCTGGAAGGCCCTGACTGGAACCCCAGCCTCAGCCATACCTCAGAGAAGAAGCCATGGCCTGGGGACCTTGGGTGCACAGAGTGACTGAGCCCCAGGTGCCCCACGACTCTCACTCTCAAGGTCACCTAAGTAACCCGAGTCCCCCTTCCCTATTGCACCCCAGAAATCAATCCCAGAGAGTTAAAAGGTTGCAGGGAAGCACGTCGGCTAACTTAACATTTATGTTAGTCAATATAGATTTATTTAATGCAATAAATGACATAATTGGACTTTTATCTCCAGAATATATTTCCCAAGAGAACTAATATTTGAGAGCCTGTGGTCTGCTGAAGGATTCCAAGGTCCATGTTTCCTGTGTTATTACTCTTGTGTGAGACTGACATTTAAACAGCTTAATAAATGAGTGGTTGTTTGACTTGTATCAGTTTCAATACATTGCAGGATATTAATAAAATGTATTTCATAAGCCAGCTCAATAGACCATGCCATAAAAAGCCAATGATTTATAGCTGATACAGTTGCTATTAGTTGGGACAGATACTCAAAATGCCATTAAGGTTAAAATAATAATCAATCAAACTAATTAGAACCTATTTTTCATATGCAAATATAATTAAGCATACATTTCTCTGTAACTTTAAAGAGAATTATTGAAGCTCAGCCTGTGTGAAGAGCCCTCCCTGAGTTAACGAAGAGATGGTGCACAAGGTACATATGTAATACACGACTGTGCTGAGCTTTGAGATCCCAGGGAGATGGGAGAGGAGAGCCGAAGCAAAGAGCACCCAGACACAGCTCCACTCGTCAGAGCATTCGAGGCTCAGCCTGACGTCACAGGTGAGAAGACACACCCAGACACAGCTCCACTCGTCAGAGCATTCGAGGCTCAGCCTGACGTCACAGGTGAGAAGACACACCCAGTTCAAACCCCAGCATCTGCAGGCAGACACACAAATGAAACATGGTGTCACACAGCCACGAAGAAGAGCGAAGACACGTCATTTGCAGCCATCATGTTAGAGAGACAGATACTGTACGTTTCTCTCTGATGCAGAGTGGGAGCTAATTATTTATATATGCTATGTGGAAATAGGAAGGCAGGAGGGGGCTGGTGTGGGAGACTCAGAACAAGAGAGTAATAGAAGTATGATCATAAAAACATATTTTGTATACTAAATAAAAAAGATAAATAGTATTAGTTCTTTAAGTTAATAAACACAAATCTTATCTTTCACTAAAAGGACAAAGCAGGCAGACTGGCTGTCTCTGGGGGTCAGGCCCGTATGTGGAGTGGGTTGCTGACAGTGTTCCCCAAAGGTTCTCTGAAGATACAAAGGGTGCCTGCTCTGGGGGTAGCACTCAATTAACATTAGCTGGTTTTATCAAGGTAATATGTTGTTTGTCCGCCTTCTTTGGAGGACTCCTAAGCCACTTCTGGTTAAGCATCTGTGGGAAATCCTACTCCTGTTTCTGATATCATGTTTGGTGTCTGACCTGGGTCAAAGCAGAGGCTAAGGAAACATCTTCACCAGCCATTGTTTATATCTTGATGTCTACTCACAAATTCTCCATGGAGACCTGCGTGGGCATTAGGAGAGTTCTCCTGGCATTGCCAGTGGCTTCTTGAGGAGGGTGGAATCATAGAAAGGAGAAAATCATAAACATTTCAGGCTCCACAAGTCAGATTGTGCACATTACAACTACTGTATTTGCTATATGAAAGGTCACTGGGTACCCTGACCCAGCAAGATGACATCACCTGGCATATCACACCAGGAACCCAGGTCCTGGTCATAAGAAATCTCCATTACTACAGAGCCAGTATAAACCTCCCTGGTTAGACAAGTCTCTATGGCAGCTTTCCTTTAAGAGCTAGCAGTGACCCAGGCCCCCTCCATGTTGTGGCTCTTCCATTCTCCACGTGGAGCACCCTGTTGACAGAGCTGATATGAACTAAGTCTGTAGAAAGCAAGGAGTGGGGAGGTGGGTGGAACAGACCTGGTGTGTAGCACATCCATCATGGACTAGGACTTGTTTATAGCCATTCACAGGGGTTCTGGGACAGGGATACATGTATGTAGCCTGGAAAAGAACCAGAATGTTTGCAGGGAAGATCAGAGGCTGTGCTGCAGGAGGACACTTGAGACAGGTCTTAGGAAATCAAAGTTCATTCTAACTTTAGGTTTAAAGTCAGAATCCTCACACTCTCTCCTGGGTATACCTCCCAAGACTCCTTGGGCTCCCTTCCTCATTCGCTATCCCACCAAGACTCCCTACATGGCTGCCTCTCTTCCTGGCCACATTTCTACTTCCTGAAGACAGAATCAAGTGTGTGACTCACTGCTATGTGTCTGTCCTCATGAGGGCCATGTGGTAAATAAGAAACCAAAAATATAATTAATTAATTAATTGAAACATGAGTACAAGCAATAAAGACTTGTGAACTAGGGCTTAAATCAACAACACAGGAATTGAGAGACAAATTAATAGGTTCCAGCTCCATTGTCCAGGAAAAGTGAGCTACTAGCTAGACCACATGCCCTGAAAGAGCTAGGAAGAAGGTGAGTGCATTATACAAGTGTGCATGTACATGCATTCAGTTGCATTGCACATGTGTGTGCTCACGTATGTGCTGCACATGTGTACTGTACACTGAGTGAGTATAGACGTTTTCATACACTACATACATGAACATATGTACATTTGTATGCTGTGTGCACACACACATTTGTACTGGTATGAATTTGTGAGCTGCATTGTGTGGTGTGTGTGTGCATGCTCCAGTACATATGTGTAAACTCTGTATGTCCTTGTGTGCACACCTGTGCTAGCTTCTGCAGTCCTTTGTCTCAGGCTCAGTTATGGCTCAGGGTCTAACTTGCTCTGGATTTCTAGTGCTTTCTATCCTGGGCTGGGCCAAGAGGGGCTCTGGAGAAGAGAAGGGTAATTATGCCCAGTGGGCAGACAGCAAACTCAAATTTTCATGAAAGGCCATGGGGCCTACAAGGGGCCCAAGTAGCCAGGAGCCAAGTTTAAGCCACGAGATAGATCTCCAGTCACAGAGAGCAGGAGGATGGGGATAGTCAGGGCCTCTGCGGCCACAGGCCTTTCTGAAAAATCATTTTAAAATTAAATTAAATGCTATTAAATTAGCCATATGCCAGGGGAACTGGGGAAGAGAGCCACTCAGACAAATAGCCTAAGCTAGGTCTTCTAAAACCACAGTGGAGCTCGGATACTGCGGCTGTGAGGCTGAGTACCTGGCCATGCTATTATCTCGGTGTCCAGGGGGGTTCCCATGGCCAGGTGACACAAGCTTGGGCTGGGGATATGATGCTGATGACATTCTGCGGGTGGAGGCTCGGGAGTCCTGTCTCACCAAAGCCCCCAAGTATAACTGCAACAGACCCTGCGGGCTGCTTCCTTCTGCCCTGGACTCCACAGGGCTGCCAGAGTCCCATGGGGAAATCCACCATCTCTGGTGCCCCAAGCAAGGGAAATCCTGGATCCCAGATGTAGAACAAGACCTACTGAGGCACAGAGGGGTAGTGTCCCAGGTCCTGACCTTCTCCTGTGCCCTACTGAACCCCAAGGTGGCAAAGCTCCAGTCCATTAGAGGGACAGACACTGAAAAGGGGTAGGAAGGAGGAGGGAGGTGGTACAGGGAAAGCCAGCCCAAGCAGGAAAGTCATGTTTGACCTGAGGCACAAACAGTAAAGTGGCCTTGACCCCTGGATAAGGAGCAGAGGATCCTGGAAATGGCCCAGCGGGGAGGTTGTGACCCGGGCACAAGCGCACGTTGGAGAAGGCAGTTTCAAGCAAAAGGAGGCAGTGGCAGGGAACGAGGAACAAGGGAAGGCCCCGACTTCATCAGAATTTACAAGAATGTCTGTTGAGGACCTCTGTGTCCCAAGGGCCATGTTGAAAACAGAGACCAAGACATGGCAGTCACCATATAGGACAGAGAGTAGGAACTGGTACTGTGAGCATCTGGGGGTTGCCTGAAGCCTTGTGAGGAGATTGCTCTGTCCACTGTGGGATACTGGGCAGACTCTTTACCTCTACCTGACAGAATCACCTCCTGTGACAAGGACATCTCAAAGAAGACAAAATTGCACCAATGAAGAAGCATGGGGAGAGGTGGCAATATATACCATCCCATACAGCCTGGACTGTGTGTTGGAGCTGGGTAATCCCATA
>JAQHUG010000089.1:5643457-5659614 GCA_028555095.1 Dicrostonyx torquatus | reverse complement strand
GCACTGCATTTAGGGAGTGCCTACTGTGTGCAGAGACTGAAGGGGAGCACTGCATTTAGGGAGTGCCTACTGTGTGCAGAGGACTCTTCTTGCCTCTTTCCACAACTGAACTCAGGCTTGCTCAAAGGCTAAGGTCCCTCCAAACTCCTACCACCCTGCTGAGCTCTTAGCTTCCTGCTGATGCCTGGGGTGGCAGAGGTCCCTTCCTAATCCCCTTTTCCAGACTCTCTGGGAAGAAAGAAGAAAACATGGCCTGGAGGTTCAGATCCAATCAGGGACTCTGCAGTGTACCGGAGGCCACAAGTGGCTGCTGAGGTGTGAGCTGTGATTGGGAGAATGGAGGGGTAAAGGGACCTCTGGGGGTAAAGTGGCCCCTCCTGCCTGTCTTGAGGAGTCCTGGAAGCCGCATCCTGCCCTTGATACCTCACCAGACTCCAAGCATACAGGCTCCTGTCATGCGTTCATAGCAGGCCAGGATGGGACTGAGACCCAGTCCTCCTTCCCAGTCGGTCCCCCAGGTAGGCAGAGCTGGGTTCACACACGTAGGAGATGGGAGGGGTGGCGAGCAAGCCAGGCAAGGATACTTTAGTGCCCATGAAAATCTGAATAAACAGTGTCTAACCTTACTCAACTCCCACTTCCTTATCTCAATATTCCATTTAATAGCACCTTTCAGGCCTCACTAAAAGAATACGAGGGCTGTTACATCGGCACTAAGTCACTGTTACAGCGACCAGGCTCCTGCAGTGGGCTGGGGATCCTAGCTGCCTGTGGAGTCTATTCTATACACAGCTGCCCTGCCTCTAGGGCATGAGCAACTATGGGGAGATACCAAGTGGGACCGTCCCAGCTCCTATGAAGGGATACCAAGCCCCAGCTCTGCCTGTGTGCTTGACTCTGCAGCAGTCTGGAAGGGTTGTCTCCAGGGTCTGGAGGCTCGAGTCCAAGGTCAAGAAATTGTGTGGCTGGTTCCTCTTGAGGCTTCTCAGAGCCTGGCTCCTTGACCTGTCAACAGCAGTTACTTCTGTGTCTTTCTGGGAACCCCAGGTCTCATAGTATGATGGTGACAATAGCAAAGGGGGACAGCCACTAACTCCAACAGTGCACCTCAGCCCCCACCACACCATGATGCAATTGGGCTTTCCCCATCTTAACCAGCAAAGACAAAGACTCAAAGAAGCTAAGATACCAGAAAGACAACACAGCAGGAGGTGCGGACCAGGCCAGAGACCCCAACTGATCCGACGTCAGGGCATCTCATCCTCACTGCTGAGCACAGTGGCCTTGGCCAAGTCCCTAGCTTCACCCAGGCTCAGTTTCCCCATCTGTAAAGTGAACCTGAAGAAAGCCTGGCTCAAGGAAAGCCATGGCAGGCAGCTGAGGCTGGGTGTGGAGATGGGTCCTTAAGGTGTGCTGGGGCATACCTGGAGACAGGGGTAAATTCTCGTGTGCAGGGTGATGGAGATGTTCGTGCCTTGAGCACCTGTGAGTCGCCTGCACCCAAGCGCTGCATGCACCTCTGAGCCATGTGCATGAGTGTGTCATGTGTAAAGGCTCATCAGTGCACACCTGCCCATAACCCTTGCAAGTGCTGGGATATAGAGGTGTGTTCAGCCAGTGTGCATTCTAAGCAGAGAGCACATATTAGGACACATGTATTTCAGATACACGTTTACATGCCTGTTCTGGGCCCACAAGGATGAGTCTGCAGGGCTCTTCATGAATCTGTCTGCATTAGTGTCTCTGTGCTTCTGTGTCCTGAGCACATATGACACCTGTCATGCCTGTGTGTGTAGAGATGAGCACAGGTGCATGTGTGTGGAAGCGGGTGCACGTGTAGGTGTCCACAGACACACCTGCATACCGGAGTATGGAGACCTGTATGCATACTCTGCCCTGAGATGTGCATGTGGAGACCTGTATGCATACTCTGCCCTGAGATGTGCATGTGGCTGAGTGCAGCCTGGAGCTTGTGTGGCCACCCACAGGAAGGGCCAGCAGTGGGTAACAAGGCCTTTCCGCCCCCGGCTGTACCCAGGGCCGCAGGCAGCTGCGCTAACGAGGCTGCTTTCCCTGAGGCGAGGTGGTGGCTGCCTGGAGCAGGTGGAAGTCAGCCCCTCAATGGCTGCCTTGTCAGCAGGACAGTAGTCTCCCATGACCCCATGACCGCCAAGCTGCTCACAGTCAGTCTCTGGTGACTCTGGAGTGGCTCTGGTCCTACCCAGCCTTTGTCTCTCTTCTATCCAAAGGAGCTAGAGAAAGGCCAGCGATGACCCATCTATACCAGGCCTGTGGACATGCCTGCTGAAGCCCCAGGCTCACTTTCCATAAAATGGAACAAAGGTGACCCACATGGCAAATGTGGGAGCCATACTAGGTTAGTACCCCATAGAGATGGCTGGAAACATGGCTGGGTGAGGATATAGCAAAGGAGATGAAATATTATCTCTGTTGAGTGCCTACTGGTAACCTGGAAATACTACACACATGCTAATGACTGCTCAGGACCAAGCACTGGTGACAGTGGTTGGTGGTGGCGATGGTGATAATGACATTAGTAATGGTGACAACAAGGGCAGCTGCGAATCACGGTCAGCACAATGAATCTACTCTACGTCAGTCGATAGTATTTCATTGTTCCCTCTGCTGCAATGTTGGAGATCCTTGGCTGTGTCCCACCTCCTGTCATTCCAGAGGACCAGCTGTGGGGACCACCTTTGCGCCTGTGTGCCCGGGCTTGCTTATTTAGGTGGCACTCACGTGGCAGTGCTGACTCAGAGCTCTCAGGGAATCCACAAACAAAGCATCCAGCTGTTGCATGAGCTGGGCCCCAGCAGCCATTTGATTACCATGAAGAAACAGTGTGCTACTGTAGCCTCCCAACAGCCCACAGGAGTGTGGAACTGTGTCACCGTGTGTCACTATGAGACTATAGTGGGGAGGACTATAGTGGCTTTGAGGACAGAGGTAGTACCAGAAAAAGGCATCTGCAGGGGCCTGGGGACACCATCCTCACACTGGGTGTCTCTCCCAGGCCACTAAGGCTGTTGGTTCTGTAGAAAACAGAACAGGGCTAGGGAGGTAGGCACTGGCACAAACGGGCTATGGCGGCTGAGTGTTTTCACCTTCCATAGCATCCGTGAAGAACAAACCTAACCACAGAGAAAATTGCTGCCAATGAAGGACAGACTCAGGACTCTTTTTCCTGTTGTTCAGCGCTTCCTAGCTCCATATGTCACCATAAACTTCTTCTGGGATTGATCTCAAAGGAAACAAGGCCACCTTCAAGGAAGGGCAGGTCCAAGTGCTCATGAACCTGCAGCTGGAGAGTGCCAAGAGAACCTGGGGTGTCCATCTCAGCCAGTCATTCATCTGACAGTTGGGGAAATGAGTCCAGGTAGATCACTCAGGGGTCCTGGAGATGCAGACCTGTGGGGTGAAATGTGGCCTCCTCCATCCAAGTCCAGCATGTTCCCAGTCTGTCCTCTCCTGGCAGCAGCTCCTTCCAAAGAACATGGATGGGGAACCAGGACACTCGGGCAGAGTAGGGAAGATCAGGGCCCGTGGAAGGGAGGCAAAGATATTGCTGAGTGAGCTCCTGTTTGGAGAGTCCTGTGGCTGGGTCAGGGAGATGGCTGAGCTCCATACCCCAAGCCAGGGGCTCACAAATGGTTAAAATAATCAAATGCTATGCTGCACATATTTTACCACATTAAACACAAGCTGAGTGTGAGCTAAAGCTCTGGGCCCCATCTCCCTTAGAATCCCAGGCAATCCATTCATTCTTCCTAGAAATATTCATAAAGCAGAGATACAAGGGCACAGAGGCAGGGGACAGCGACCCAAACACACACCCTTGCAGAGGGAGCAAGCAACATAAGAGTTAATAAACATGACAGTTACAGTGAACAAGAAAAACAGATAAACAGGGTAGTCTGCAGTAGAGATGGGGCGGGCACAGTCTCTGCAGGAGTCTCACACATATTGGGGTCCCCTGAGATCTGAAGGACACTGCAGGACATGGCCCTGCAAAGAGCTGCAAGACAAGAGAGTCCCAATACATGTAAGATACATCTGCATATCAAACCTGCTGTCCCTGCCTTTCTCACCTCCTGCTTCCTGCGTTTTTAACTCTAGCTCCACCCTGGCAAGAAGCAAGGACCCGCTGTGGATAGACCTGATGCGTAGGATAGACCTGATGCAGCAGATAGACCTCATGCGGCCTGCAGCATTTTATGAAAGTCTTTGCACCGTTCTAACTGCCCTCTGTCCTGTTGCCTCCTTGGAAGTCTCTATCCTTGACAATGACCTTAACCCCCACCATCTCTAACAGAGTCCTCATGGAAGCCCCAGACCAAGTGCAGTTGTTTGTAAGGTGAGCTGGGCAGGACGGTGCCACAGCTTGTTAGCGGTGTATAATTAAGTCTCAAGCTGGGACAGCCTTTCCATCCTAAAGACCTAAAGGTTCTAGTACAGAACTGGGCTTCCATCCCGCTCCATTGTGGGGCAGTTACCTGTTAATTCACACACCCTGGCAGGCGGGGAGGCCACCTGAGGTGGTGGGTGCCTGGTGAGGAACAGCTGTCCCCTGGGGCAGGTCTACAGTATCTAGCATGTCCCTATCCCCCAGGCCCTTGGCCTGACGGGCCCCACCCACAGGAGACTCCTGGAAAGGCAGCCTGATGAGGGGATGTGTGTGCTGACACCACAAAGAACATCCAGGGCCCTCCATACCCGGCCGACCAGCGGGCCAGCCAGTCAGCTAGATGTTTCAGGGATCCAGCCTGCCTTCTCTGCCCCATGCAAGCTGACTTCACCTTTTACCTTACTTGCTGAGTGCCTCCTCTCTGGATTCCGCAGCCAGAGTACCATGTTGTCCTTGTTGTTGCTGGTGAAGATGAGGCTCACTGGGTCCAGCAATTCCTCTCCTAAGCATAGACCCAAAATAACTAAAACAAGAGTCTCTGCCAACGAATGGAAAGATAAACAATCGTGGTTGTCCATACATAGGAAAGTAAATTATGCAGCCTTCAAAAAGGAGGCTGTCCGATTCATACTACAGTGTGGACAATCACAGGGCATGAAGGGGGGGGTGATCTACGTAGACAATGGCCACTGTGAATGTCACTCAGACCCTTCAGGAGGCTGTTTCCTATTGTACCTACAGATATCCCACACCTCTTCTAGAGCAGTGGTTCTCAACCTTCCTAAAGCTGCAATCCTCAATACAGTTCCTCATGCATTGGTGACCCCAGCCATAAAATTACTTTCTTTGCTACTTCATAACTGTAGTTATGCTGCTGTTATGAATCATAATGTAAATATTTTTTGAGATAGAGGTTTGCCGAAGGGGTCACTAACCACAGGTTGGGAACCATTGTTTGAAGTCATTGTCCACCATTAATGGAAGCAAAAATGGAAAATCAGAGCTCTGCCCATGCTACTCTACCCCCAGCCCCTCATACCTGGACCCCTCTCTCAACGCTCACTCTGCCTCACTTTCTTCTGGAACATTCCATAGGCACACAGGACACAGTCTGATCCTCTTTTCCCTGAAGAGCTGGGGGTCCAGGTTTCTGAGACCTCCATAGTCCAAGCAGCAACAGTAATGCCCTGATCCGGGCACATGGGCAACTATTTCCACCAAGCCAAATGCAGAGGTCAAAGGTGAGTCTGAGAACAAGGAGGCCCCTGCACAGTGGGGAAGGGCCCTGAGACTTGTCTGGGAAGGGTTGGTAGACACATGTCTCCCACAGTCCAGTCTGTGAGCCCAGCTGTCCCTGAGCTGGATACTGACCCAGTTGCTTAGGGGGAGTCTCAGTGGATGTCAGAAATTTAAGGTCTGCCAAGTGACACCTACTAAAACCCAGCTTCCTGAGCAAGCTCACATGGGTCTGAGCTAAATCCCATTCTACTGGAGGTTTCTGCTGTCTTAACCAGACTCAGTAAGCTGATTTACCTGCTTGCCCTGTGCAAGACAGGGCAAGTGTTTGCACAGGGCAAGTGTTGGGATACTCAAGCCCATGAGAACACTGACCAGTGAGTATGAAGGGCTCTGTGTCAGGTAGAATGTGTCACTTTTCATTCCTGAGACCAAACCCTGACATAAACAGCTCCAGGAGACAGGGCTTGGGGGCTCAGTTTCAGAGATGTGTCCTTGGTCCATCGATTCTCAGCTTGCAGAAACACTAAACATTGTGACCACAGGAGCATAGGGGCAGCCAGGAGGGGAAGGGACTTGGGAACAGACCTAACGGTCACTCGCCACTGACCCGCTTCCCTAGCCAGCCCTATCTCCCAGGACACCCACCAGGTCCCAAAAATAGGTGTCACCAGCTAGAGACCAAGCATTCAGCAGGGTCCGACGGGACATTCCTTAGTCAGAATATAATTCATGGGCTGTCTCGGCCCCCACTTCACAGATGATGATGATACGGAGGTGAAAATCGAGTTCACCATCCTGTGATCCTGTGACTGAGAAACTTGCTGTGCCACAGAGCTGAGCCTGCGCTGTCTGAATCCTGGTCACCACCTCTGCCACAAAGACCCTGCCTCCCCACCTAGCACCTGCTGTCTCCAGATCTCCAGGATCCCCAGGATCTCTATATCACAGTTTCTTCTAGAGCCAAACATTACCTCTTCTTTCTGTTTGTCCAGGCTCAAGTTTATTATACTGGCTGATTGATTTCACCAGTGCTAAGGGAAATGGATTGCAAGGAATGGGTTAATTGGCCATCTGTCATTAGTTCTCCAGCAGGGGCCACTGATGGCACCCTGGGCTGTCAAACCAGTCCTGTCATTTTGGAGCCAGGAAAAGAATCCCCACACCAGACTTATCAGGGCTGGGAGAACCCCAAGAAAGTGGCAGACAGTAAGTTCTACCCGAAGGAACCCCACCTCCTTCACAAGTCATTAAGATGCAAGAGCAGTAACTTGGGAACAATGGAAATCTTAACAGCATAATGAACTGGGAAATAACAAGCCAGCTTCCCCTTCCCCAGGAGGAGGGTGGGAGGCTTTCCTCCGAAGGTTTGAGTTTCACCAGGAGAACCCTGGACATCCAAAAGAGACTGTTCCAGAAGTAAAAACCAAAACATTTGCAGACACAGCCAAGCCAGACACCCTTCCCGGCAGGCATTAATGGGTCTTTAATAAAGTGGGTAAGAGGCCATTGCAGTCAGAGAGACAGCAACACAGGGAGAAACTGGACATGGTAGCTGGAGGTCCCAAATGTGTTCCCGAGGACCAGAACCTACTGGCTCACTGGGAGGCCCTCTGCCTCGCTTCCAGAGCCTTCCATCTCTTTTCTACAAAGTGAGGTAGTGACAACACTGTGTCTACAGGATTTGGTGGGCCAGAACATCAATTGGCACTGCTCAGCAGGCTTGAATAGTCAAGGTCGACCTTGAATAGAGGCGTACAGACAGGGAATCAAGAGTTCAAGGTCATCCTTAACTGCCCTGTTGGTTAGTCTTAACATCAACAGAATCCAGTCTAGAATCATCAGGAACTGTGGTGTGTCTGTCAGGGATTGTCTTAACTCTAAATTGATGTAGGAGTGTCCAGACCACCGTGGGCAGCACCATTCCCTGGGCAGGGTATCCTAGACAGTGCAAAAGAGGAGAAAACTAGCTGAGAAATAAGGACGTGTGTGTGTGTGTGTGTGTGTGTGTGTGTGTGTGTGTGTGTGTGTGTGTGTTTCCCTGCTGCGGATATGATGTCCCTCACTGCTTGACACATCCCAAACTGATTGTCTGTGACATGGAATTGTAAGCTAAATAAACTCCTCCTCAAACCCGCTTTTCATCAGGGTGCTCACTATGGCAACAGAAGTGACACGGAGGAAGCTACTATCAAGTTCAAGAGGAGCCTGAGTCAGAGGAGGACGGGGGAGAGAGAGGAGGGAAGAGGAGGGAAAGAGAGAGGAGAGGGCAAGCGTAGAAGGAAGAAGAGGAGGGAGGGAAGAGGAGGCGGGGGGGGGGAGGCAGTTGGAGGTCTCGAAGTCACTTTTCAGGGTTCCACCTTTAAGAGTAGAAGAGCTGCCTCCCAGAAATGGTCCCTATACTGACCTCGGAGATGCTAGCCTCCTAAAGTGAGCTCAGGACTAAATGACGTCCTCTCACCCAGCTAGGAACTGTTGCTGTTTCATTTTATGTTACTTTTGGGCTCAGGGGCCCTCTCCTGACTCCAATCTATGAGCATCTCCTGCCTCTACTCAGGAAAGGTTTGTGGATGCTCAACCCTGCTCACAGCTGACTGGGCATCCTGGGAGGGAAGGGCCTCCGCACCACCAATCCCCTTACTTGTCCAGCAATCTGTCCTTGGGTCCCATCCAAAATCCCATGGGGGGCATGGATGCTATAAAACCAGTCTTTTAATTTTTATTTTTTTAAAAACCAGTCTTTTAAAAACTGGTTACATGCATATGTGTTTGGCAGACAGGTGGCAGTGAATATCCCAGCATGGCAGCCTGGGCAGAAGGGATGCTTTCACTGGCTGAATCCCTCATATACCTCACCAGAGAGGCCCAGAACCCCACAAGACCACTCTGCACCCCAGGCTGCCTCTCTCCAGCCTGCCTGGAGCCTTGATCTCTATAAACACTATTTCCTCATGAAAACAACTATAAGAATCCTGGAGATGCCAGGAGACAAAACCCTTCACTCAAGGCCTGGCACAATGCCGGTGCCCAGCCAGGAGTGGGGGTGTTGCAAACAAGCCAGACTGGGTTGTGAGCCCAGCATCATGGCTTTTCCATTGTTTTGCAGCTTGGGGGTGGTCCCTGTACTTCAAGCCTCAGTATACCTTTTGTGTTCTCCAACCGTTCCCCACCCCATGTTATGGTATTCTCTGCTGGTCCCTAGGCAGTTCTTCTCTTGACACACCCAGTACTGCTGCTCCTACACACAGACACACAGACACACACACACACACACACACACACACACACACCACCCATGGAAAAACATATGCACACATACACAGGCTCATGGGTAAACACTCTTGCACACACATACACTCACAAGCACACATACACACATGCTCACAGGCAAACACTTGCACACACACTCACAGACACATATGCAAACTCACGGGCACACACATATGCTCGTGAGCACACACACTTGCAGACATACACACAGAAAGAGAAATGCTGACAAACACACACGCACACACATACACAGGCACACACACTTTGGCAGAAGCTCTCCTGAACATCCCCTGTCCCCTGCCCCATCACATGTTCATCCAAACACTCTTGTCAGTGTCCCCTTGAGACTGGCAGGTGGGAACTGTCACTTTGGATCCATTACTAGACCGCTAAGGCACTTGGGGACCAGCAACAACAAAATCAACTTCCATCTGAAAAGGTGGGGTTGGAGCACGTGGCTCATCAAAGAGCCCTGGGACTGAGTCCCAAGACGCAGATTACAGCCACCCTGGGGGCAGGAAAGGGGCAGGAACCACCTCACCATGTCCTCAGGGGTTCCCCTGCCATGGCTGGTTTGAATAATTCAGCGATATTGAGTCTCCTGGGCACCACTGTGCTTGGTGAAAGCACGCCAGCCGACACTCGCCTGTTAAGAGGGCCCCTGCCTGCTGCCTTTTTCTGTTAATCAGGATTAATGAGTCGGTGAGGGGACATGCCGGCCCTGGGCACAGACACTGGCAGCCAGTTCTCCGGGCACAGCGGGCCTCAGAAGCGGCTCCCGTCTGAATGTCCTCAGGCAGTCTTCAGTGGCAGCCATCAGCCTGTGGATAACAAGCCCTCACCCAGCCTGCCAGACCACAGGCCTCTCTGGCTGGCCCCTAAGGCTCTAGGGAGAGGCAGGAAAGCAAGAGAGAGGGCCCTGGTGAGTAAGATTTGGCCCTGTGCCCTGGCAGCATGGAAGGGTAGGAGGGCGGGCTCTGTGTCCCACACAGAGGGCTGCGGAGACCCTCCCAGCCCTGAGCTGGAGAAGCTTTGCCGACTCCAGCTTCCCATGAAACACAGCTGTGGAGATGCCAGCGGGCTCTAGACAAAGCCTCCCTCCCCTGTGCCTGGCTTTTTGACAGCTGTCACTCATGCAGAGTACAGGGGACAGTGGACTCCCTGTGCCTCTTGCATGGCATGCCTTCATCTCCCTTCTCTTGCCTTGTAACGCCCAAACAAATGGGCTCAGGTTACGTCACCAGTGTGCTAAGTGAACCTTGCTGGGCCTCTGTTACCTCTCTAAAAAATTGAAGAGAGTTTGTTTGAAGTGTTATTGAGTCAGATTTGGTGACATAGACCTATGATTGCAGTGCTCAGGAGGTGAGAAAGGAGACCCGTAGACCCATGATTGCAGTGCTCAGGAGGTGAGAAAGGAGACCCGTAGACCCGAGGGTCATCAGTAGCCATTCCCAGACCAGCGTCTTCCCCACCCAATGATGCCCAGCACAGCTTCATGTGGCTCATGCTGCCTCTGCCACATGACCAGTGTGTACTCCAGCATGGTGTGCAGGGTGGGGCTGTGATACCTGCTGGTGGCTAACTGTGTCCTTGCCACAGTGAGGGACCTACAGGGAAAGGGAACCAGGGCCTAGCAGCCAGCAATCATGCGTATAGGGAATCTAACCTCACAGCAAGAACTTGCATCATGCGAGTATTTTAACTCCTGTTTAATTCCTCTAGTTGTTTGCTTTTACTGTGTTTTACCAAAGTGTCCTCCTGCACTGGACTGGAAACATTTTAAATGCCTACCAGTTCCTCAATACAGCTAGCTTGGGGGGCTCAACACAGCTGGAACTGTGGGGGCACTGTGGATAAAGTCTAGCATGAACTAGAAGCCAGGCACACAGCACCCCAATTCCTCCCTGACACAGGGACCTCAAAGGCTGCCTTCCCACCTGGACCAGGAGAGCAAAGGATGAGCACCTAAGGGTCACTGCCCACGTGGCTCACACTGTGCCTGCCCTGCCAGGCTCAGTCCCTCTAAAAGACATCTCCACCACAAGAGAAGCTGCTTCCTAATTAACCCAGGGTGCTATGGGGTCACCAGGGCCTCTAGACACTTAGTTTTAACCAGTACCCAAGTCAGAGGGACATCCAAGAGTCTCAGGCTGAGCGACATCCAAAGGCCAATGCATGCATGTCAGGCCCGTGTGTGAGGCAGTGGGATGCTCTGCCTAGGCTACATCTGAGCACAGGGCCAGGCAGAGGGAGGGCTCCACCACAGCAGTTTCTCCAGCAATATCTCCCCACACAGCAAGTCTTCATGATAGACGTGTAGTTGCTAGTTACTGCTACGTAACAAAATGACCCAGCGTCTGACAGTCTTAAACAGCATCTGCTCACCCACTGCTGCCTGTTAGCGCCGGGCCAGTGGTGGCTCTGAGGGTGTAGAGTGTGGACTGACAGGAAGGATGGGGTCCGGCGGCAGAAACCACAGCGAGAGGACTACAGGAACCTTCAAGAGACACAGGCTCAGACAGACGCACTGCCACTTCTGCTTCATTTATATGTTTGTACATGTGGGCACAGGTTAGGGACACACATGTAGAGGTCCTAATACAGCCTCGGGTATGTTCCTCAGGACTGTCTCCTGTGGTTTTTGAGACAGGGTTTCTCATTGGCCTGGAGCTCACCAAGTAGCTAGGCGAACTGGCCAGGGATCACCGAGGAGCCTCCTGTGTCTGCCTGCCCAGCTCTGGGATTACAACCACACACCACCGCTACATGGGTCCTGGGCACCAGACTCCAGTGCTTACATGGAAGCGCACTTTACCGAACGAGCCGTTTAGCTCCCCAGCCCTATTTATGAGACATTTTATTGAGCAGAATATTACAAAGACACCCCATAAACAGGGAATGAGGAAATAGCTCCCACTTCATAGGGGAGGCGTGTAGAACCACACATCACAGGACAATAGGAAAAGAAAGACACGGATTCAGGGGCACTTACATGAGCTGCTCTTCACCACTTCCTCCTAGACGCAGAGGGGTTCAGACACTTGCCTGGGGTCTCACAGGAAAGTGGTCAAACCCAGCTCTGTGAGGCCCTGGGAGGTACTGCTCTTGGCCCCTCTTCTGGGCATCTTTCTCAGTTCACCACAGGCAGAGAGTGTGCAAGCATTCTGGCAACCCCAGTGACAGTGTTCACCCCCCTCCGGCCCCCCTCCGCCCTCCCCTCCGGCCCCCCTCTGCCCCCCCTCCAATCACCGCGCTCTGCCTTCCATCGCTGCCCTTGCAGCTACCCCCCCAACCCCACCCCCACACACCGCGCACCTCCTGGGCCTTGCCGCTTCAGGCAATTCATCTTCCCCCCCTTTTTTTTAATGGTCTCTTTAGCACAGGGGTTTTCTAAGGAGACAACCTGAAAGGTTTGGGCGGCAAGCACAGCCCTGTGTGTGCACGGGAGGCGTGGAGTAGTGAGGTAAAGGGCTGAAGAGGAGGCTTGAAATGGCAACTTCCTCAAATACTGGAAAAGGGAATTTAGAGGATTTGGGGGACAGAGAATTTTTGTTCCAAAATTCTAGTGGCTCATGTCCTAGCTTCCCAGACTCCCATAGCCCTGAAAATACATACAGATGCCCCTGGAGAGGGCTGAATATTGCAACTAGTCTAGAAACTTTGGGAGGTCTGAGTATATTACTTTGCAGTTAAAGTCCATTTACAGACAGACCCTTAACCTAATTGGGGGGCACAGTTTGAAGGCACTGACAGTTAATTTCAACACAACAAAAATTACCCTAAGCTTGACATCTTGGACTGGCAGTGAGGTGTCTGTCCCTGGATTGGGAATTCACGGCAGTCTGCCTGGATAAAATGGCTCATGGGGCATAGTCAGATATCAAATTAGGCCTGGGTGGAGGCTCTGGCTCCCAGCTGACTCACACCATGTCAGGTTCATGCTGGCCACGGGCCTCTGAACCTCAGGACTCGGAAGCCTACCTAGGACAGCTGCAGAGTTCTTGTGACACACCCACACCAAGACCTCACACAGCTACTGTGTAATCCTGGCCATAGGGACAGAAGGCTTTGGGAGGACCCAACTCAGGGGTAGGGAGCCATGTTTATGGTCAGCTGCCCATGGGTGCCAGGACTGGGTGCCACCTGGCTCTCAGCAAAGCCCTTTCTCTGCCAACTCCTGACACCCTGTTCCAGCTCAGATCTGGGGTCAGGGGCTTTGTCCACACTGTCCTTTGTACTTTGCCTGAGAACTCTTCTGATTTTTGTCAGTCCTATTGTATGGCGATTTCTAGCCCTAGTCAGAGGTGCTTCACTCACACGTAGGCCCTCCCAAATTTTCCATCCTCTTCTCAGGCCTTGGCCAGCTTTGAAAATTCAAAAACCAAGAACTGGGCCATCCCTTGTATACTGCGCGTTGGGATATACTTTCCCTGAGGCAATAAATGCCACTTGGCCGGCAGCTACGCAAAGGAGAAGATGGTCACAGAGCACAAATAAACATGTGAAATTCTCTTCAAAACTGAGACCTTTGTTAATATTTCAGAATGTTTCCCTGCCATGTGCAAAACGCCCTTGGTGGTCACTGTGGTCTGCCCAGGGTTTGGGGTAATGTGAAGCCATTCACAAAGTTGGGAGAGGCAGGCTGGCTGGATCACTGATCCGCTGGCTCAGCTCTGCGGTGGCTTCCTGACCGTGGACTGGCTTGTCACATGCTCTACCCTTTCCACTCTGAACTCTCCTTAAAATCTGTCCTGGATGGAACTAGAAAAAAGACATCCTGAGTGAGTGAGGTAACTCAGCTGGAGAAAGACAAACATGGTATAACATGGTAGGATTCGCTCACAAGTGGACATTCACTGTAACATAAAGAATAAGCATGCTACTTCCACAGGCCCAGTGAGACCAGGTAACGAGGAGGGTCCGGGAGGAGGACACCCATTTTCAAGCATATATTAGAGGTCACTCCTGCTGTCTAGACGGAGGCCAACCTGCAGAGGGTTCTCCAGATACACCAGCACCAGCTCCTGGGACTTCCTTGTTGGTACCTCCTCTCCAAGCTCAAATGGGCACCTGCCCAGCAACTGACCCTGGTTTTAAAGGCACATCTGCTCTTGTGTCTCGCTCATTCATCCTTCCTCTCCTGTGCAACCAGGACACTTCCCTGGTCCTTTCATTCTGTCAGCTGTCACCCTTCCCATGGCTAGCCCCATTCATAGGGCAGACGATAAAAATCTATCTTTTCTCCTAGCAACCTGCCTTCTTAGCTCTCTCAAGGAGCAGACCCCTGAGGTCTCCAGGATGGCAGTATACTGGATACCTCTTACCTCCTGCTGAGCGTGAGCCCACCAACTCCCAACTCTCCCCCCCCAACATCGCCCCAAGCCCACAGGAAGCAGCCAGATATAAACAGGTGTCCAGATGGAATGTTTGGACAGAAGCTTCACCCCAGCCCCTGGCGTCCATATAGCCAAACGAATGTTCAGGTGGAAACTCCACTCCAAACCCCCTCCCTCATCTCTCTCCAAACCCTGCTATATCTCAGAATGCCTGCCAAATGATGACCTCTCCCCAAAGATGCTCAAGACCACTCCCACAAGGTATTTAAAGAGCCCCCCAGGGAACAAACACATGGTTTTCCAGTCTTCCTTTCCCGTCTCCTCTCTGAGGGCTGGAAAGCCATCCGGGAGCGTTTGTATCCATTAAACCCCGGCTTTTTTTTTTTAAATTCGGTTTGATTTGGTCTGATTTGAATTGCTCGGCAGAGAGGTTTACGGGTTGCAGAAACTTTTCAACAGTGAGCCACCACCTCCTTCCCAAACAGCAGAGGGAGCCTCTAAAAGGTCATTGTACTGCTGAGGAATAGGTTGGAAATTGGGGAGAATTGGAGATGGAAACATGCCCCGTGTTTCTTACCTAAATGAAAATGACGTTGAGAAACACCCACAGCCTTTCACAGAGGTCACAGCCAGAGTGTGGGACTGCCTGTGTTTCCATCAGCATCCCGGTCACCATGTGCAGGAAAGATAAGCATGCAGGAGCTTGGTGGTGAAGGGACAAATGTACCACTAACTGCCCTGGGTACAGAGGGCCATCCTCTGAGACGGGAGGGACATGAATTCTAAAGACCTGAGAGCTTGTGTCAAATTCCAGATGCACCATTACAAAGGCCGCTGTAGGCCACCCAGCCTCTCTGGCCTAAGCTTCCTCTGCATAAGAATTTCCCTAAGGATTACAGGAGCTCACACAGCCACCAGAAGTGGGGGTGACTAAAGGGCAAGTGGCCCCAGTAGACTGTGGGTCCCTGTGACCAAAAGCTATTCAGTCATCTCCCTTCCTGAGCAAGCACAGTCACGTGACTGATTCTGCACTTCCTGGTCATCCGAAGCCCCTGCCCCAGAGGATGTAGAAGGAAGTCAGGACAGAAATCAAGCAGGCAGGAACCTGGAGGCAGGAACTGAGGCACGGGCCATGGAGGGTGCTGCTTACTGGCTTGTTCCCCATAGACTGCTCAGTCTGTTTTCTTACAGAACCCAGGACCACCCACCCACAGTGGGCTGGGTTCTCCCTCATCAATCACTAAGAAAATGCCCCCAGAGGCTGGTCTCCAGCTCCATCTTACGGAGGAGTCTTCTCAGCTGAGGCTCCTCCTCTCAGAAGACTTTACCTTGTGTCGAGCTGTCAAAAACCTCCCAAACACGATGGGGATCTATGCATTTACTTGGTCATTTAGTCAGTCAACAATCTTAGAGAATTTATGGGGACTTAAGTGGAAACTTCTAGATGTAACAGTTTCTCACAGAAAAACAAAACCTGCCTATTCCCAAAAAGGAGTCCCACAGTCCATCCCATCCTGTCCCCTCCCCATCTTCCAGTCACATGACCTCCCTCTCACTGTCTTCACATCTTCCCCTCACCTCTGATGGGAGATGTGAGCACTGTAGGTTACCCTTGAACAGGCAATGAGAAGCCCATCTCGGCTTTCCCGTCATCCTCCTGCCTCCAGAGATGACCTGAGTTTCAGAAGGGTGAGGACTAAAAAGGAGCTTTGTTCCTGGAATAACTGGTCTGTCTTCCAGCATCATGAGGTCACAGGAGAAGAAAAAGAACCAAAACTGCATGGAGACTGAAGGTGGGCTAATGGAGGCTGAGGGTGGGTGATGGAGGCTGAGGGTGGGTGATGGAGGCTGAGGGTTGGTGATGGAGGCTGAGGGTGGGTGATGGAGGC
>JAQHUG010000089.1:5601312-5622554 GCA_028555095.1 Dicrostonyx torquatus | reverse complement strand
TTATACAAGTGTGTGCACACGTTACGGAAGCCGTCTGTATACAAGTGTGTGCACATGTGCAGGGAGCCGTCTGTGTGCAAGTGTGTGCACATGTTCAGGGAGCCGTCTGTATATAAGTGTGTGCACACGTGCAGGGAGCCATCTTATACAAGTGTGTGCACACGTTATGGAAGCCATCTGTATACAAGTGTGTGCACATGTGCAGGGAGCCGTCTGTGTGCAAGTGTGTGCACATGTTCAGGGAGCCGTCTGTATACAAGTGTGTGCACACGTGCAGGGAGCCATCTTATACAAGTGTGTGCACACGTTATGGAAGCCATCTGTATACAAGTGTGTGCACACATTCAGGGAGCCGTCTGTATACAAGTGTGTGCACACATTCAGGGAACCGTCTGTATACAAGTGTGTGCACACGTTCAGGGAGCTGTCTGTGTGCAAGTGTGTGCACACGTTCAGGGAGCCGTCTGTATACAAGTGTGTGCACATGTGCAGGGAGCCATCTGTATATAAGTGTGCACACATGTGCAGGGTGCCGTCTGTGTGCAAATGTGTGCACACGTTCAGGGAGCCGTCTGTATACAAGTGTGCACACATGTGCAGGGAGCCATCTTATACAAGTGTGTGCACACGTTCAGGGAGCCGTCTATATACAAGTGTGTGCACATGTGCAGGGAGCCATCTGTATACAAGTGTGTGCACATGTGCAGGGAGCCTTCTATATACAAGTGTGTGCACACGTTCAAGGAGCCATCCATGTGTAAGTGTGCGCTCATGTGCAGGGAGGCCAGAGACCAGCTTCAGAAGTCACTTCTGTAAGTCACCCACCTTGTTTTTAGAGAGAAAGCCTGGAGCTTGACCAAGTAGGCTAGGCTTCCCAGTGAGCCCCAGGGATTTGCCTGTCTCTGCCTCCCCAGCTCTGGGATTCCATGGTGCACACACATCTTTCTATGTGAGTTCTGGGGACCCAACTGGGGCCTCGGGCTGGCTCGGAAGAGCTTTACTGCCCAGCTGTCTCTCCAGCTCCTTCTGACCTAAGACTGTGGAAGGCAGTGGTAAGAAGTGACCCTGAGGATGCAGCAAGCAAGGCAGGCACTCAAGTCAAATGTGCACAAGAAGTAGGAGCTGAAGACATGGAGGGAGAGAGAGAACTGGGCCCACAGTGGCTAACATGGTCCCTTGTCTGAGCAGCTAAAGGCCAGCTTCAGAAAGTCCACCTCTATGACTGCTTATCCCCACCCTGATGAAGTGGGAAATACATCGCTCCATGCCCTTGAACATGGATTAAGGGAACAGCAGAAGAGAGGCCACCAGCTCACAGAGAGCATTGTGCCGTCTGTCGCCCAGAAAGCTTGGATTGTCTTTATGGAAATTTCAAGACTGTCTGTTTGCCTATTACTGCAGCAGATCCCACCCCACGCTGACTGTTGTACCTACCATAGAAGCAGACTCCCAGGATAGGGCTCTCATGGGCGAGAATAAGTCTTTGGTCCCACCTATCACTGAGCCAACTGCTAAGGTAGAGGAGGAGTGGAGTAATCTGGTTGACACTGATCTGTGATCTCCAAACATGGAGGATGGCACAGCAGAGACCAGAAAGGTGACAGCTGGCCTTCAAGGCAGAGCCACAAGCATCCACTCTGGAGCCTCAAGGCGTGCCACTGACCAGAACGTGAGTACCACCCTGCAATCAAGAACTTTCCACACCTCTGAGATCTTCCTGGAAGATTCCTTGGAGTTCTACAAGGTCTCAAGAAATCCTCTGACTATGAGACAAGCAGCTGGCTTTACCTATGAGAGTAGCGGGAACCAGGACCAGGAAAGGCAGGATGGTCAGCAGGCCCCTCGCTCTCCAGTGAGACAGAGGAGCTGGAGTGCTCAGAGAAAGGTGGAAGAGCTGGGGTGGGAGGCAGGGTCAGACCTAGAGTTTTGGCTTTCCCCCACCAGGGCTCTCCTTAAAACGCACCCACACACACAAATGAAAGCCTCTGACAGCTGAGTCCTTCCGTTCCTGCATGGCCAGGAACCTTCTGGCATTTCTCCTTCACGAAAATCACAAGAGACACAGAAGCGTGCCCAGCTATGGAGGAGAACAAATTAGCTCCCTGAGGTGTGTGTGGCCACCCAGAGCTGCAAAACTCAAAATCAACTGGGTGCCCAGGCTGGCCTTAAACTCAATAGGACCCCACCTCAGTCTACCTGGCACCAGCAGGTCCAGCTTGGCTTCTAAGTTTTCACCTGCCTGTTCATGGTGTATTTTTAAGCCTACAAACATGAAAAATACACACAGCAGTGTGTGTCTATAAACTCAATACCTAGAAAGTTGGAGGAGGGGTGGGTCACCTGAGCCTGGGAATTCAAGGCCAGCCTGGGCAACATACTCAGGCAGTGTTTCAAAAGGACGAGGAATAAGGACAAGGAAGGGGGGGAGAAAAGTGGGGGAAGCTGACAAGTCCCCAAGGTAGGTTCAGAATGAGGAAGGCACTTGTTGGAACACAACAACTTGGTGCCGCAGGAGGTGCACACACGTGTGCGCACACACACACACACACACACACACACACACACACACACCTTTGCTCAGGGAACAGTTATTACACTCCAAGTGTGTGCCTCAACCTCACAGGCAGTTGCAGAGAAATGGGTTCTCGGCAGTGAATGACCACAAACCTCCTTTCCCATCTCAGAATCTTCCCAGTCAGGTGTGCTCAGAAGATCCTAGAGTGGAACATCCCTGTTAAAACTAGGCTTGGACAGGGGCCCTCACAGCCCCCAAACTCTCTAACTAATCTCACCTTGTCCTAAAGGCTGCAGACCCTGCCCCTGCGAGTCCAGCCTCAGCCCACCACACTGCACCCTCCATCCCTGCAGCCACACCTCTTCCTTCCTCACATTCCCAGGGTGTAGGCTGCCATGGAACCCTTGTCCTGCTCTTTCTTCTCCTCTGGCAGTCTCAACTCGTGGCCCTAGAGCTCCCCGCCTGCTCCGAGTCTCTGTGGTCCCAGGGACTGACCTCGGGGTGCTGGGCAAGCCCTCCATCATTGCGTTTTTGCCCCCACTCTTCAATCAAAAGTCCCCTCCCCTTAATTCAACTTGACCTCCCAGTGCTCCGTGTCTTTATTTTGCCTCACAGCATCTAAGCTGTCTTCCCCCACTCATGACAGTGGAGCCTAGTGGAGCCAGGACTATACAAACTGGCTTACAGTTGAGTCCCCAGAGCTTTAGGACAATGTGTGCACATAGTGGCTAAGAAGCCTTTGTTGAATATGTACATTGGCCATCAGAGGCTACATGACGAGATACAGCTGACATTTTACACGGTGATGTGACTTTATTTTCATTTACTAGTGTGTGTATGTGTGAGTGTATGCATGTGTGTGTATATGCGTGTACACGTGCTGTGTGCATGTGGGGGTCAGAAGTCAACCTGAGTTTTGTGCCCCACTTTATTATTTGAGGCAGGATCTCTCTCTCTCTGGCCTGGAGCTCACCAAGCAAGTTGTTGGCAGGCCAGTGAGCGCCAGGGATCCCCTTGTCTCTACCTCCCCAGCACTGAGGCTTCAAGCATTCGCCACCATGCCTGGCTTTTTTAGGGGTTCTGGAGATCAGACTCAGGTATTCATGTCTTTACAGCAAGTGCTTGACTGAGTCATTTCTTGAACCCCAGTTTTTGGGTGTGTTTGTTTAGATAGGGTTTCTCACTAAATGACTCATACCAGCATAGAACTCACTGTATCCCACACTGGCCCCCAACCTGCAATCCTCCTGCTTCAGCCTCTACATGCTAAGATATCAAACATGTGTTGCTACACTCGGCTCTGACATTTTAAGAAAAGTTTATAATGGAGAACGTCAATCGAGCAGCGAAGGACCTAGACTTTCCCCAGAGGTCTCTTCCAAGCTCAGCCTGGTGAGTGACAAGGGACACTCAGGAGGCCTCCTGTCTCCCAGTACAGGAGGAACAAGGACAATTGCCTGCCCAAAGCACTGGCCCTGGCTTTGCCGGGGCAGCCCAAGCCCCAGCCACTGGCTGCCAGGGCAGGTTCCGTCCCCAGGAATGACTTACAGCTCAGGCTGGGTTCATTTTCTACTTTTTGGATTTTGCTGTGGGTTTTCTTTCTCCTTGGCCTTTTCCTGGGTCAATGCAGTCCTGATATTTGATTTACTGTTAGCAGTATTGACTGCATAGGATTGAGTCAAGGAATGGAAGAAATTGCTTTTTCCTCCTTTCTGTCTCCTATTTGACAGCTCAGTCTGAGCACCTGGTTGGCCGAGCTTGCAAGCAGGGCAACTGGTGGGACTCCCAACCAGCAGGTGACCCTAAGAGGATTCAGGAGTATGGGGTGCAGGTACAGTTAGCTATGTGGCTTTGCTGGGTGGGGGGTCACTCAACTTCTCTGAGCCTTGGTTTTCACATTTGTAAGACAGAAGTCGTGACACCATCCTCACATGATCACGCATGGGAAATGTTTTCTTTGGCCTCTGTAGTCCTGGGGATGCAGCCACCGTGCCTGCTGCCACCACCATGGCGTGTCTCCCTCGTGGTCTCTGTGTGGTCCCTACTCCACCCAAAACAGAAACAAATGTTGAGTTCCTTCCATGACGGGATCGGTGAAGGCTGGGTGCAGTTCAATTTGTTTAATCTGCTTTTGTGATGGTGCTGTGCTGTTCTGTGTGAGTTCCTGATTGTAAGGCTTACTTTTCAAACTGGTGTGTCAGCTGAACGATGCTGGGGAGACAGCCTAGTGGACAAAGGGCTCGCTGCACAAGCGTGAGGACTGAACTCCATCACAGAGCCCACATAAAGGCTGGGTTGATGCCGGATAGCCACACAGGGACAGCTACTGCCGCTGTCCAATCAGGCCTGGAGAGCAGCACACAAAATTGACCTCTAGCCCCACCTGCAGCATATTTTCCCTGTGCATGCACACACGTGTTCATGCACGCATGCGCGCACACACACACATAGAAACTTGAGGTACAAATATTCTGTTTTGGTGCAGAGTTGCAGGACACAGTCCACTGTCGGGGACCAGAGCAGCTGGTCACGTTATATCTGCCATCAAGACACAGTCAGAGGACAGGAAGTGAGTCTGGGCTACAAAGACCCACCCACAGCGGCCTACTGAGGAGTCACCTTCTCCACAAACAGTGCCCAATGCTTCCTTCATACTCAAGCCACACTGCCGTCTCGCAGCCCACACCCACCCATCTCCAGAACTCTTTGTGCCTTACAGCTCTGAGCTGTTCAGCACCGACTCTGGACTTAGCCAGGCCTCCAGCTCCCACTCCACTGCTCTGGGCAACAGAGCATGGCAGCTGTGGCGTCTGACTTGGGGGCTGGCTGATTGTACTTAGCGTGATTCAAGGTGCGTTCTTCATGGAGTATGGGTTATGATTTCTTCCCCTTGCCACTCTACCAACCTCATCCCTCTGTGGCTGACACTGCCTCCACTTTCTGACTATGCAGATGGCATCTCTGGGATCAGCAGTCCCCACTCTCAGGGAAGGTTCCAAAGCCCCTGAGCTTGACAAAATCAGGTCCACCCAAGGAATCCTCCGTGAATGGGACAGATCATTCCCATGCTCGTGATGTTCCCAATGAAGAACAAACACGTATGCCCTCTAAAGGCAGCGGGGCAGGCTGTGCTGAGAACTGAGGAAGAAAGAGGGAGCCTGGGATCTGTCCAGCAAAAGTTCCAGGTTCAGAGAAACCCCGCCTTAACAAATAGGGCAATGGGAAAGACACCAGCATCAGTCTCTGGCCTCCACATCTGCCTATACACATGCACTTCATACTTATTAACTGATGTAACATCTGCCCTTTTGTGATTGGCTTACTGTACTTAGAGTAATTAATTCAAGGTTCATCCTTGGTATAGCATTAGCTAATTAAAAATAAACCAAAGTGGTCCAGAATCTCCCACTGACCAAGGAGGACAGTGACTGGAGCACTGTGGACAGATACAGTTTGTCTCTCAGGCTTGGTGCAGTAGTGTGAGTCCCTGCTGTGATTGACAGTTCTCAGAGAGTTTGCTTCCTCACCTGTCTCTTGTCCACTGTACCCATGACCTCATTCCCCACCTACCCCTCATCATTCTTGCACATACGATGTCATCAGCCACGTGACAGTGCCGCCTGGTGCAGCATGAACTTCCTGCCTGCAGAGCTGTGAGCTAACGAGCACAGCCCAGGGATCAGCACCGCAGAGCAAAGGAGCCTCAGGTAAAAAGCTTGCACGCTGAGTGAGCCTCACCTGAGCTTGGCGCAGCCGTGATTTGCTTACAGGAGTTTTCTGAGTTGTTTGTGAATGAAACCAAATAAGTTTATAAGGTTACTAAAGCCACTTGAAATGCACCACTTCCTGGTTACTTTTGACCGCATCTTACTATTTTTGTGCCCTTGAGGTTGTCCACATATTATAGCATAGCTGTGTGAACGACAACTGATCTTCGACCGGATTTAAACTCACCTGTATACATGTGAGGCATGCCTGTGCACACAAGGATCATTGCCAGAGGACTAAGAAGAATGAGTGACGACTGACCTTCGACCGGATTTAAACTCACCTGTACACATGTGAGGCATGCCTGTGCACACAGGGATCATTGCAGAGGACTAAGAAGAATGAGTGACGACTGACCTTCGACCGGATTTAAACTCACATGTACACATGTGAGGCATGCCTGTGCACACAGGGATCATTGCAGAGGACTAAGAAGAAAAACACGCTGCATGTGGGCCGAAGCACCCCACAGGCTGGAGACCTGGACAGAAGGAAATGGGAAGGGCAAGCAGACGGAGTCACCTGTGTTCCCCTGCCTGTCTCTTCCTGGCTGCCACAGTTTGAGCTGCTGGTCTCTGCCATGCCCTCCCTGCCATGGTGGAGCACCACCTCTGCAACCAAGAACCAAGATAAATCCTTTCTCGGCTAAGCTGCTTCTGTCATGTGTTTGGTCACAGTGTTGATGAAGTTTACCAGAACAGAAGTCGATACCAGCTCCAGCTGTGACTGACATTCACCGCATGGTTCTTGGGCCTTTGGAAGAGGTTTGTGAGAGAAATTTGGAAGAGTTTAAAAAAGCAGACTGCAGAGGGCTAGAGCTCTGTAAACAGAGCTTACGGGTCCCTCCCGTGGGAACTCAGAAGCGCAGAACACAAGTAGACAAGCAGGCAGTGACATCTGTGCCTGAGGCTTCCGGTGAAAGCAATGACTCATGGTACCTTCTAGCCAACAAACAAACAAACATTCTGTTCTGTTGATGCCCTGAGACTTTGTGGCTGCTGAGTTCAAGGGGATGGGCTAGTTAATCAGAAGATGAAATTTCAAGGCAGCATAGCATTTGGGCTGTGGCATAGTTACAACTGGCTGCTTTGAGTTCCACTGGCAAGCAGCTGCCATGTTGAATTTTGGGGACAATATATTGTCTGGCCAGAAAGGGAGCATTGAAAGTTGTGAACAAGGAAAGTGTGGTTGTTAATGAGGCTCACAGAATTAAGACGAAGTGAATTGCTTTGGTTTGGAATAACAGGAGAGATACCATGAGGGATTCACAAGAACTGGCCAGAGTCCAGCCATTGTGAGTTCAGGATGTCAGGTTGTAAATGCATATTGGAGAGCCAGTCGCATCAGGGAGCCTTGACTGCACGAGACTACCTGGGGGAGTTTTCCCAGGGCCAGCTGTGTAGGCTTTCAGAGGCCACTGCACCATCCAAGTGGGCCTGGCTCCTGCTCTGCCTGGTGGCTTTGTGGCTCACAGACCTGTGGTATTACAACAGTTCTACCCGAGCTTTCTAAGGAAGGCTGGAGTTGTTGAGCAAGGTACACCAGAGCATAAACCTGGGCATCCACCATGGAAAGATGTAGGCAACGTGGAGTCAGCCCAGAGAAGAAGTCATGTGAGCTGAAAGTGGCCAGGCCCTGAGGGTGGGGCTGCTCAAGTCACATCAGCATGGAAAGCTGACCCAGAGCTGTGGATACGTTGCTTGTCTTCACAGTCTCTGGTCCCATTGCCCTCTCTAAGCACCAGATCTTCTTTTTCAGATTGAGAATATTTGTTCAGCAGGATTGTGCAGGGAGATGTGACTGTCTTTTCTTTCACATTTGCCTTGAGTAAGGACTTTGACCTGGGGCTTTTGGACCACACTGCAGCTTCCATGACTCTTGGGCTTAGAACAAATGTGCTTTGTACTGTGAGACGCCATGAGCCTTTGGGGACAGGAGCATAATGCTGAATCAGAAATGTCCCCCTCAGGCTGATATTTTGAATGCTTGGTCCCCAAATGGTAGTATGATTTTTGAAAGCTTTTAGGGGCAGAAAATGAAGCGTGATTAGGGAAGCAGAGATGGACCTTATCCACAGCTACTTCCTGGCCTACTCTTCCTTTTCCGGCACAACAGAATGGGAAGTGCCTGCCTCTGCTGTCCCACCCCCTGGGGCAGACGGGACCCTCCAAAGCATGAGCCAAATATGTTCTCCCTCTAAATTCTCTGTCAGCTATTTTGGTCATGGGCATAGTAACATAGTAACCCAGCTGGTGGGACCTAGTCCTCAGAACGTTGAGGGTGTGCCCTTAAAAAGTACCATAGGCTCTGGCTCCTTCCATCTCGCAGTTCCTGTCTGCGGGTTTTGGTGGTGGTGGTGCTTGTTTGTTCATTTTTGCCAGGCTCTTACGCCACCATGTACTACCGCACCATAGCCTGAAAAGCAATGGGACCAATTAGATATGGACCAGGCCAGCCACACTGTGAGCCCCAACAAACCTTTGCCCTGGTGAGCCTGTTTCTCCGCAGCATTCATCATACCGACAGGAAGCCGACTAATAGAGCAAGTTCATTCCTGTGGGAACAGCACAGCTATCCTGGAAAGGTCTGAAGCAGCTCTGACGCCATCATAAGGAGGTAGATTTGGAGGTGCAGACGAGCCATCCACGAAGCATGCACACCCTACCACTGCCACATTTTGTGTTAGAAATCTGCAAGGCCAGCAAGATGGCTCAGTAGGTGAAAGGACAAACTCAGTTCCATCACCGGAACCCACATAACAGCTAGAGGCAGTGACATGGTTTTTAGACCCTGTGGCAAGGTGGGAGGTGGAAACAGAACTGTCTGGAAGCCTGTGGACCAGTTAGCCTAGAGTGCACAGTGCAGCAGTAGACACAGGCACCTCTTGCATAGGGATCAGCCTCACCACAGTGCCAGTAAAGTGGGCACCCTGAAATTGAGAAGCCTAGCTTACAATAAGACTCATGAATGTCAGGTGGAACGTGATGTCTTACACCTTTAACCTCAGTACTTGAGAAGCAGATCTCTGTGAGTTCAAGGCCAGCCTGATCTACCTAGTATGTTTCAGGACAGCCAGGAGACTGATCCTATCTCAGAACAAAAACAAACACAAACCAAAAGAGAATGTCTTGGCAGAGCTGGGGAGACAGCTCAGTTAGTAAAATGTTTGCCACAAAATCATGAGGACCTGAGTTCAATCCCCAGGTCCCACACAAGAATGTCAGATATAGTGATACAGATTGCAACCCCATCACTGAGCAGGTAGATACAGGTGGATCCCTGGGGCTCACTGAACAGCCACTCAGCCAGTCTAAACCGGCAAGCTCCAGGCCACTAAGAAACCCCATCTCAAAGTCGGTGACCCGTGACCCTGAGGATGGCACATCTGAGATCACCCTCTGACCTCTACATGAATATCAGTGGGCACCCACCTGCCACACACTTGTATCCAGACCCACAGGTTCATGGACACTTGTGTAAGCACACATGCATGCATGCACATGCACACATTAATACAAAAAAAAAAACATCTTGGGAGGGGTCTAGGTCTCCCAAGAACCGTCCTTCCCCTCCTTTCCCCACTTGCTGCTGGCAGAGCCCAGCTCCCAGCATCCCTCTGCCTGTGCGTGTGGAGCCCCTCCTACTTCCCACCAGCATTGCAAAGATTTTCTAGCCTCAGCCCTGAAGGATAAATGTTGTTTTTTTATCCCCCTCCCAGGGTGCCAGAGTTCAACTCAATTTTCTCAGATTAAATAAAATTTCAAAGTGTCACTCCCCGGCCAACGACAAGTGGGGAGGTGTTGGATTCTCCTAACCCGATCGCCCGCCCAATTACAATTTTTAATCTATATGTAGATAATGGTGAACAAAAACCCCATAGAAATGGCAAGAGTGAGGAGGGCATTAGCTTAGTTTTAATTACTGTCAATCATTTTTAGCAACTTCAGGGACCCTGCAAGGGAGGGGAAAGCCACGAGGCACTGCTGCTCTGCAAGAGTTTAGTGGGGCCCCAGGCAGCTGCTGCAGCTCATGCTCCCCGGAGCCACCCAAGAGCAGTCAACCCTGGGGGCTTCCCACCAAGAAGGCCCTGGACACAGGTCACATCACACATGTGGGCTGATGCGATGTGACTGGCCTCCGCCTTAGCCTCCCTCCAGGCTGCAGCTTCTCCTGTCTCCCCATGCACTCTGTCTAGAACATGCCCGCTTCAGTAAACGTCATTCTTATGTCTTGATAGTAAGAGAAACACATGCTCACTGAAGAAGAAAATGTGTAAAGTGGCAAAAGAAAAAGCTCAGAAGGAAGAAGAAAGTATTCTAGACCTGTCAGAAACACCACTGACATTCTGCAAGATTTCCTCACCACTGTGTGCGTCCACTAGATACACAGTGAAGGCATGTATTTACATATAAACTATATAATAATATACAAACAAATATATATAACAAATATATTTAACACTGTTATAATAAAATATAATATATAAATGTACATTACTTAATAACATTATAAAATAAACATGCCTGTCCTGTATGCATAAACAAATGGGAATTATATGGCATGAGATTGTTACCCCTTGTATAGCAATGTTGGTTTTCATGCTGAGGATGGAGCCCAGCACTTGGGTCTCCAATAACAAGCCCCCACCACTGAGCACAGCCCCAGGCCCCAAGTACTCTGTGAACATCTTCTGTCCCCACAGATGCCATGTCCAGGCATCATCGTGGTGGCTGGGCTGTGGGCGGCAACATGAGCCTTCATTTTGATGTGTCAGAGCCTCTGGGTTCCACTGTGTAAGAGCATCCCAGTTATTCACACCCATAACTGCCGATTCACACCGACAGAGCCCAGGCCCTGGCCACACCGAGTGAGCCCCCATCGCTGAGCTGAACTTCAGCCCAGCAATGGTCTCCTGAGCTCTCATCCTCTAACAGGTATTTTGAGGATGCGGTCTGTGCCCAGCACTGTGCTAAATGGTACAAATGTGGAAATGAAAATCTTAAAGGAATAGATGTACATTCCCTATCATGCTCATGTGAAAATCAGAAGACAATCCCAGGCATCCGTCTTCCCCTTCCACCTTTGAGACAGGCTCTTGTTCACAGCTCATATCCCAGCCTAGATTTCCACCTCACACATCCCCATGAGAACCCTGGGATGACAGACATGCACTACTGCACCCAGCATTACGTGGGTTCTGGGGATCTAAAGTCAGGTCTCACGTTTTTACAAGTTCTTTACCCTCTGAGCCATCTCCCCGGCCCCCTTCTTGTTTTTTAGGCAGAGTCTCTCACTGTCCTGGAGCTCACTAAGTAAGTATTAGCAAGCCTTAGTAAGACTTAGAAAGCCTTGGCAAGACTTCAGGATCACCTCCCCTGGTTGGGGGAGGGGAGTACAAGCACAGGACACGGCCTCCAGCTTTTTTTCATCCTAGTTCTGTCACTGGACTTTGTGACCCCAACAGCAGAGACATGTCATGGGTTCTGTGGTTGTTTCGTCGTGAGAGGGTGTCTTGCTGTATAGCCAGACTTGTCTCTGAACCCCAGTACCCTGGGGCAGCTATGATCACAGGCATGTGCCAGTGCCGATGGCAATGCTTTTCACCTCCTCTTCTGTGGTCTGAATGTGGGTAGACTATAAAATCCACAAAGCCATGTAGCTGGTCTCAGAGAGGGAGGGGCATAGTGAACCTTCTCAGTTTCTAATGCCTTTGAGTGGTTGACTTCCTGAGCTGAAGGAGCTTCCCTGCCCTTTGGAGAGTTTCACCTCCTTTGGACCATCCTGTGTCTTGGAGTGCTTCCCTGCAGGATGGAAGGTTTGTCTCAGTTGCTGCACACATTGGGGGAGACAAAGGGGCCTACACGTCCTCTGGGTTAACGAGGTTCTGGATGCCCAGTGCCAGTGTCAGCCTTGCCTCAAACACACCAAAAAGAAAGGCGAGTTCTCTTGGTTTGCTCAAGAAAGGCAAAGCTCTGCTTCTAGTTCTGCCTGTGTAGGAGAGGTTAGGACGGAAGTGCCCAGCCCACGTGGATGACACCCAATGCCCTGTGTGAGCCTGATGTGGGCCTGACCCCTGCCGCTGTGTTGCACCCCAGCCCAAAGGAGCTTGTAACCCCTGGTGCCCCACTCACCCCAGTCAAGTGCCCATTCTCACTGGCTTCGGGACCCCTGTGTTTTTCAGGCTTGCTAATGAATCTGAGGTGTGTCCAAACCTGAGGATGGCTAACCAAGATCATCTCTGTTAGGTCTCCTGTAGGTGTCATCCTGTCTGCAAGCTGTGGCTGGAGAACTGGCTCCCATGAGTTTCTCTGTCTGCATCGGCATTCTGGAAGCCTCCCTGGGCCTCTGCTTTCAGGATAATGAGGCTAATGGCCAATCAAACCCTAATGAGGATTGATTCGTTTATTAAGCTGCAATTATATGCCAGGTGCTTCCCACTCCTTGAGCCCAGGAGATTCAAGGTTGAGCAGGACGTGGTCTGGGGACAGCAGAGAGCAAGGTCTTCCAGGGGTCACAGGATGGATGTGGGGTCCAGCCTCCAGCCGTTCTGGGGACTCTGCAGCTGGTTAGCTGCACATCTCATGTTTAACCAGGCCGAGTAGCCTGGAGCTTGGCCAAGTTTCTGTGAAACTGGAAACTTCCTAATGGAAGTTGCTGAGGTCCTCGGTAGATGAGGGAGAGGAACAGCTGGAACTGTCCACTGTGTCACAGACCGTAGGGTCCAGTTGTCCCTCAGGGTCTCTCCTCAGACTCGGGGTGTCCCAGGGTGTGGGTAAGTGAGAAGGGTCTGGTACAGCTCCAGGGACAGGCACCACCAGATGGTTGAGTGGGGTCACCCTCTCTCTTCAGCTGAGGGTCTCTTCAGTGCATCCCAGATCTTCTCCAGATGGGAGCACAACTACTACTAATCCTATGACCTTCAGACCCCAGCGAGAGGGAGCACCCTATTCAGTCAACACATATGTTTTCCACTGCTGAAGTAAAGACCCAGAGCTTTCTTGTCATGACAAGTTCAGGACTTGGCAGCACCCTGAGGGACCATGAAAGTGTGATCAGGCATGAGGAATGCATGGGATGTGGCCAGAGGACACAAGACAGGAGTGGGGGAAGATGTGACCTGCAGTGGAGAGGACAGGGTGGGTGAGATGACACAGAGGAGTGACAGATGGTGAGGGACATAGAAGGGACTGGAGTGGAGCAGAAAGGAATAACGGTGAGGAGACACCCCAGTCCTGTCTCTGCAGCTGTAACTAGATGGCATACTTGATGTCTTCAAAAGGTTAATTCTGCTCACAGATCAGAAGGTCTAGATGACATTAACAGGCCATGCTCCCAACATGCTGTCCATCCAGCCTGAAAGATGCACAGAGAGACTTGGGGTCAGGCTGGAGCCCAGCATTTTGGCCAGGGAGGCACCAGAACCCATAAACACCAAGGCAGGCAGGAGCTAGCCAGTCAGATCTACTGGGGTAAGGGGCTCTTCAGGAGCTCTTCCAGGGGCCAGCATGGCCTCTTACCTCCACTTGATCCTTGACAACCAGAAACAGAGCTTGACACAGCCACAGGTCACCTGCTCTCGACAGAGACTGTACAGCCCACCATGGTGTTCTAACCTATCTCTAACCTCATTCATTCATTCAAACACCATATGGGGGCCTGGGATTGAGCTGCCACCTACGATGAGCTCCAAGTGGAGAACTGGGCAAAGCTGCAAGGAGCCTTGGCAAAGTGCAAAGCTCTGTGTATAAAAATTTGGAGACATCAGCCACGTCTGACTCACCTCCCTTTAAAGCCAACACCCTCATCAACCTGGGCATCCATCAGTTCCTGAAGCTCCTCTCTCTCTCTCTCTCTCTCTCTCTCTCTCTCTCTCTCTCTCTCTCTCTCTCTCTCTCTCTCTCTCTCTCTCTCTCTCTCTCCTTCCCTCTCCTCTCCTCCCCTGTCTCTCCCCCCTCTCCCTCTAGGACCTTCGCATCTCTTCCAAAGTTTCAAGTCTATAACCCTTTCCAGGGTAACTCCTCCTTACCTGACAGGTGTCAACTCAGAGATCACTCCCTTCAGGAAACCTTGCTTGATATCCCCAGTGTGGGTCTCAACTCTGGTACACACACCACACATACATCATACACAAGACATACATCACACATACACACAGTACACATGTACATCACTCGCACACACACACCTTTGTCTAATCTCAAGAAGATATGAACACACTGGATGGTGCTTGCCTTTTGCAATGCACTGTGGTGTCACTATGTCTGAATGTGACCTGTCCCCACAGGACACTTGGTGGCCAGCTGGTGGTGCTGACTGTAAGAGGGACAGCCTGGGTGAGTTTTCTGTTTCCTTTTTAGACTACCAGGTGGTGGAGAGATACCTGCACAGAGTCCAGGTTTCTTGTATTTGCCTCAGTGCCCAAAGTTCCCTTGGACCTCAGAAGCTTCATGAGATGAAGCTGGGCTAAAAAATCAGAGTCCTGAGCCTTGCCTTCAGCTCTCTTCTTCACTAGAGGCTGCCATATTGGAAAAGGTGCAGGGTGGGAGGGGTCATAAGGGGAAGGCCCACAGGTGGAGTACAGGCAGGTTGAGCCAAGGCCCCTGCTGTGGTCTGAATGTAACTGGCCCTCCATTAGCTCATAGGGAGTGGCATTATTAGGGGCTGTGGCTTTGGTGGAGTAGATATGGCCTTGTTTGAGGAAGTGTGTCCCCGTGGAGACAGGCAAGCTTTGAGGTCTCTTGCTCGAGCTTCATTTGTATGACCCAGCTCACTTCCGTTGCCTACTGATTGAGATGTAGAACTCTCAACTTCTGCCCAATGCCTGCCTCCATGACCCCACGTCCTGCCATGGTGATAATGGACTAAACCTCTGAAGCTGTATGCCACCCAAGAAATATTTTTCTTTATAAGAGTTGCTGTGGTTGTGGTGTCTCCCATAGAATGTTTCTATAGGATTATATTCCGAGCACTTAGGGGTCCCAGCACTACTTTGAAAAGTTGTGGAATGTTTAGGAGGTGGGGCCTGGCTGCAGGAAGCAGGTCACTAGAAGCCAGCTTTAAAGGTTGTACCCACCCCACCCCCCTCACCTCTATCCACACTCCCCATACCCCAGTTCTTAAGGCTCTATTTCCTGGCCCTCCAAGTTGTGAAGAGCCTCCTGCTGAGACTCCCCTCACCATAGCCTGAGCTGAACTGACACGCCTTCCCTGCCACAATACTGAAACCATAATCCAGGGCAAATCTTTCCCTGATTAAGTCATTTCTGTTATGAATTGTGTCATGGTAACACAGTGGGCTGAAAAATGTCCCCCTAGGAGATGTACACATCCTAATCCTTCGATTCCATGAACAATTGCCCACAATGGCTCTAGGCCTTCGCCAGCCTAAGTTAGGGACCTTGGGCTGTGTGATGGCTAATCTCGGTTGTCCACTACCTTGGAGGATTATCTTGAATAGGTTATGTGAGGTAGGAGGACCTTCCCACTGTGAGTGGCACCATTCCCTGCGTTGGGATCTTGAACTATATGAAGAGAACACAAGAATTCATCCTTGTCTGCTTCCCAACTGTGGACGTGATAGGCCGAGCCGCCTCACTCCTGCTGCCCTGTCTTCCCCTTCAAGGCAGGCTGTGCCCTCCAACTGGGACCAAAATAGATCCTATCTTCCTTCAGTTGCTGCCGTCAGGGTCTTCTGCTGTGGCAACAAGAGTAACTAAGACTTCTTCCAGTACGACTATTCCTCATTCGCTAGTGGACAGGGAGAGAGCAAAAGTCAAGAACGGAGGTGACGACTACACCAGGCTCAGAGAGAGGTGCCTCATGTTGGCCTTGAAGATGGAGGAAGCGGCACAAGCAGAGACCCTGTGTCTGGAGAAGAGAAGGAAACACCAACTTCAACAAGCCCAGAGGAGCTGGGCGATGGTGGCACACATCTTTAACCCCTGCACTCAGGAGGCAGGGACAGGCAGATCTCTGAGAGTTTAAGCCCAGCTTGATCTAAAAAGTGAGGTCTAGGACAGCCAGGGAAACACAGAGAAACCCTGTCTCAAACAAACAAAACCAGAGGAGAATGCTTCTCCTGGCTCATCAATAGAGCCCACAATGCTCTGAACCTGCAATGCTCAGGGTTCAAGCTCCAGCCAACACAGCAATGATGGGAAATGAGGTATCTGACATCTCTCTTGGATGGTGAAAAGGGGTCAGGTTTAATAGACTCTAGAACAGTGGTTCTCAACCCGTGGGTCGCGACCCCTTTGGGATTGCATATGAGAAATTTACATTATGATTCATAATAATAGCAAAATTACAGTTCTGAAGTGGCAACAAAAATTATATTATGATTGAGGGTCGCCACAACATGAGGAACCATATAAAAGGGTCGTATCTTTAGGAAGGTTGAGAACCACTGCCCTAGAACCTTCTGGAAACAAAGGAAAGTACAACACTGACAGAAGCTCAGGCTAGACACTGTAGTGATTTACATCTCTTAGATCGTGTCTGGGAGAAGCCATAGATGATACCAGCTTTTTTCTTCCTCTTTCCCACCAGCTGAGGAAAGGAATGCTGCTTGCATTGTTAGGATCCTCCAGCACATTCGAATATCAGAGACATTGTGGTTGTTCAGCCTGAAGCCCCTGCACAAGGGGTACCTGGGATGTTGGACAGTCTGAAGCCGGCGGCCCAGACACCCTCTGGAGACTGGTGTAGTGGGACTCTGAGCTGGAAGGCCGGAGATACTGAAGGATGATATCCGTAGACAGTGGCGGTGACAACAGACACGCAGGGAAAGAGCAGAGCTGATGGACCAGCCTGCCTTCTGTTCCGTGGGGTAGGAGCCTACCGAAAGCGCCACTCACCTCCCTGTCCCTCACGCTGAAACCGTGTCCACACGGTGCAGGTCACATGTCCTCGTCTGGTCACAATCCTGTCAAGCTGACACTCAAGCACCCCTCGGAGTCACCATGGCCAGGAAGCCTCTGGCTTGGGACCGGAGTGACTCACATGGCTGCCTCCTTTGTCTAACTGCAACAATGTCTCTCTCTTGGTTGCACGGTGGCTTTCAGGACACAATCTAGGTGACAAGGGCCTGGAGTTATGCGCACCATGGCAGGGAGTGTGCCCACACTCTCAGAACAAGAGAAAAAAGTCTACGAATAGTCCAGATTCATCACCTCCACCTTCCCTCTCTGAGCCAGCTAGACATCCCAGAATTCCCTAGTTCGGGCATCGTGCCCCAGAGAAAAACAAGAAAACAGCCTTGCATGCCCCAAACTGTCAGCCACTTTTCAAAGAAGTTAAGGCTGTCACAGTTTTTTCTTCCCGTCCCAAAATTAAAATGTGCCTCCAGTATAGCTTGTTATCAAAAATAGAAGCATTTTATCCATCTTTATTGCAGAACAGAGATTACACGGAGACATTCAATTTGGAGTCAATTTAAATTTCAATTGTCTGTGAAATCTAAATCAATAGGGTATAGTTCAATGACGCTTTAATAAAACAGGACATACAGAGAATCATTAGGAATTACATATGATGGGAGCTGGAGCAGAGCCTTCGTAAGGGTGGAGGGGACATTAGAAAATTACCCCCAAGCATTTTTAAGTAAACCCACAGCCTCTTTCCCCCACGAGACGCCTGAGAATGCTTAATTGTGCTGCAAGGTTGGGTATCTGTCTTTGTCAGCCCAGTGATTGGGGCACGATTTACAGTGGGTGACAAAGGCAGGAGCTTGTCTGGCCCGGAATGTGCCATTTTTCCAGCTCAGTAACTTCCACCATCCCAGCTCCGAACCTTTCTCTCCATCTCTGGCCTCCACTGCCTGGGTCACCCCTCTGTAGGAGGGGGTGAGAGGGTCCAGTCTGGGATGAGCTGCTCAAAGGCGAGGTGGACACACTTCACAGATGCCTAAACTGTGCAGAGAAAATCTGGGAGCAAACCCAAGATGCCTCACCTGCTGAGGTGTTCACTCAAGTGCTCCCTCGTGTTTATACCTCACAGAACTGTCCAGTGAACATTTGGGGGGGGGGCATCTGTTAGTGAGTCCTGGGGGAGACCAAGGAGAGGTGCTCAAGCCTGCAGGGCCCCACCTACAACAGTGGTTCTCAGCCTTCCTAACACTGCGACCCTTTAATGCAGTCCCTCATGTTGTGGTGACCTCAACCATGAATTATTTTCGTTGCTTCTTCATAACTGTAATTTTGCTGCTTTTATGACTCATAAATAGCTGATATTCGGGATACCTGATATGCGACCCCGTGAAAGAATCTTTTGACCCCCAAAGTGGTCACAACCCGTGGGTTGAGAACCACTGTTCTACATGAATACAGAGCTAGCACAGGTGACAAGAGTCAGCCGCACTAGGCCCAGGGGACAAAGAGAAAAACCATAGTTTTGATGGAGTCTTCATTTAAACGTTTTTTTTCTAGTGAATGTTTGCATTTGTGATATTATTTCACTGTTTATTGGAGCCAGAGAGGTGGTTTAGGGGTTAGGGTGCCTACTGTTCCCACAGAGGACCCACATCCATTGGGTGACTCACAACCACCTGTAACTCCACCTCCAGGGAATGCATGCAGGCACACGCATACACACAGAGAGAGAGACACACACAAATAAAAATAGTCACATCTTTTAAAATGTCATTTGTTTTTATTATTGAGAGCTTATGGGTTAGGTTCCACTTCACTGCTGTACCCAGCATGGTGCCTCTCTCTAGTCCCTGCAGTGTGGGGAAACTGAAGACAGCCCCAGTCACATTTGGCCTCCAGTGGCCACACAGTGACCACAGCACCTGTGACAGAAAGAAGCAAGAGTCAGAGGACTGCTCTGAGTCTCAGTGCCACAGAGACAATGGGGAATAGGGTTAGGAGACACAGGCAGGGCCAGCCGCACTCTCCCCACATCTTCCAGACAGCCAAGTCTAACTACAGAGCTCCACTAGCTGAGGGGAGGCCTGGGATGCCCGGGAATGCAGTATTTTAGATGATTCTGTCTGAGATGTTTCCAGAGAAACAGGTCCAATCAGAGGGGCCTGGGTGGCGAGGCCTCACCCTTGCTGTGTGGAGCCCCCACAGATCCACCTGGACTTTAGATGACAAACACAAAAGGCATGCTACCCCACAGTCACCTCTGGGAGCTTGGACACACGCATCCCTTGCCTCAGACTCAAAAGCCTACACTTAGATGATGGGACTCACTGTGTGTCATCGTACCTCTACAGAGGCTGGCAATCAAGTACATAACACCTGGTGGCTGACTGCCAATGAGACGCCATGGCTCTGGTGAGAATCTGTTGGAGTGCATTGTTCACGCTTATGGGCACCCATTGGGTGACTCAGGACAGGATACCCCAAAACCTGCTCTGCTCCCTCGCATACTCCACATGAAGCACCTGTGTTCTTGGTGTGCTTTAACCGACCCCTTTCACTGCAGTGACACCATCACCAGGGTCTAACAGCTGTACTTCTGTGGGCTGCTGAAGGATTGTAGGGACCCTGTGCGCATGCCAGTGGGCCACAGATGGGCTGGGGACCCCAGCATCTTTCTTTCCACAGCCATTCAAATCCAGGAAGCTGTGTGTGGCTGAGGCCTTGTGACCTAAGGGAGGGCTCATACTGTCCTACACAGCCCTGATGGCTGCAGGCCACATGGGGCAGGAACTTAAGTCAGAAACTGAAGCAGAAGCCAGGAATGCTGACAATTGGTTGCTCCCCATGCTTTCTTATACAACCCAGGTCCATCTGCCTGGGGTGGCACCACCCTCAAGTGGGCTGAGCCCTTTCACATCAATCATTAACTAAGAAGATGCCACATGGCTTGTCCACCAATCTTTTTTTCTTTTAAATGTGTAGCCCAGGCTGGCCTCCAACTCATGATCCCCTGTCTCTGCCACCTTCAGGAAATCTTACCAGCATGCACCACCAAGGCTGGCATTGTCCACCAATCTTTGTTTTTTGTTTTGTTTTGTTTTGTTTTTTCGAGAGAGGGTTTCTCTGTGGCTTTGGAGCCTGTCCTGAAACTAGCTCTTGTAGACCAGGCTGGCCTTGAATTCACAGAGATCTGCCTGCCTCTGCCTCCCAAGTGCTGGGATTAAAGGCATGCACCACCCTGTCTGGTGTCCACCAATCTTAAAAGAGGAGTTTTCTCCATTAAAATCTGCTCTTCCCAGTTGTAACTAGGTTTATGTCAAGTCAACAGAAACCAACCAGGACAATGGTTAGCAATGATTATCAATACGACAGGACCTAGAATCACCTACGAGACCAGCCTCTGAGCAAGCCTGTGGGGGCCATCCTGAGTGTGGTAACTCAGGAAGACTTACCCTAAGAGCAGGTGGCATCACTCCCCAGGCTTGGGTCCCGGGCTGGGTAGACCAGCAAAATCAAGCGTTCTTCCTCTGGCTATGGATGCAACGTGAACCCCGCCATGATGGACTGTGAGCCAAAATGAACCCCCTCCCTAAACAGCTTTTGTCTGACATCTGATCACAGCAACAAGACGAGTGATGAAGATTATGGTAAGCCTACTCTTGCCTTTCTGGGAAACTAGCAGCTGATGGGTTTTAACACTTAAGGTGAACTGGGCATGGAGGCTATACTTCATCCACTTAACAGCCCCTAGAATGTTAGTGGGAATTCTCTTATAAACTACTGTTGAGTAACAAACTATCTGAGATTATAAAGCAGCCCAAGGTTTGTGTCTCAAGGCTGAGCTCTGACTGAGTATCTCAGCTCTCTGGGGTCCAGAAGAGACTGAGAGTGGTCCGAGACAGATGGGAATGGGTGAAAGTACACAAGAGATCATTTGGAACAGTCGCACTGGTTCTTCCTCAAGTCACAGGCCAGGCAGATGTGTAAACTACCCTTCAATGGTATGTATTGCAAAGTCACATGGCCACATACCTGTGTAAAGAATTGGGGTCACCGTGCTCGCTTCAGCAGCACATATACTAAAATTGGAA
>JAQHUG010000089.1:5575032-5598142 GCA_028555095.1 Dicrostonyx torquatus | reverse complement strand
CTCGCTCGCTCGCTCGTAAAGACAACCTCCAAGACTGCTCTGCAGCTTCTTCTGGTCTTGGATAGACAAGTAAGCCAGCATATGGAGTAAAACATCCAGACGCCGTGCAATGCTGAGTGCATGGAGAAGAAGCTGCAGCCCAAGGCAAATGCTGCCTCAAAAGGTCGTCTAAAGCAGCTTGTGACTACATCTTGGAGGACCTCCACGTCTAACCCAGCACCGCGTCTAACCCAGCACCGAGTCTAACCCAGCGCCGCGTCTAACCCAGCACCACGTGAGGGTTGGGGCAACTATGGCTACATTGGAAATAGAAATCCACAGCAGTGGACTTCATTCCACCTTGGGGACTCCAGAGTCACATTGGGAGAGGAACTCGGAATAACTGTAGATATCCTAGGCTTGAGAACCAGTGGTGGGGGGTATTGAGAGTCTGAATTGTACAGTATGATAGTACATGGGGATTCAAATGCCCAGAGCCCACTTCCTCTACAGTAGGGCTCTGGACCTTGACTCCATCAGCATTCTGGACTTGGAACTAAATGCTGGCGTGGAGGGACTGTCCATCTGCAGATGCCAGCAGTCCCATTCCCCACCCCCGCCACAAACCAAGCTTGTCTCCAGATGATGACAAACGTCCTCCAAGAGGAGGAGGCTAACATGCCCCCCTCTGGAAATCACCGCTCCGCAGAGACTTCTGTAAAAGCCACAGCCAACATTCACAAAGGCCCGTGTTGACAGCGAGGAGAGAAATCTTACATCCCCGCGGCGCCTTCTTGGGAGACAACCACACTTGCAGCCCTTAGATCATGGTAGAAATACTGTCTATCTTTTCCTGCTGTCAGCATCCCACAGGGGCAGAGGGAGCAAGGCAGAGGGAGAGAAGGAGAGGCGGGGATGGAGGAATTCATGCGCGGCAGATCTAGAAAGCCAGGCAGAAGTGTAAATCCACTGACACCAAGTTGGAAGTTAGGGAGAACTGAAGCCATAGATCTTCCTTGTCCTGTACTGCCCCTTGCAGACCATGGTGGGATGCTTTGCCCTCTGCCTTACGGGTAGGTTCTGTCCTGGAAGGAAGTCAGAGGGAAAATGAAATGCACTGGAGTCTTCACTCCCCACCTTGCAGAAGGTCCACACATCTCTGTTAACCCTCCCTCTGGGAAGAATGGGACTGTGCCCCCTGGTGCATGGTCCTAGGAACTCTGTGTGGCTTCCTGCACCTGTCGTTCTAGAATTTTCAGTAGGAAATGTCCCCCATAGGCTCCTGTGTTCTTCAGTTTGTCCTCTGATGGTGTTGCTATTTGGAAAGCTGTGGAGACTCTGAGGGATGAGATCTAGGCGGGGGAAGTACGTCACTGGGGGTGGATACTTTGAGTATATTAGCCTTGGGAATTCTGTCACTCTCCATTCTCCTTCATTCACTGTGAAGTGTGCAGCCGTCCTCAGGGATCACACTTCCCTTGCCATGAGGCCCTGGTCAAGTGCACACACCCAAGCACCACGGACTGAAATCCATGAGCAAGATGTACCCTTCTGTTGAAGTGTTTTCTCAAGGGTTTGTCACAGCGACAAGAAAGCCAACGAGCACATAACTCCCTTACCAACCCTTCCCAAATCATGCCCACAATGAGCACATAACTCCCTTACCAACCCTTCCAAATCATCCCCACAATGAGCACATAACTCCTTTGCCAAACCCCTCCCAATCATGCCCACAATGAGCACATAACTCCCTTACCAACCCTTCCAAATCATCCCCACTTAGGGTCTGAGGTGTAGTTCAGTAGTGGAACACATGCCTAGCATGCACAAGGCACAGGTCTGATCCCCAGCTCAGCTGTGAACACAACCCTGTGCAGATAAGTTGGGCAGCTCTCACTGCAACCTGAAGAGAAGCTACACATCGCCACAAAAGTCCCCCAGGTGAAAGGCATCAGAGGAAGTCACTGTGTCCACCCAGGATCTAATCAGCGCTCATCATCTGCCACACAGAAACCAGGACTGAAGGCTGAGGATAACTGGGGAATAGGAGCCACAGGGTCCTTGCTGGCTGGACTGAACCCTCTTCCCAGTGGCAAGGTGGGACCAGTGGTGTGAGCTCCACGGTCCCCAGCACCACCTCTGTGAACTCTTGATGGTAAAGAATGCCAATACCCAAGGCCTGGTTCCCTCACCTAACCTCCATTTTCCAGATAGGGAAGTTGAGGCAAAATGCTCAAGGGACCGCTGCCTACTTCCTGTTACAGTTCTAGCATCTGTTGCAGGTGGAGTTGAGCCAGACCCTGGGCTGCATCCAACCCATCATTTAATCCCTAACACCCTCCAGGGTGGAATCAACAATTATAACTGAATTATACACAAGGCCTGGAGAGCCATGTGACCCAGTGAGTGAGAAGCTGTGTAGTCTGAGATTGCACTTCCATTTCCCGGCCACCCAGACCCGAATAATCACACAGAAGCTATATGATAATAACACTGTTTGGTCAATGGCTCAGGTGTATTCCTAGCTAGCTCTTACATCTTAAATTAACCCATTTCTATTAATCTATGTATCGCCACAGGCTGTGGCCTACTGGTAATGTTCTGGCATCTTTCTCCTTTGGCATTTACAGGGCATCTCTTTGACTCCACCTACTCTATATATATATCTCTGTTCAGATTTCCTGCCTGGCTTTACTCTGCTCAGCCATTGGCTGAAACAGCTTTATTCATCAACCAATAAAAGCAACACATAGACAGGACATCTCACATTAAACCTGAGCTGGGCTAGATGGCTGAGCTGGGAATCAATGGCTAAGTCTCTGGCCTCTCCCTAGCTCCTTTCTGCTATGGTGAAGGAAGGGGCTGGAAAAAAATGTACCTCAATGTTACAAAATATTCCTTGATACTGTGTGAAGATATGTCACTGCGGTTGATTTAATAAAGAGATGAATGGCCAACAACTAGGTAGAAAGCACTTAGGTGGGACTTCTGGAGACAGAGAGGTCTCAGGGAAGAAGAAAGGCAGAATCACCAGTTGGATGCAGAGGAAGCAGGACATGCAGGAGAACAGATAAAAGCCACAAGTTACATGGCAACATGTAGATGAGTAGAAATGAATTGATTTAAGTTATAAGAGCTAGTAGGACAAGCCTAAGCTATAAGCTGAGCTTTTATAATTAATAATAAATCTCAATGTCTGTTTTTTCTTTGTGAGGTGGCCGTCCAAAGAAAACTCTGTCTACACCTTCAGAGAACTATCTAGATGTGCCAGTCACCATGACAAAACACCTGACAGAAACCTGAAGGACAAAAGGTCTGTTTGGTTCATGGTTTCCAGAAAACCTTCAGTCCATTGACATGGGGAGGCCATGGACAGTTCTTTCCATGGTGCTGGGAGCACACAGTGGTGACACTGTATGTGGGGCCAGCAGGTAAAGTATGGGCCAGACCCAGATGTGGGATGACCCTCAGAGGTCAGCCTTGAGTGATCTGCTTCTTCCAGCAGGTCCCATCCCCAAAGGTTCCATGACCTTCAAAGCACCCCAAGCTGGAGGCTGAGTGTTCAAAACACAAGTCTGGGGGATCCATATTCAGGATTTTGCACTCTTCACCGGCCCCTCACAGGTGCATGACCATAATACAAACTTCATTTCAACCCACCTCAGGAGTGCCCACAATTTTAAAAGTCTCAACACTATTCAAAAGGCTGAGCCTCCAGACAGTTCCCAAATTGTGAAACAGCAACAATGTCCCCCAAAAGCATACCGCCTTCCAAAACAGACACTCCCCGCTCTGAAAGGTAAGTGAGGAAACAGGAAGACACATCAGAGCAAGACCAGAACCCAGCAGACAAGCTTGGAGTCCTTCAGTTCCACATCCAGCATCCAGAGCATGTGGAACCCCCATCATGTGAGTTCCAACAGTCCTGGGTAGCTGTGTCCTTCAGGTCTTACTGTGGGACAATGGTCTTTTATCCTGTCACTTGCATTATTTTTAATAAAATGCTGATTTGCCAGTAGCAGGAAGTAGAGGTGGGGCAACAAGAACAGGAGAATTCTGGAAAAAGGAAGACGCAGTCTGTAGTCATCACACAGACAGAGAGGAAGCAAGATGAGACTGCCTTGCTGATGAAAAGTACCAAGCCACATGGCTAACACAGACAAGAATAATGGACTAATATAAAACGTAAGAAAGAGTTAATAAGAAGCCTGAGCTAATAGGCCAATTAGTTTATAATTAATGTAGACCTCTGTGTGTTTCTTTGGGACTGAATGACTGTGGGACCAGACGGGACAGAAACCTGTCAGCAAGGTCTCACTACCTGTGATACACATGGGATTTTCTCTTGGACCCACTCCACTCACTCCTGCACCTTTTCTTAGCAAATGTCCCACATTTCTGGCATCTCCAATATCCTAGGGTTTCCTGTGAAGCTGAGACTTTACAATGACCGATCCGCTAGCAGCCTCCTGGCTGGGAGCCCCACTCTGCCTTGTGGCTCTTTAATAGACATTCAGTGCAAACACCCATGGCCCTGTGACTCCTCCACTCAATGTGCCTCCAAAACTAGACAACATCAAGTGCCAGCTTCAGAGGTAGCCAGTCCTTTCTACCATGGTGCCTGGAGGCTGGAAAACACTCTCTTTCATGGCCTTTGAATCAGGGACCCCTCCAACTCTATCATCTCAGGTACTCTCTCACTTGTAAAGCAAAGTCTTCCAAATTTGCTTGCATGCCAAGGCTAATTTTCTGTTGTCCCAGAGCATAGTGCCTCTGTAACACTGCAGCCACTTCATCCACGTCTGCCTTGTCTACGACCTTAGCTGTAACTCATGCCCTTTTCCTCACCACGCTGTATTTTCAGCGTTTTTCACATCCTGTACTCTGTGTTCTATATCCCACTGTAAATCTGACTAAAACAGCGAGTGACAAGCATGGCACAGCCAGGTCTGCTGTTGAGAGACTTCCTCTACCAAAGAGTCTGGTCCTTGACCTCTAGCTCAACTTCAGGGAAACTGTTCAGGACATGGACAGAATATAGCCAGGCTTTTCTAGACTATAGCACAAGTGGCCTCTGGCCATTCCTGAGAGTCCTTGTTCTCCCTCTGAAGCCTCATGAACAGTCTTTGCTGCTCACACTTCTCCCAGTGTTTCTGCAGGCTTCTGGGCTTCTGCAGAATGCACTGTTGCTCTGTTGATAGCATTGACTTTTTTAATTCATGGCTCCAAACTCTCTGCATTCTTCCCGCAAACCAGTCCCAAAGGCCTGAGGACCATGGTCAGGTTTATCTCAGGGAGAAGAGAGCTTTTTGGCTCACAGTTTGATGGTTCCAATGGAACCCCACCCATCAGAGTGAGGAGGGCCTGGATCACATTGTGACTGCAGTCGTTCATGGCAGAGGCTCCTCATGTGTGGCCAACCAGGAAGCAAAGGAAGTAGAACCAGGAATAACCATCACAGGCTGACCCTGGTTACCTACTTGTGCCAAACAGGTCCCACCTCACAAAGGCTCCTCATGCTTCCAAAACAGCTGCTGAGGACCAAAGAGCATGTGCCCTTGAGAACAGTCCCCACTGAAACCCTAACACTGCTGTGGATGTGGCGCTTTTTTTCATCTTGCATCCGTCCATTCCTGGAGAAAGACAGGGTTGGGTGCTGGACCTCCTGAGCACCCAGACACTAGTTCTGGTTCCGTGATACAGGACCAGGCTGGTCCCTATGATAGGTTTACAAATGCTATGTACCCAGGGTGTATGTACATCCCCACCAGCATCTCAGGGTCCTGCAGAAGCTGCAAAATGTCACCCTTGACATCACTTAGACACACATCTCTCAGAGGAACACAGTGTATTGGCCTAAGTCACCTGGTACAGGAGCCACCTGAATTAGTAACAAAAGACACATGTACAAGGTCAAGAAGGAAGGAATTCAGAGGACATGGAACCCACTGCCCACCCCTCTGACCCTCCACCAGTGTCCCAGGCAGAGCACTCCAAGGGCCAGTGTTTCTCTCGAGATGAATATGTGGGAACAGGTGGGCTAATGGGAGGGTCTGTTGCAAGAATTGTCACCCCAAGGAGAGTAGACAATGTCTATCACTTCCTTCTAAAGTCCCAGTGAGAAGCAAAAGTTTACCCTGGGGAACTGACAAGTTTGTTATGTTCCTGACAGAGCATGGGTGACCCTAAAGCAGTGTACAGAAAGGCCAGCACCCAACATAGACAATAATTCCCTCATGACTGTGTAGAAAGAGCCTCGGCCCGCCCAAGACCCGGAGACCACATGTTGTTATGGCCGAAATATACACAAATGGCCTCCCTCCCCCTCCTCCCGTGAGGGAATGCCAAACTTTGACAAGCCAATCTGTGACATTCCTTTGCAAAGAGCCCAACTGGTCTTAGGTAAGGACAGTTGTTCTGCTCATAGGACGGTGCCATGCAACAGACCTCCCTGGACTGTGGCTGCAGCCAGTTTCTGCTAAGGTCAGTGTTCACAAACTGGTGCCAGGTGATTGTCATTGGGGTAAACTGAGCCTCAGAAAGAAGGAGGTCCTGACCCTCCCATGCTGCCCAGTCCATACTCAACACAGCCCCCGCCCCCTGTGTCCCATTCCCACATGTGTAGCCAGCTGGCCCACAACCATGAGAGGCATCTTCCATCTCTGACTAGATCGACCCCTGCTGAAGCCCCCCACTTACTCCATGCATCTTCCTCACCATCTTGGGGTCCTTAAGGAGACACGGTGCAATTTCTGGTTCCAACCAGGTTGCACTTCCTAATACAGTAGTAGCTCTGGCTGTGCACTCTGTCTCAATCCTCTCCCTGTCAGTGTTGGGATCCAGCCATGGCCACTGACACTCAGATGTCTCCTCTTTGGAGAGGGCATCATCAAAAGCAGGTTTGCGGAGGATTCTCATATATAGACAGCATTAGGGAGAGCCACAAAGTTTCTAAACAGTTACCTTCTGGCTTGACGTGAATTGATGGAGTTCAGACAGGGACAGAATGGAGAAAGGAGAAAGCCACATAAAGAACCTTGATGTTACTATGAACTAAGGTGGGACAGGAGGTCCTTCTAAGGATCCTTCAATAGAAACATACATACAACAAGAATATGTACTGGCCACTTCTAAGTCACCCTCTTCTGGGAGCACAGCCACCACCCAGCCCTTCAGGGTCTGCTGCAACTCTGAAGATTGTATTCATCTGGACAAGGAGAAACTCATTGCACCAGCATGGGGAACTATAGAGAGACCACATGATCATCCAGAGAACCAGTTCACCATTACTTAGACCCCCATGCCAGACTAGAACTCCCTGGGTTCAGAGACCGATCCTTCTCCATGAGACCGTGGCAGGTTCATCACACAGTGGATAGGGGAGGGAGCATGCCATGCACTCAGAACACATGTGATGTGCACTGAGGCTCGTGTTTCTTAGAGAATGAGGGATGGGTGAGGAAACTGGATCAGGCTTATATCTGAGTTAAAGGCAGAGCTGGCCTTGCCCTGGACTTTGGAGTAACATAAGTGGGGAGGAAGCCGACAGCAGGGAGCCCAGGTATGCAGGATTCAGAGGGACCACATGACTCATGGTGATGGCACCAAACACAGAACTGAGCTGAGTCCCACATGGCCAAGAGATCCCCCCAGGACTCACATGTGGGAGCCAGAGTCCCCACACCCACCCCAGCTTCCTCTGAAGAGACGCCTGGAATGCCTGCTGGTTAAGAATTACTAGGCAGCTCTGGGCTTGTGACTGGGGCACAAGAAATACCACCACAGCAGGGCAGAAAGCTAATGAGAAACCCAACGGGCCCTGCAGAAGCTTAACAAGAAATACGGCCAGGCTCCCTGGAGGAAGAGCTGCTGGGAACTGCCATCTCTCCCCAGTGGGGATCGATCTGGCTAGAAAGTAAGGGGCACAGGAAACAGATACCTGAAGATCTACGGCAAGAGGGACCCGGGCTGAGGAAGAGGGATGTGAACGTGCCATAAATCAAAGACCAAGTGTGGAGAGCCGGTAGATAAGAGGATTTGTGTTTATGGTGAGTGAGGGATGGGCTAGGATGCTGGGTTAAGGAGGAGAATGGTAAACACTTGGGGAGGAGGGAGAAGTACCCAGAAGGCTCAGCATCAGGAAACAGGAAGTACCCCCAACGTGCCAGACCCTCCTGCTTTGGATGTGCCCCCATCCTCACCCCCAGCCCTTATGTGAGCATAGTTCCCTCTACCCTTCTCCCCCAGGGGACCTCAAAGCTTCAGGACAGCAGAGAACATTTCCTGAGAGCTTTGTGCCATGTGACAAGTCCTGCAGCTTCCCAACTGACTCCAGCAGTACCTACTCTAGGACAAAGATGCTTTGGGCTTCCCATCCTATAGGTGAGGAAACTGGGAAGGTTGAAGAGCTGCTTCTACACTACAGGCCAAGGCTGAAATCCAGGCCCAGGCTACCTGGCTCCACCCTGGTCCAGCCCTTGGCCTCAGCTCAGCACACTGTCATTCTGAGTTTGGTAACTAACAGGCTATGTCTGGCCCGCACACCCCCTTGAGCCCCTCTCTCTGCAGGATGCTGCCAATCTCACACACTTACACTCTGAGTCCTAACATCCTCAAGCTGGAGATGTGGACACAAAGCTGGAAAAGTAGATAGCCTTGCCCACCAGAGCACCTCTCCGCAGGGGCAAGAATGCATGGGATCAGCTGCCATCTTCCCCAGGCGTCCTGGCCACTTTAATGCTGCAGTCATTCGGTGCAACAGACTTTCCTCGACTGACTCCCAGTTCGAGTGCAGAAACTCCGTGATCAAGAAGGTACATGTGGGGCTCCATGGCAGAGGGCTCCCACTAGGAAACAAGCAGGAAGACGGCAGCTTCAGTCCGCTGACTGGGCCGCAGCCCTGGGAAGCGTCTGCCTCCTAAGAACCTCCTTTTCCCACGGTACTGATCAATACACGAGCCCTGGGGACATGTTCGAACTACAGGAGAGGTTCTTTCAGCTGAGCACCACTGAGGACCTCGTGAAAATCAAACCTGTTTTCACTCAGGATAACAGGATGTGTCTGAGAGTCCGATGAAGTAGGACTTTGAATTCTGGGCCAGACTGGGCTTCTTAGGGAGACCTTCTCTCAATAGTAATAAAAAGGAAAATGCTTCCCCATGTGATTACCAGCTCCACAGGACCCTGCCATCCTCTGCCCTCTTCTCTGCTCCCTTCCTGTCACTCCTTGCCCATCTTCCCCCTCCCTCTGCTTCCATTTCTCAACTCCTTCCAACTCTGGCTTTGCTCTTGGGCAGCCTAAAGGAAGATAGAACAATATTAGCCTTGGAGCAGCTAAGCAAAGAGAAAAAGGATCAAAGGGGAAGGGACTTCTGGTGTCCTGGCTTATTCCTCACCTGGGAAGTGAGAACTTTGGCCCACATATGTCCCCACTCAGTGGTCCCGGGGAAATGCTGCTGATCTTCTCATTGGTGACCTTGGCTGACCTTACAACAACAACCTAGTTTCTGTGAGCTACAGAATCCAGTGGATGGATTCCAGTGGACTCCAAAGCAAGACAGCACCGTGCCTTCCAACACAGCCACCAGTTCTCCCTGGATCTCTGCCACACTCCCCTGCCTTCCTGATCTCTGTGCAGCTGGAATTCTGCCTACCTTCTCTGCCTTCCATTCATTACATGTGGTGAGCGCCAGGTCCTTTTTCCTTTCACTACTGTCTCCACCCCTGTTCTGTCCTCCAGACCTTGCCCAGGAGGGTGTACTTGATCAGTCCTTACAGTCTCTGGTGACATGCCAGGCAACTGCCTGGACCCTCTACAGATCCCCACGTTCTTAGCTTGCACTCAGCCCACCAAAGGCTTTAGGCTGGCCATGTCCCCAGACCTCCATATGTGGACACGCCTCTGTGATAATTACACAGTCAGTACCGGAGCATGGCCATGTGCCTCGGGGCTCCTTACTCTCCAGCACAGGGCTTCCCAAGGAGGGAAGCCTCATCACCTGATTCTGGAAGTATGAGATGCTGGCCAGTAGTCTGCATTTCTAGCAACTTCCAGAAGTTGAAAGTCATAGCCCACATTTTTAGTAGCCGAAGCAAGAGAGAGCAACCATGAGCAGGTGACAGAATCTGGAGAGACTGAGTGTGGCTTAGTTTTCATTGTCAACTTGGTTCAAAGTTGTCACCTGGGGACAGAGTCTGAACGAGGAAGTGTCTAGGTAAGATTGGCCTGTGGGCGTGTCTGTGGTGAATTCTCTTGATTACATTAACTGTGGGTAGCAGCATTCCCTTGTCTTCTCCCAGAGTGGAGAAAGTGGGCTGAGCAGTAGGCACGCATGTGTATCTTTCCGGTGAAGCTCAAATAAAGCCTCTCCCATTCTTTTGCTATTGTTGGGATGTTTTATCACGGCAACAGAAAGAAAAGCAGAGTCTAGGCTTTCCTTTCTCTTCATTGGAGGCAACAGTGGCCACATAACATGAAGGCTGTGAACTCAAACAGGTTGGGAGGAAACCGAGGCAGTGAAGAGAAGCAATTCAAAGCATTCTGGGTCTCCAGTCCATCCAGCCACGTACAGGTTGAGCAGCCATGGGCAAGTCGCTCCGTTTCCTCTGAATCTCAGCTTCCCTATGTGGAGTGCCAGGTTAAGAATGACTGTGGCTGCTTCAAAAGCACACCAGAGACACCCTGTTTGTCTGGGCTCAGTGTGGGTGCAGTCCACCACAGTGAGGCACTGCCGGCACAAGTGTGAGGCAGCTGGCCATGCTTGCCGCAGTCGGGAAGCAGGCAGACGAAGGCTGGTGCTCAGCTCACTCTCTCCTTTTAGCTCAGTCAAAGACCCCAGCTTGTGGCTCTGCCCACATTCAAGTGAGTCTTCCTACTTCAATTAACCTTGTCCCTCACAGACAGGCCCAGAGGTCGGTTTCCATGGTGATCTAAATCCCATAAAGTTGACAATCAAGATTAACCACCAAAAAGTCAAGAGAGAAATTCAGAAGAACAATCAGGTAAGGGAGGGTGACCTTCGTCTCCACCCGTAAAGCTGCCTCCTCACTCCGCACTAGGGCCAGGGACAGCTCGCGTCTGGTGTAGGCTCCCCAGCTTCATGTGACCTTCCAACCATCAGCAGATGCCCAGGGGCTTCATCTCTAGAGTCACAGCACATGCTACTCTGATGCCTCTCTGAGAGACCTCACCCCCTTAGTGACCCTTCTGTGATTGGACTCTTGAAGAAATTCACTCAGGACAGGCTCATGGTGTGGCTGGCGTCTGCCTCCTAATGAAACTGAGCAAAAACAGGGCCAACTGGGGCTCCAGACCTTCTGAACGTTCTGCTCTGACTGTTACCGCATCCTTTTCAAAACATTGTGGTTGAGTCATGGCTGAGAAAAAGAAACAAAAGATGGGTTCCTCAGAACCAGAAATCCCAGATGCTGAGAGACCTAAGACCATACAACAGTGGCTTGGCCAAGTAATAACTGGAAACAAGAGAAAGGAGAATGGGAACCGATGTGTGTACATATCTGTGCATGTGTGCATGTGTGTGTGCACTTGTGCACACGTGCACGCGTGCAGATGCTCAAAATCTGAGACCACCAATACAAGCAGGAGGAACGGCAGGGCAAAGGCCCTGAGGCAGGACTGAGCAACACGTGGTAAGCCAGCACCCATGGAATCTTTAAGGATTAAGCAGGTTGGGAAGAGGTGGATAGGCATCAAAGGTGTTGTCATTTACAAGCACCCATGACAGACTTCTCCGGGAGGTGAACTTTCCACACACAGACGACCAAAGTCCAGACTGGTTACATCAGGGGTTGGTTTCCACTGGTGACAGATTTTCATTCTGCAGTTTTCCCCTTCACAAGCACAAGGCTTGCACCCATCAGCACAGATGGATTTGCTTTCAGGCTTCCGTGAAAACTCCAGCTCTCTGCCAGCACTCTAATACTCATGGTCAACAGAAGCAGAAAGAAAAGAGTCTTCCAAGCTAATGTGAAACCAAACTAGCTTAAGTCTGGGAGACTTCAAAATGGCAGTTGGAGTTCTTCTTGGCGGAAGCCTGTGGGTCAGTTGTCTGCTGCCCATGTGGGCTGGGAATCAACGGTGGGAAATTTGTTCAGAGCTGGTTGGTTCTTTGATGTGAAGGCTCCGTGGAGCCTTCATAATTCGCCTGTCATTGGTGGCTATAACACGAGAACAGTCCTCCTTTGAGAATTAGTATCTCCCATTCTTCAAACTCAACTCTGTGACACACCCAGCCAGAAGGGCACAGGGCAGACTGGTGTGCCAAGAGTTAGCACTGAGGCGGGGAGCTGGAGCCCTCCTCTCTGTGGCCAGGAGAACTGAAAGGCTAATCACTTTGAAATCCGGGTAGCATTTTCTTAACACACAAAGCACATTCTTGCTGAGTGGCCTAGCAATCACGTTCCAAAGAATTTACTAAAAGAAACACCCACACATAACCTCAAGAGCCTTGTGTGGAGACGGCTCATTTGATAAAGCGCTTGCTAGGCAAACGTGAACACTCATTTCCCAGAGCACATGGCGGTGTGCAGTTGTAATCCCAGGACTGGGCAGGTGAAGACAGGAGGATGGCAGGGACTCACTGGCCAGCCAGTCTAATGGGATCCAACCTAATGAAAAAGAGACCCTGTCTGGGAAAGCAAGGTGGATGGCACCTGAGGAATGGCACCTTTATGTTGACGTGTGGGCACACACAGCACACTAACATGCGCACACACACAGCACCTTGTACAAGAATGTACACATTGATTTATCCCTAGCTGTCAAACTCAGGAGCGACTCAGATGTCATCAGCAGATCCAACTGTTGCTGCAGCATCTCACCTGCTCAGCACCCACCTCCATCTCCAAGACTGAGGGCAAGTCTCAGACATCAAGAAGCCCGTTGCCTGGATCCAGTTACAAGAAGCTCTGACGTGGGAAAAAAATCAACCATAATCAACGGTCGAGGACAAAATCAGGTCTAGAAGCTGGTTCTGAAGGTAGGGTTTGTCTGGGGAGGACACAGCATCGCTTTCCAGGGGGATGGTGACACTCTCTCAGTGAAAGCAGGGGTCCCTGTGTCAGTCTGGCCCAGCAGGATACCTCAGTCCAAACGTTTCACTGACTATTGTCAGTGCCTTCAAATGCACAGATATCTTTGTCTTAACCTTTCTGGTGTAGAACATGCATCTCACAGACGGTACCCAGAGGAAGGGGTTTGGGGCATTTACATACCTTCTAGGAGTGAAGACACTGTCCCCAGCCTTGGCCACTGCATTATGCCACCATAGGTGGCAGAAACCAGAGAGCACTCTCTTCTAGAAAGAAAAAAAAAAGTTAGGTATAGGAGGCGAAATGGCTGAAGGAAACCCACAGTGGTTTCTGCCACAGGTCCTCTGGCTTACTCCTTGACCTCCTGTAAGCTTTTGTCCCAATGCACAGAATGATCAAAAGCTTAGATGAGCCAGGAGCACCGTTGCAATCACAGCACCTGGGAGGACCAGGAAGGAGTTTGAGTCCAACCTGGGCTACATATGGTATTAAGTTCAAAGCCAGCCTGGGCTATGGGAAACAGTCTCAGAATGAATAGGTAGAGGGATGGATGGATGGATGGATGGATGGATGGATGGATGGATGGATGGATGGGCAGGCAGACGGACGGAAAGGTGGGTGAATGGGTAGATGGATGGATGGATGGATGGGTGGATGGATGCGTAGATAGACAAGCAGATAGATAGGAGCCCAGAGGACAGAGTGAGGCATGCTTGTCAGCCCCAGGTCTGCCTCTTTCCATGTGGCATCTTGACTGAGTGACCATCTGCACTCTGGGCAGACACTGGGAAGACACTGATGAGATGTACCTGTCTGTCCTTGCAACTGTGTTGACAGGAGTAGGGACCCTGGTATCTAAGAACAGCATCTTGGCCCACATTCAATCTGTTTGAAAGATAAAATAAAAAGGCAGATTACAAAGTTGAGATTATTGCTTCCTTCTCTGTGTTGTCCTTTAAATGGGCAGCTGGGAGTCTCTCTCACTAGAGTCACCATCTACTATGTGCCCTACACGTCTGTCCTGTGGCCTTAAATGTGCTGAGGAAAATTTGTGTGTAAGAGCAGGGCATGTGGCTCAGTGGAAGGATTTCTGGGGCCTGTGGAGGCCCTGTGCTCTAGCCTCGGTGCTGCCAAAATAAGTTCAATTTTTGTTTTTTGTTTTTTGTTTTTTGAGAAAGGGCTTCTCTGCATAACCCTGGCTGTCTTGGAACTAGCTCTGTAGACCAGGCTAGCCTCAAACTCAGAGATCTACCTGCCTCTGCCTCCCAAGTGCTGGAATTAAAAGTGTGTGCCACCACCGCCCAGCCTAACACAAGTAGCAATTATTTGTTTGTTTGTTTGTTTGTTTTTATCTGTGTAGCTTGAACTTCTTTATAGACAGAGCCTCAAGCTCGTAGAGATCCACCTGCCTCTAATAAATTCAGTTTTTAAAAACCATCATTGTTTAAAAACTAGCACAAAAAGGTTCAAACTGATGCAAAAATCTGAGAGCTGGTATAGGTGGGTTATGGGAGCCAGCCTCCAGCCCACTGCCTCTCCCACAAGGACCCAGGAATCTCCACACATTAGGGTGGTTTCCCAAAGACCTTTTCCGATGACAGATGTCTAGTGTGACTTCTGGTGCTGTGTGGAAACACTCTGAGCAAAAGCAATGTGGGGAAGAGTTTATTTCAACTTCCAGGTCACAGTTCGCCAAGGGCAGGAGCCATGTGCTGTAGCCCCATCAAAGCCTCACACTTAACTGGCTTTCTTAGACAGCCCAGGCCCCCTGCCCAGGGAATGGTGTCACCCACAGTGGGCATCATTGAACAATTAAGGCAAGACTGTGTTAAGTTGACAAAATTGACCAGAACAGCGCCTGAAATCTTCGAGTCTTTCTGCTTGGTTATAGATCTGGTGTGTTTGGTTTGGCATAAACTACATCTGTCAGGTTTGTTGTTGTTTTTTGGTTTTTGGTGTGTTTTTTTTTAGCTTTTTATTTATAAATCAACCTAGACCCACAGAAGGCTGCACAAATCTTGCTGAGTCCCTGGTGGCCCCTTCACTCCAGAACAAGCATCCGGGTTCTGTAGGGCAAGCAGCAAAGCTGAGAAGGAAGCTTGCTCCAGGTGTGGGAGAATTGTCTGTATTCTGTCAATCATGTTTTAATAAACGCTGATTGGCCAGGCAGGAAGTATAGGCGGGAAAACCAGAGAGGAAGTAGAGGTGGTGCAAGGAGAACAGGGAAGAAGGAAGCTCTTCCTGCACTCCTGCCAGTCCACCAGGATGTGAGCTGCCTGGCTGAGAAAAGGTACCGGCCAACATAGATAAGAACAATGGATTAATATAAGTTACAAGAGCTAGTAAGAAGATTGAGTTAATGGGCCAATCAGTTTATAACCTAATGTAGACTCTCTGTGTGATTTTCTTTGGGGTTTGCCGACTGTGGGGTACCGGGCGGGACAGAAACCCTAACGAACCAGCCCTCATGTTACATGCTCCATATCAGGAACAAACCTGCAGATGGCTGTTTTAATCTTTTAATTCAGCAATCTTATTTCTCAACAGTAGACCCAATCAGGAAGGTGGACTGGGCTGCACAAGCGCCACTGATCTCCCCCACCAGTGGCGCCTCTCACCTCCCTTGCTTCAGCAGTCTTGACCTTTGGAAGGTCACCGTGTAGTTAGGCCTTCCTTTAACGAATCCTGGGAATCCTTGACAAGCTCTTCCAGTGAGAACCACTGGCCAAGGACGGGGATAGAGGGCTTCAGTGCTGTCACCCGATAGTGAGGCGTACATGTGGACCTCCACCATGCCGTGTGACCTGGGTGGTTACTGTCCTTCTCTGGGCTTTAGAGTCGCCTTTCTGGCCTTGTACTCCACACACCCTACATAAGGTAGATTTAAAAATTCACAATAATTATAGGATGTATGCACGTATATATTCACAAGGCCCTGAGGAGTCTGGAAACACACACACACACACACACACACACACACACAGCCTCATGCATTTGACTGAGACCAACTTTAGCCTCTGTCGGTTCCCTACAGAAGTGCACTTTTGTGGGACCCCAGCTTGATGGGGCCTCGGAAATAAGCACACTGCTCAGAGAAGGCTGGTCAGGAGTTCTGGGAAGGAAGGACCCAAAGGGCACAGAAGCATGAGCCCAACTTAGCATCCCACCCGGGAGAGCCAACCCCAACCACGTCCATCAAACAAAGCATCTAGCACCAGTGTATCTGTTTGCACAAGTTAGATACTGCTCCTTTGCTTGGGTGGCACCTACACCCCACAGAGCCCCAGGCAGAACCACATCTGCCCAGAAGTGGAATCTAACATGGGTAACACCATTGAGAGAGAAAGGCAAACTGTGGGGTCTGGGGGAAGCTGAAACCATTTACAGAGAGGCACCAGAAATAATGTGGCCTCCGGGCAGAAAACAAAAAGATCCTGATACAGAAATGAAGGAAACCTCCTTCTGGGCCGAGGGGATGGTTAGTGATTGAGAGTGTGTCCTGCTCTGGCAGAGGACCCGAGCTCAGGTCCCGGCACCCAGTCAGTCAGCCTCCAGCTCCGGGGATCTAAGGCCTCTGGCCTCCTCAGGCGGGCACCTGCATTCATGTGCACATTCTCTCACACACACATACTTAAAAATAATACAAATAAGTCTTTTAAAAAAATATAAAATAAGGGTATAAATAATTGTACTGGGGGTAGCTCATGTGTGAGGAATATATTAACATAGCCGTCAGAGACTATCATATTTATTTGGAGTCCCCATAGAAGTGAAGGATTTTTCTCTGCAACCCTTCAAATATATTCATACATATTATATGCAAATATTAAACATATTTAGCCATGTGTATGAATAATGAATAAATCATTCTCTAAAAAAATCACATAAATGCCAACTCAGGCAGTCATTCTGTTCTCCTATGTTGCAGCCTCTCATTTATATTGCTACAGAAAAAGCAATGTGCAGTCATGGTACCCTTTACATGCCTGCTTTTAAGTCAAGGTCTCAGTGTGTAGCCCTGGCTGGCCTGAACTCCCAAGGCTACGGCCTCTGTTTCCTGACTGCTGTGTAGTTTTCAGAAGTGTTGATAAAGGGTGCCTCTCAGCCCGCAGCACTCACCTAGCATGTGTGAGACCCTGGTTTTATTTTAAATGCCTGTTATGTGATGGTTAAAATCTTTCAGCTTGAAGGATTGAAGGGAGACATCAACCCTCAAGGTGAGGTCTCAGACAGTGTAAAAGGGAGAAAGCAAACTAACCCGTCTCTCTGTGCTTCCTGACTACAGGTACAAGGCGCAGCTACCTCATGCTCCTGCTGTCATGGCGTCCCCACAGTGACGGACTGCGTCCTTCATCTATAAGCCAGAGCAAACCCTTCCTCCCTCAGTCGGATTGTGCCAGACATTTCCCATACACACATTGTGCGCCTATGTGCACACACTTCTCTGGAAGTTCCTGGAACTACTGGCGATGTCTCTTGTCCAGGGACCAGGAGACAGGCGCTAGGGACGGTGCACTCGAGTCTACAGTGTGTGAACTTTGCAAGTCTTTAATGTGAGAAGGCATCTGAGCTCAAGGGTCACTGTAGCAAGAACTTGGAAGCAAAGATGTAGAAAGAGCTGATGTGTGTTCCCAGGGGCGTGGACCACATGGACTTCAGTCATGCGTATTCTGGAGCATGCTCCAGACCTTAAAATACCGAAAGACTGAAGAACATGTCACAGCACTTGCCTGACAAGCACCCACAGGGCGTTACCAACCAGATGAAAGCTCCAAAACCCAAAATACCAACTGACCAGTGTGGGATCCTCTCTGTGCCCTTTGGGTTTGGGGATGTTGAGCTTTCATTATGTGATGCTGAGTGGGATGCTAGTGTTTTCAATGTGGCAGGATCTAGAATCACCTGGGAGATGGGCCCCTGCCTTGACTATGTTGACGGGGGCATGAACACCCGCCCACAGTGGACGGTGCTCTTCCCTCTGCCCTCTAGCTGGGATTTTGACCTGGATGAGTGGATAAGTTGAGCTGAGCAGTATGTGTTCATCGACCTCTGCTTCTTGGTAATGGATGACATGTGACCAACTGCTCCAAGCTCCCGCTGCCTTGAGTTTGCCACCATGATGGGCCAAAATAAGCCCGTCTTCCTTAAGTTGCTTTTGTTGGGGTATTTCATTGCAGCAATGATAAAAGAAATGAAGGCAGTGGTGCTGGGGGTGGAGCCCTGGGTCTCAGGTATTCTAGATACCATTCTGCCAGCAAGCTGCATCCCCAACCCGACAAGCACCCTGACTCACATCTTACTAGCTGACCTGGGACATGCCACTAAGAACATACCAGGTCTCACAGCCATTCCACCAGCTGAGGGTGGGACGCGAGGTCACTCATCAAATTCTACCAGCAGCCTGGAGCACAGCACCTTGTCCTCCAGCACACCCATCCATGGGGAATGGTGACTGTTACCACTGTTGCTATTGTCTGTCACAGTATCGCAGTGACAATTATGTCACTCCTACCACAGTCTATATGGTGCCCTAGGCTGTTGGTTTTGAGTGTAGCAGGAAAAAGAAAAACCCACCCCACTCTGCTCAACCTTTGAATCAACGTCCACCCTCCAAACAAGAAGCACACGCACTTTTAAGAGAGAAGAAACAGTAAGAAAGAGATTCATTTCAATGGGCAGACACCATACAAGTAGCAATGGGGGAGCATGGACTCCAGAGATCAGCTCAGGCCTGGGATCTCACAACTATAAAACAGGGAGTCAGAGTCCAATTGGCAGGCACCCATACCCGCAACTAAATCTGTCCACCTTCCCCAGCCTCAGAGACACCGGTGCTGGGAGGCAGAATTTACACTCGGCTGTTCAGATTTGCGGTTGGTCTCCCCACTCACTCAGAGCCCCGGAAAATCAGCTCAGTAACACGGTTCATCAAATGCCTCCGACGGAGGATGGGAGAAGGAGGCAGGCTGCAAGCATCAACTCCAGTGCTGACAGAGATGAGGCGTCTGCTTCAGTTGACCCCTGACCTCCTTGGAAATAAAGCTGTACCAAAGACACGGACCTATCCACTTTTTAAAGACACAGTCTCATACAAAACTCTGGCTGTCCTAGAACTCACTCTGTAGACCAGGCTGGCCTGGAACTCATAGAGATCCACCTGTCCCTGCCTCCTGAGTGCTGGGATTAAAGGCGTGCACCACCATGTCCCTCTTGACCTTTCCTCTTTAAAGTGATTAAAATGGGGGCCTGGGGAGAAGGCTCAGTTGGCTAAAGTGCTCGCCGCGACAGCATGAGAACCTGATCAGAACCTGAACACACAATAAAATATGGGTGTGGTGGGCATGCTTGCAGACTCAGCACTGGGGAGATGAAGACAGGAGGATGCCTGGGACTTGCTGGCCAACCATTCTTGTCAAATCAGTGAGCTCCAGGGTCTGTGAGAGTCTCTGCCTCAAAGACTAGAGGACAGTGAGGGAAGATGCCTAACACCAGTCTCCAGCCTTCACACGCATGCACACACACGCATGCACACACACACGCACATTTACACGTGCATGTAACATGTACAAATACTTTCAGGTTATTTTTATATTGTCACAACTGTTAAAAATCAAAAAAAAGTAAGCAAATAAGCAAGAAGATTGGAGAAACATCAGACCACTCCCTTTTGGCATTTAGAAAAAGAATCCAAGAGTCCAGATCTACTCTGAACTTCAAAGTCTGGCATAATTGTCTCAGCTGCCACCCAGCCTCTCCTTCACCCCCCTTCTCTCAGGGGCTCCTTGCTGTTCTCTGAAGACACCAGCAAGGACACAACCACTTCTCACCTGGCCATTCCATCTGCCCTGTGGACTGCGTGGACACAGATACAGCCACAGACAGACCTGACACCACTTCCTTCCTTGGGTAATTGAGATCTGTCACTAGATTCTAATAGACAGAAAACAGCAAAGGTGGCAGGAGCCATTCCACGGCTTCCTACATGAAGCCTGAAGCTCTGATGAGCAAAGGGCCACATGAGACACCATGTGACAAGGAACCAGAAGTGGCCTTATCAACTAAAAAATGTGAAGCCTGAGTCCTGGGCCTACAAGAACTGAATCCTGCTACAGCTTGGGAGCTTCCTGCCCCATCTGAGCCTGAAGTCCAGGAGGGACTATGGCCACATCTTCCATGACAAATTCCCCAGTCAAAGAGCAGCAAAGCCATAGTTGGGCTTCTGACCCAGAGACACTATGAGATAATCCTCACACATTGCTCCAGGCACGAGGTTATATGTTACCTGAGGTGGATAACTAACACACAGGCTTCTGTCCAAGTGTCACAGATGTCCAAATGTCCAAATGTAGCTCTCCTTATAAAAAGAATCTGGCCAACAGAAGAATACAAATACTGAGCTCTCACTGTGTGTGACATAAGGTGCTTATGGGCACAGATACCAAGGTGGTCCTGAGCACAGATGCCAAGGTGATCATGGGCACAGATGTTAAGGTGATCCTGGACACAATTGCCACAGTGGTCATGGATTCAGATACCAAGGTGATGATGGACACATATGCCAAGGTGATCATGGGCACAGGTGTCAAGGTGGTCATGGCACAGATGCCAAGGTGGTCATGAACTCATATGTCAAGGTGATCATGGGCACAGATGCCAAGGTGGTCATGGACTCAGATGTCAAGGTGGTCATGGGCATATGTGCCAAGGTGGTCATGGACTCAGATGTCAAGGTGGTCATGGGCATAGGTGCCAAGGTGGTCATGGACTCAGATGTCAAGGTGGTCATGGGCATAGGTGCCAAGGTGGTCATGGACTCAGATGTCAAGGTGGTCATGGGCATAGGTGCCAAGATGGTCTTGGGCACAGATACCAATGGTTTATTTTTGTTTACAGTTCCAGAAAGAATCCATGGGGCAGGAAGCATGAAAGCAAGTGACAGACATTGTACAGGAACGAAAAGCTGGGCTCTCACAGCTGGGCTGAACGCAAACATGAAGCAGAGCCAGGAAACAAAATGTAGGTGAGGCTTTTTAATTCAAAGTCCACCCCGCTGTGGCATAGTTCCTCTAGAAGAACCACACCAACTAGTGTCACCAACTGGAGAACAAGCATTCAAGTGCTCAAAACCTTGGGGACATTTCTTATTCTAACTGTTACAGGTGCCATAGGTGAAGATTGCAGGTCAAAGGGCACACAGTTCCCGCTATACCAGGCAAACATATTAGAATATGATGGCCAACATACAGCATGAAATCTACAGTCCCCAGAGTTATACAGATGTTAGGGTCCAAGAAAAAGACCCCAAAGAAAACCAACAACTGCCTATACACTAGCAAGAGTGCTTATTGATTCCAGCGTTGGGGTGGCAAAAGAGCAATCCAGAGAGGGTCACAAGCTCCTTCTAAGCAAAGTTAGGGGAATTCCAGAGAGGCTGAATGGGGGCTGATTGGTGGAAGGTCCTAGTAGGTAGCATCTTCCAGCAGCAGGGTGGGAAAAGCTATCTTTAGCCTGCAGAAGTCTGGGGGACATCTGCTGAGCTAGCCGAAAGGCTTTGGGGACCTGCTGAGCCAGCAGAAGAGCTTGTGGGGGTGCTTGCTGATGGTCACACCATAAGTGTGGTTTTCATGAGACCTGATTGTAAACTCTGTCCCATTCTAGTGAAGTGAAACTAAGGTCTGGTCTCTGTCAGGGCTCTGGTTTGCTGCCCCCCTTCCAGCTTTTTCAACAATGTTTTAAGGGGGCACACCTGTCCCCAGAAAACAAAGACATTGGGAGATGAAGCAAGACTGTGAAGTAGGCAAGTCCTCAGGACACCCATGGTCAAGACAGTAGCATGGAACCTGATGGGACAGACTGCTAAATTTCTGTTTTATTGTTGGATTTGAACTTTTTTTTGTGGTCCTGAGGTTCAAACTCTGGGCTCGTGCATGCCAGGCAAATGCTCTGTTCCCAGCCTGCCACGTGACCTGCAACATGAGATGACCAGGCCTGGATGATGGCCTCCAGACATGTCTTGGCCACGGGACAGTGTTGAGAGGCTTGCCTGGCCATGGATGCTGTGCTGGGCTGCTCACAGTGCTACACTGTGCAGTAGAGGCAGAGGCACCACACAGGTGCCCTGTGTTTCCTCTGGAGGAAGAGATGTTGGCGCTCTGGTCAGATGCCCGGTCAGTGGTTGCTCCTGTGATATAGGCACCATCATGGAATGGCTTGTGGGTGCTAAATTTAACCCAGCTGTCATGGATACCCCTCGGACTCTAAATAATTAGGCCACTTTGGGTTGAAAGGAACAGGTTCAGTCAAGTTCACTGACACAGAGGAGGCAGAGAACTGTCATAAAACTGGAAGGCAGACCAACAACAGTTGGAAACAGAGGCAGAGACCCACATTGGAGCACTGGACTGAGCTCCCAAGATCCAGTGGAAGAGCAAAAGGAGGGAGAATATGAGCAAGGAAGTCAAGACCATGAGGGGTTGGTTTACCCACTGAGACAATGTGCCTGAGCTAATGGGAGCTCACCAACTCCAACTGAACTGGGAATGACAGAGCATGGGATCAAACTAATCCCTCTGAATGTGGTTGACAGTTGGGTCAGACTGAGGGGCCAATGACAATGGCACTGGGATGTGTCTCTGCTGCATGTACTGGCTTTTTGTGATCCTATTCTCTTTGGATGTATACCTTGCACAGCCTGGATGTAGTGGGGAGGACCTTGGACGTTCCACAGGGTGGGGTACATTGCTCTCTCTTAGGATTGGAGGGAGTGGGGGGTATGGGGTGTGGAGAGAGTGGGAGGGGAGTGGGAGGAGGGGAGGTAGTGGGAATTTGGATTGGTATTATTTTAAGTAATAAAATAAAATAATAATAAAAAATAAAAATAAATTTAAAAAAACTGGGAGGCAGAGGCAAAGCTCTAGGAGCCTGGATTCACCCAGCTCTTGAGAAAGAACCCGGCCTGAGGAGTAGAATGTGCCAGAAAACCCATGTTCCTCCGTGGCCTCATCATCCTCTCCCAGGGTCAGTACCATGGGAGTTAAGAGCAGGGAGAGCTTGTCTAGGCCCCCAAACTGCCCAGTGGGAT
>JAQHUG010000089.1:5549287-5562437 GCA_028555095.1 Dicrostonyx torquatus | reverse complement strand
GTGTGTGTGTTTCACAGTTAGCTGTGCCGTGCTCTGGGGTAGTAGAGTGCTCACCTGTAATCAGCCACAACAGAGTCTGAGGCAGGAGGCCAGGGGTTTGAAGCCACTCTAGTGAGACCAGCTCCAAAACACAAGTGTGTATGTGTGTGTGTGTCTGTCTGTCTGTCTATGTATGTATGGGGGGGCATGTAATGTGGCATTTGGGGTGTGTACATAGGTAGGGTGCACATGCACGCATGTATGGCAGCCAGAAGTCAGCCTCAGGTGTTATACCTCTGTCTTACATTTTGAGGCAGGGCTTCTTGCTGGCTGAAACTCACCAACTAAACAAGGTTGGCTGGTAAGTGAGCTCCGGCAGTCTGCCTGTCTGTACTTCTCCTGGGCTGGGGTTCCAAGCACACATCATATCTGTGCTGAGATCTGAGTTCAGATCCTCACACTTGTGCAGCAAGTGCTTCACCTACTGAATTGTCTCCATGGCCCTATGAAAATTCTAGTTTATATGCTGAGACAGGAGAGGAGGGGGACTGACACGACCTGCAGGGTCTGAAGAGGCTCTACCTGAAAGTCATGAGCGAGAGAAAGGAAGAAGACCAAGCAAAATTCACTTGTCAAGGTCTCCCTTTATTAGGGAACAGATACAGCTCTGAAATGGGGAGCTAGGCTTGAGGTGGGGGTCAGGACTTAGGGCAGTGAGCAGGAACTGGGGGCAATAAAATCACTAGCTAGAGCACCTGTGTAAACGGAAACATTCTTTTGTGGATAGCTAACTAAGGAAGAGGGGATCTCTGCAAACCTCCTTGAAACAATGGCCTCCGTATCTTTGTAGCTTCCTAGAATCAATAGCCCTAGCTGGCTCTGTTAAACATTCTAAATCAAAGGTCTTTGCTAACCTCCTGTAATATATTATTAGGGCAAAGGTTCCTGATAGGGGATGACACCTCAGGATGCACACGTGGAGAGGTCGAAGGACCGCCTTTTGGGAACCTGTGCCCTCCTTCTATGGTGAATTTCAGGGATTAAACTCACCACCTACTTTGCATTCCACTTGGTGAGCCAAGTGGCTTTTGTTTGTTTTTCATCTTTGTTTCTTTTTGTTTGGCTGGTTTGTTTTGGTATGGTTTTAGGTTGGTGGATTTTTTATTTGGTTTGGTTTGGTTTTGGTTTTTCGAGACAGGTTTCCTGGCTTCAAATTCAAAGAGATCCGAGTGCTGGGATTAAAGCCCTGTGCTGCCACACCAGGTCTAAACGGTTTTTGTTTGTTTGGTTGGTTTAGTTTGGTTTTGGTTTTTCAAGACAGGGTTTCTCTGTGGCTTTGGAGCCTGTCCTGGAACTAGCTCTTGTAGACCAGGCTGGTCTCGAACTCACAGAGATCCGCCTGCCTCTGCCTCCCGAGTGCTGGGATTAAAGGCGTGCGCCACCTCCGCCCGGCGCTCCAAACGCTGTGCTTCTTTTGTTGGGCTAACTTGGCAGCTCTGCTAACCCTGTCTCTGAAGCCCCGCTGAGTGCCCCTTCCCAAGACAACACATCCCTCCACCTCATAAACCACTCACTCTGCAGTGTGTGCCAGTTTTTATATCAAAATGGCATTTTACACAGAAGCAGCAACAAGCATGAACATCAAAAGGCCCAGTAACTATGGGTGAATAAGCAGGAACAATCCAGGCCTCCCATCAGGCTTCCCCAGCAGGAGCACAGAACAATGGCCCCTAGCACAGATTCCAGAGAGACTGTTGGGGGACTCTGAGGGCTGTCCTACTGCCACCAGCCCGCCTTGGGGTGGGATCCGCAGTGGTTCCTCCCTCCAGGAAGGCTATAAAGAGATACTGACACCTTCAGACAGGAGGCCGCTCTGTTGCCTGGAGGGTCCTACTCAAAACAAGCCTAAAGTTCAGTGGAATAGAGAGGAGGAGGAGCAGCCCAGGGACAAATAAGAATGTGCCTTCTGCGGCTCGACTTTCTATAGTCATACTCTCTCTTCTCCCACCCCTCATGCACATGTGCGCACACACACACACACACACACACACACACACACACACACACACACCATCACTGTCAACATCACCTACCTCCAGATCTTCTGGAGGAGGCATACACTATTGGGGCCTGGGCCCTGTGTTAAGTTTTAAGTTCCTGTCACCTCTGTCCCTTGCTTTCCAGGTATCTCTCATGAACCCCAGTGAGGATTGAGGGTGAGCACTATGAACCCTGCTCCTTTCCAGTTGGACCAAAGGGTCTTTCTAGTGATCAGAAGTTCTGGTACAGTCTAGAATGTGGCCCACACACACTGCAAGTTCCTCCCTGCTGGGCTGAAGAGACTGAAGTAGCCTGAGACCCCAGCCCTGCCACCCGCTCAGACCATATGATGAGCTAGGCTGACAGGCCGGTGAACCCCACAGATCTGTCTCTAACACCTTAGTGCTTGAATTACAAGTGCAGACCACATCTGGCACCCCAAGGATGAAGCCCGCGTTTGCTGACAAGGCCTTGGATTTGCCCCATCCTGAGCCCCTCACCTAATACCCTCCCCCAGAATCTGTTTGGATCCGTACCCTGCTTACAGAGGTCTGGCTGGTGTGACACCTGTTCTGGGATCTCTCCCCGTGCCTGCCTCACTCTAGCTCTCTGTCCTGGACCCGCCACACAGAATTTCAGCTACTAGTGCCACATATCGGGACCGTCATGCCTTCGATGAGAAGGCTGCGGTCCAGTCTCAGCAGCTGGAGCAGAGCCTGGTGCAGCGCAGGGCCCCAGTAGGGCAGCCTCTGCTGCGTGAGCTCCTGGGCATTGTGGGTAAAATGAAGCGCAGCGGCCATGAGAGGGCAGCAGCGGTTTGTCCTAGCCCTGTCTTGTATGCTAACCCACTTTCCTAAGGGGCGTCTCCTCCATTTCCACTGTAGCTCAGGCCTCCTACAGGCTCGCTGGTTACTGTTGCAGTGAATCCTAACCCATGGAAAAGCAGCTCTCCCAGCACCCACCGACCCAGGCAACCTGTCCCTGAGGCCACCCAAACAATGTCGCTGAGCCTCTAGTATTCTAGGCTCTGACCTGAAGACCAGACCAACTCAGTGAAACAAGACCCTCTGGCCCGCCTCAGCCTGGTGCACACCCCTACTACTCCCGTCTCCCAAGGACTTCCCCTTGCCTTAAGAGGCCCCCAACTCCTTACCAGCCACACCCCCCCGCCTCGGTGCACCTACCCTGTGCAAAAGAGTTGCTTTAGACGAGTCAGAGAAGCTGGGCTTCTCCAGGGTGGGAGTGGCTGGAGAATTTACAGCCCTTGTGGATTTTTCTGTCTGGATTGGTGTTTACAGGGACAAAGCTCTGTAAGTCTCTCAAACAAGGACTCAAAGCAGACCCTGGTCTTGTCTCCAGAGGTTCCGTAAATAACAAATCCTTTGAGGAAACCGGACAGGTGTCTTAGGTGGAACCTATGAACTGCCTCTGCTTACAAGGACTGAGGCTGTAGTTTCTAGGGGATAACAGCCCCTGCAGGTCATAAGATCATGAGATTGGGTCAGTGGCTACACCTATAGAAGGCTGACTGTAGGTCTGACCCCACCAAGATGCTTAGTAGATGACAGTGTCCTCTCCTCTGGCCTGAGCCACACCCCAGCCTGGGTACCTTGATTGATATTTGGAAGCTCTAACCCAGAGCAGTCATGGGATCTACTCTCACTAGCCAAGTTCTCCCCATGTCCACCAAGCTCGGAACCTATACCAGCCCCTTCCCGGCCATGCCGCCATCCAAGCCATTAGTGGTGATAGCGGGAGGAAAGGAGACCTGTTAGAGAGAAAGCCACAGCCATTGATTTCTGCCGAAAGGAACAATGAATTAGTTCAGAGAAAGGGTAGTTCAAGGGAGCCAGCAAAACCAGGCCAGGAAACTTGGCCCATACCACCCCCCACCCCAATAGGCAGGGCTGGCTGTTAGTGGTCAGCCCTGGGGCAGTCATGGAGAGGCAGGAATCAGCTGGGTAAGAGCTAGTTAGTGCAAGGGAGTCAGAGGTTAGCCCAGAGAGGCCATGAGCCTACTGGAGGTGAGGCATGAAATCACCTCCAGGTGTGGCCCTGGCTTAGCAGCTGGCGGGCTCTGGGGGAGGCTGGCTGGAGCAGGGGCATGAGCATAAACAGGACCGAACATAAAGTGCTGGTGTGACTTCCCCAGTGGCCTTCGGGCCCTTCGGATTCATGTCCGGGCACCTATGTCTCCTTCCCACAGGTATTTTCACACCTGTGCACCATGGCAGCTGGCTGTCTGTCCTTTCTAAGTATGGGGCGAGTCTTTCTCCATACTTCCTGAGGAAAATATCTCACACCTTCTTCCTGTGCAAAAATGGTTCCACATCTACTCCAGATTGCTATTCCCACCCCTCAGTGGGAAAGATCTCTCTAGGTCACTGGCCATCTCTTCTCCGACTGCAGTGTCCAGATGTCATCTCCTCAGGCTTCACTTGAGAAATGCCTGCCTTTGTTCTGTGGTTTCACGGGAAGACCCCTTCACGCACCTCCTACTTAGGAAGTTCTCACTTACAGCTTCCATGGAGGGCATGCCATTCTGTTGGCTTGAGGTTCAAACACACACCCTTGAGCTCCTGTATAAGATGGCCAGTCCCTGGGGTTCCTAACGCTTTCTACCCGGCCTAAATCACAGAGGGCCTAGGCTAAGTAGGGCCCGGTATTGCCCGCTCTAGATCCACAACCTCACACTGGCTCCCACAAGGTCCCCTGATCCCATCCACTCCTGGTGGCAACCAGTCCTGTGCACAGAGGAGAGAGGTCATGCTCGGAGCCCAGCATTCCACACTCACAGGACAGCCTCCTCCTCCTCCTCTGGGCATCACTAATATGGTTGTCCCCTGCCTCAGACTTGGCCTGGTCAGCCCAGGGACGTCTGTTTGCCAGAAGGAGAGACCAGCCCCCAGGAGGCCCAGAGCTCGGCAGGGCTGGATTAGTTAAGAAACCAGTTAGTAGGGCCAGGTTAGTAGGTCAGAGCACAGCACCAGCGGACAGGGTACCTCAGCAGACACACACAGGAGCCACTAGGAGAGAAGAAGGCAGCGGGGCCGTTAGTTAGTTAAGGGGCAGCAGGGTGCGGGTGGGGTGCCCCGGGGTTAGACAATTAGTAATCAAAAGAGTTTGCCTATGGGAGAGAAAGCTGGCAAGAGGAGAACAGGAAGAGACAGTTAAGGGTTCAAAGCATGTGTATGCCTCAGGCAGAAGGGTCTGTGTGCAGAACATCCGAGATCAGGGGAAGGACATAGCACCGAGTTCCCTGCAGCCTGCCCTCACCCTGTCTTTTTCCATTTGGAAGTCCCTGCTGGGCAGCAGCACCTTCGTTGCCCACCACAGGCATCAAGGAGAGTAGAAGGGTCCCATTCCACCATGGAGAGAAGGTAGCTGGTACACAGTCCCCAGCAGCAGAGTTGGTGCATCTCTTAGCGTGCCGTGCCCTGCAGGATGGGTCTGCACAGAGATCCCAGGCCCCAGGCAGGGCTTTCCGCAGCCTCGTCTGCCCCAGCCTCTGGGAAGGCCCATGGGCTGCAAAGTTAGTAGGGTTTGGCTGCTGCAGGGTTAGTAGGACATGCTCAGGACAGGTTAGTGGATTAGTCAATTGACAGAAGGCCAGGCATCTTGTCACGTGCCACAGCATCCTGGCAGAGCCCTGAGTTGGTTAGTAGGTTAAATCACACCATGCACTCCACCCCTTCCAACCCTCCCCCACCACAGACCTCCTGTCCCCACCAGCCTGGGCATGTGGCCTGACCAGGGCAGGGGGTCTGCCTCTACACCCCTCAACACGCACCCCTCCAGGAATCAAGCTTGACCTCAGTGACCCCGCTGGAAGCCCAGAGCGTCCATTTCTCTGCTGTGAGTTTCAGAGATCCCACAAACACTCCAGCTCTGCTGAAAATGTCCTCTGCTTGACTTCAGGGCAAACCTCCTGCCCTGGTTGTAGCCAGGATCTTCTCACACGCACACATGTACACAAACACACAGGCGCACACACATGCACACACTCATCAGTGTCTTTCCACCAAACATCTATCCTCCCCACCCCACCCCAGAGCTGCCATGCTTGGAAATAGACATCTCTCCTACGGTCAACTCCAGGCTGCTCCCCACCGGCCTGGCCTGCCTTCCTCTACAGACACTGCAAGGAACTGGCCCTCGTACTAAAGCTTATACCCCTCTCACCTCTGGCCCCTTCAGTTTCCTTCCTTCCCAGGCAACCCCAAGGCACCTGTGTATTCCCTAGTTATACCACCTAATACTCTTGGCACTACTAATGACCAACCTGTGTCTCCCAGCATTCTAGACAGGGTTTGGTAAGAAAATAATTCTGTAGCCAGGAAAAACAGGAAATGTGTCATCCTTCTATTCCTCCCTGAGTATCCGAAGCTTGCTCACTAGCCATTTTCAGGGCTCTGAAAAGTCCCACTTTTTTGCTTTAATTTCTTCCCAAGGATACTCAGTTAAACCGTACCTTCTCATCCTCCAAGGCCCTGGTTGGGTCAGCCTGAGTAGGAAGCCCCTCCAGAGCGCCAGAGCTGCCGTCTCCCTCCCACTCGGGGCCTCTGTTGACTGCTCTGTTTCTCTCCCTGCTGACTAGATCCCAAGTGTCTGAAGATGGCTGGACAACACCAGGTTCCCACACTGGCTCACAGCAAAGAACCAGAGTGGACTCTATATTGGCAGCAGGAAACAGGGTTCCTTCCCTTCTGGAAAACATGGAGAGCTATAAGAGAGACCAAAAGTGGCCGCAGCCCCAGGCTTGTCAGGAAGGCAGACATGGGTGACTCAAGCAGCAATGCCTCTGGATCAGAAAGCCCCCTACCTACCTACCCCTGCCAGATGTGTCCTCAACCTAAGCTCCCTAAATTCCCACATGGACATGACTGTATGGAACACCAGGCACAGGACCCCTTGGAAAGCTGCCGGGGCCACCAGGAGAGCATATGGCCCACATGACATGGAAATCAAGGCTGGTAGAGCAAGGTGACTTGTATAGCAGAGGGTGCCCCAAGACCTGAGCTGGTTCTGCACTGGCTACAGCCACCATGTTCCCAAGACACCAGGCACAGCAACCGCAACTGTGTACCCATTTGTCATTCATCTGTTCCTCCCAATATGGGGGATTCTCAAGGAGAGAAGGCTCTAGCTATTTATGTTTGTGAAACGACCCTGCCAGAGTCCAAACTGTGTCCCTGAAGAGGCCCAGGGTTCCCAATGTAAAGGTACGGAGAGACAAAGTGTGCCTAAGCTCAGATGAGGTCTTAAGCCTAGGTCCTCAAATGATTGTGCCCTTATGGGACAAATCCCTAGAGCCCACTCACTCTGGACACAGAGAAAGGTCACACGAGAACATAAAGCTATTTCTGGCACCTTGATCTTGTTCTGAGGGCCTCAAGCCTGGGGATGTGAGTCTCTGTTGCCAAGCCCCACAACCTGAGCTGATAAACACAGCCCCTCCTGCCCCAGGGAGAAGGCTCTCTAGGCTGTCCCAAAGAAGGCTACACACTGTAGAGCCATCTCCTACAGGAGGGACTGTGACCAACAGTGGAAAACAGACACAGGGGTTACACTAAGGCACTTCACCCTGAGAAGGGGTGCAGGTGTCTGCCAGCCTCAGTCCCTCGGCAGCTACTCAACACAGATGGAAGCGAAGGCTGGGCAGCCCTGTGTCCTGTGCAACAGCTCTGTAGCCCCTGCAGGGTATAGTCCACTCTTTAGTGACTAAGGAAGCTGGAGATATGCGGCTGCCAGTAAGCCTCCCTACTGGGTCTCCTTATCTTAGGACTCCCCCTTTCTCTTTCCAGGGTCCCCTGCTGACTGCACAGAGACTAGCCAGGCCCCTCTCAGGCCAGGACTAGTGGTCCTCTCACTACAACCAGCAGGGAGCTAAGCCTCACCCAGGAAGCCCCCAAACAAAATCACCATTCAAGCAGCAAACAGACGAAAGACAGACATGGGGCTCCTCCCCAGCAGCTCCTCCTCCATGCCCATGAGTCCCTGCCCTACCCACAGGTCCTTAGGAGGGGGCTTAGCTCCACCCCACCTCCAGACACTGGAGGAAGATTCCAGTCCCATGGGATCAGAAAGGACCTCCAGTGCCCACTCTCCCACCCTGTATCTGTTCATCAAAGGCAGGGTGGATGCTAAGTAATGTATCTTCCAGGAATGGCTCTTCTCCAGGAGGCTCCATCTCTGGCATTGAAAAGGACAGCATCTTCAGGGAGACAGGTTGTTCCCCGTTCCAGGTCAAAATCCAGGGCTTCAAAGCTGATCAGGGTCTGGAGACATCTGGGGGGCACAATGAAAGGAAGTGAGGTACCCCAGATAGCTCAATCTGCAACCTGTGCTCCCAACACACACGGGACAAAAGGGAGAGCTTGGGACACAAATCTTTTACAATAAACTGAGAGAGGAAGGCAGACTTCACCCAAAGGATCAGCAGAAAGCCAATGGCAGGTGGCCCAGAGTGACTCCCAAAGGACAGGAACCAAGAAGCGGCCGAGCACAGGAAAAGAGAGACCTCCAGAATCCCCATGGTCTGAGATGAGACCCCATGTGTGTATCCCCACCCCACGGACACATACACTCTGCAGGACAGAGAGCTCACCCCCTTGTTGAGCTGTGGTGATGTTTTCTTACTTGAAGATCTCAAAGAGTAGGACCATGTCTCTTTCATTCACCTCCGGACACCCAGCAATGCCTTAAAGAAGGTCAGGTTCATATCTGTGTGAGATGATGGCCTGCCCAGAGCCTCCACTATGGAGTTCAGATCAATTCCATCCTCCCCCACTGAGGCCAAGTACAGCAAGCCTTCACTTCTGGCTCCCAGGCCTCCTCAGAGGCAGAAGGGCTCCGGTCATGGGAGGTGAGAGGACCCCCACCCTCCTAAAAGGAAACACGCTTCTCATTTGTACCTGACATCATCGACATCATCACAGGCCTAGCTCCTAGCTCCTCCCCCACATAGACATCGCAGCACGACTCTGGAAGACAGAAGAGCCAATCCTGGCACAAGTGAGGACCACGCCCAAGTCCTGCTTTGGTCCAAGAGCCACATGCCTCCTCCTTCCCTGCCACCCAGAGCATCCTTCACAAACATGGACACACTGCAGTTTCCTTTTTGATCCAGGAAAACTCAGAACAAGCTGGGCAACTTAGGGCCAGCAGAGAGGGTGTCCTGACAGAGTAGGGGCCTGGAGCTCTGACCTCAGTACTGCTGCCATTGCTGGAAGCCTACCTCTCTCTCTGGACCCTGGGACACATCCTGCCCTGCCATACAAGGCAATGGCTGGGAATGAAAGCAGACCTTCTGTCCACCTCAGTCCCCACCCTTCCTGGACGCCCACAGCAGAGAACACATCTGGAGTCAGCGGGGTACAGGGCTCATCCAGGCCATTGTAAGTCACCAGGCCTCAGATTTGCTCTTCCCTGACAATTATACAACATCAGTCTTCCAGAGCCAGATCCAAGGAAGGGGAGGCATCTCATAGCACACTCTTAGCCTGCTGTCAAAGGAGCCTGGAGCTGAGAGAAGACAATGTGTCCTGTGGGAAACACTGCGGAGGCTTCTTCTGTGTATGCGGAAGACCAAAGAGCCTACTCAAGATTACAAATGCCATCCTCAAGAGCCAGAGCCATCCACCAGACATCCACCCCGCCCCTCAGGTTCCAGAGCCAACCCTCCTTTGCACATGCACCAGCAGAAAGCAGGCTGGCACCCCGGGGACTAGTGAAGGAATACTTATCTGTAAGCCTGCTTCGCAAGGTGCCCACGACCCTTCCCAATCCCTTGCTCTCCTCTGCGACCTGCAAATAAACCACAGTGATCCTGTCACAGCATGCAGACCCAGGATCCTGGCCATTGTAGGAGCAGTGGAAGTTTCTAGGGAACCCTAACTCCTGGGTCAGGCTGACTGGATCTCCCAGCATAGAAAGGAAGCCATGGGTTTGGGAGCCAGAAAAGCCAGGATGAGGCTGTGGCTCTCCAGTCCCACATGTGCAGTGTGTGACTCTGAGTTGTTATTGCGGAAACTTAGCGGGATCTTTACCAATCAGTGGCCATGGCCCCTCAGCCTAGAGAATAAATACAGAAACATAGGCTGTTTGTATACTCAGGCATCATACAACCTTGGAGGGGACATACTCCAGATAGGAAGCATGGGTCAAATTAAAATCCCTAACGAACGATACTGACACACAGTGCCATCAACCGGGCAGTTAAAGGAGCTGGGTTATTGACACACCCTGGACAAATCACACAGGCTCTGCTAAGAAAAGGCAGATCCAAGCTGCATGTGGCAGCAGTACCCTCCTGGAATCCCAGCATTTGGGAGGCTGAGACAGGACAGTCATGAGTTCAGGGCCAGCCCGGGCTGAATCATGAGTGAGTCTCTCTCTCTCTCTCTCTCTCTCTCTCTCAAAAATTAAAAATAAAACCTAAGATTTTGAGTAGCAGACGTGGCCAAATTTATACAAAATGCCCATAAAAGAGAAATGGGAGTGACAGAAAGTAGTTTATCGCTCACATGGCTGGGTGTGGGAGAGGAATGGATTCCCAGGCTTGGGGGATCTCACTAGGGCAATGCACATATGTCAATGTCATTAAGCTGCAGGACTTGGTAACTGTAGTCAAAATCTCTGGGTTGCACCCTTAAATCAGAAGGTGCTGCATCATGATAAAGCTGTATATGCAAGGGCTAATAGGCACATGACTGATATCCAGGGAGGTCACAGCCACTGGCCTTCTGAAGGCTGAGCCTGGGAGGGGACACACAGAAGTTTCTTTTCTTGTTTTGTTTTTCTTTTTCTTTTTAGCTTCCTAAAACTTTTGCATATGCGTGTTTTGCCTGCATGCATGTCTGCGCACCATGTACAGTACCTGAGAAGGTTGGAAGAGGGGTCAGATCCTCTGAAACTAGAGCTACACACAGCTGTGAGCCACCGTATGGTGCTGCAAATCAAACCTGGATCTTCTGCAAGAGTGGCCAGTGCTCTTAACCACGGAGCCATCTTTCCAGCTCCTGTTATTCATTTCTTAGACTCTCAGTAGCCCAGGTTGGCTTCAAACGCACTATGTAGTCAGAGTTAACTCTGAAATCCTGATCCTCTGATGTCCACCTCCCAAGTGCTGGAATTCTAGGCTTATGTTACTGTATCCGGTTTGTGCTGTGCTGGAGCTCAAACCCAGGGCTTTGGGAATGGTAGGTAAGTACTCCGCCTGCCCCAAACCCATTATTTTGTACACTAATAATAAAAAAAAAAGCTAACTACACCTGTACGGCATTATTTTCTACAAAAGATATTCATGCATGACCAAAGGACCAGAGCTGAGATGTTCACAGTCAAAGGTTGTATAGACTGTGGCTCATGGCTCTGCTCCCACACACAAAGTTAAGACCAAGAGCACCTACAGAAGACTCGACAAAGACATAGGTCTCTCCTACCTTGAGGTTTGGAAGACTCAGAAGCTGTTGACCTCTGCCACCTGCATCCATGCAGGAGATGAAGACTTGCTTCTTTCCCAGGTACCACTGAGACACGACAGCTATGTGCATGTGGACAGACAGGCCTCACACCTATCACAGAAAAAGAGAGAGAGGAATAAAGAGTGGGTACACACCACTGGACACACTGTCATCACCACAACCCTCAGAGAGAAGTGGAAAGGGCATGCAGTTCACACCAAAGCTCCCAGCACACCCATGCCACCCAAGAAAGGCACATGGCTCCTTTATCAGTGAAGAGCTGTCAGGGAGATGGCGGAGGGCTTCTCTTTCTCCTGCCCTTTCCGTTGCTCACACTGAGGAAGCAGACCAGCCCAAACCGCTTTGGAGTCTCTGGTGCCCTGAGCTCCAGAAGCCCCTGGGAATGTAAAGCTGGGGAGCCTTCCAGAGATCTGCAGAGATGAGCGAAGGTGGAGTGCCTGAAGCCAGAGGGGGTGGGGAGGCAGGAGAAGGGACCTGGATTGTGATCCCCATTCTACAGCTGCATGTGTGTCTCATACAGGGGATGAATGAGAGACACCCACAGACGTAGAAATTTACAAGTTTCATGTCTATCGGGAGCCAGTTTACAGCAGCTGCTTTCATGCTCCCAGGGTAAGTCATTAAGTCCCCTTTTAAGGGACAGGTGGCACCACATCTGTCACAAACACATACCAGATCCAGGTTTGAAACTTAACTCCAAATTAAATTGCTGTGTGGCCTTTAATGGGTCACTTTACCTCTCTGATTTACATGCAATATCTAACTGCAAGATTATTATTTATTTTGCTGTTGTGGGGGGGGGTCCCATGTAGCCCAGGCTTGCCTGGAACTTGTTCTGTATCCAAAGATCACTGTGAACTCCTCATCCTCCTGCCTCCACTCCCCAAGTACTGAGATCACAGATACATGCCACCTCCCAGGCTAAGCAGCTTTAAGCTAGGGTTCCTTTTTGTTTGTTTCCTACTCTGGGCCCTCAGGGAAACAACGATCAAGGCTGTCATTGCCTTTCCTTCCTCCAGAGGGACCACCTGGCACCAAGACACGGGACACACACACATACACACACACACACACACACACACACACACACACACGACACCTGCCTCATCTGAGCTCATCAGTGCAGAAAAGGATGAGAGACAGATGTTACCCTCAGTCTTCCGTTGCCTCTGAACATCTTGACTATTGTTTCACAGAGTGACAAATGAGCCAGGCTGAAAAATGGGGAGGGGGACACACGGGGGGCGGGGGAGGCTGGGCCAGAGAGCAGAGCCTCAAGTTGTTCACTGGCCCATTGAACCCACACAAAAGGCCCAATGTCCCAAGCATACTGTTCCAACAGCGGAAGGCAGAAGGTCATCTAGAAGGGCAGATGCCACCCACACGAGTGAGCTGGCCCGGCAGGCAGGTATGGAACAGGGTCTGCCCTCAGTATTGGCCCGACACTGGTTCACAGCCAACAGCCCCCACACCCAAGAATATGACCCCACACTACAGGGTCCTGGCCTGGAACTCACAGAGGACCACTTGCCTCTGCCTCCCAGGCGCTGGGATTAAAGGCATGCTCCTGCACCACCATACCTGGGTAAGGATCATAAATTTAAGGCCAACCTGAGTTACATCATAACACTCTGCCTTAACTTATT
>JAQHUG010000089.1:5536199-5549106 GCA_028555095.1 Dicrostonyx torquatus | reverse complement strand
CTCTTCTCTCTCTCTCTCTCTCTCTCTCTCTCTCTCTCATCTCACTAACCTTGACTGACTCAAACTCAAGCCTAGGGTATTCTCTAACTTGGCATCCTCCTGCCTCAGGCCACCAAGCGCTGAGACTGCAAGGACAATGCCTGGACAACACTCATTTTTTTATGCAAGGTATGAGAGATTGTCTTCACCCTACTGGGTACTTCTTTGGGGCCCTGAAGATATCAGATGTGCTGCTCGCCCCATGGCCCCAGCGCTCTTATGGGGCAGAGAGATGGGCTAAATTTTCTGATAGTCAGCATAGAGAGGACTTTGGAGCCCTTCTCAACCTTAACCGCAAGGAATATGAAAAGGTCACAATGTTGGGCAGGCAGGAGATAAAGTTGCTCACATAACATTCTTTCTATAGGAAATCAACCAGACTCTGGATGGGGTGAGTTCAGTCTCCTCCCAAAACAGGAATCCGACAGAGTGGCCCCAGGAACCTGCTTGCCGCGACCGCTGCTCAATTGGGTGGGGGGGGGACGGTGGGGGGGCGGTGGACCCCCTCTGGGAGCAGAAGACATTCTGAGAACCTCCAGATGCGCAGCCCCGCCCCAGATGTGCTGAAGCGCGGGGGCCACGTGGCGGGACACCAGCTCACTTGCGGGGAGCCCCGGGAGTGAGGTTACTCATCCCTGCCCGAGGTTCTCCTGGGAAGAGCGCTCTGGGAAGGCAGCAAGGCTGCACCCGGCTCGGCGTCGAGAAAAGCAAACCTGCTTTCAGCAAGTTCTCGCTCTGCACTCGCTCTCGCTCCCCGCGCCCCTCCCGCCAGCAGGTGGGGGCGTTTTCCTGGCGCGACTTCGCTCCGCAGTGGGGTGTGCGCGCCAGCAATCCCCGGCGCCTGGAGGCCTGTGCTGGGAGACTGGGACTAGAGTGAGGAGGCCGGGGTCCCCGGAATCCCTCTGTCCAAGAAATAATCTCGCCCATGTCCAGGATGAGAGAGTTCTGAACCTTTTCCTCTCAAATCCCCAGCCTCTGCCGAGAATGTCTCAGAGTCTAAGAGGGTTGGGGAACCAAGTTACTAGGGTGGACCCAGATAGTTTTGGAGATGCCACGTGGGCTTCAGAGTTCATCGTGTTTGGATTCAAATATCATTGGCTATGTGACCTTGGACAGTCTGATACCCCTCTCTAGACTTCCTTTTCCTCATCTCTAAAATGGGTTCTTACCACTTTGTGGGGCTGTTTTGCCACAGCGGTGGCTCCCAGAGGGAGGATGTCTGATCATCGTCCAGAGCGATGTCGCAATGAGGGTGCGGAGATGCACTGGACGCCCCAAGTCTGGGATGAGTACCAGAAGTGGAGGAAGAGTAAGGGCCTGGCGTGAGGAAAGGGGAGTCAGGGACATCACCCGCTAACCCTCTCTCGTTGCTGAGACCTCCTGGGCGCAGTCCCCGGCCTAGACAGTTACCTGCTGACCTTGTGGGTTGGTATGTATTGGGGTCTCCACGCCCATGTGCATCTAGCTGTGGGGGAAGGGAAGGGTCTTTGTTTTCCCTCAGACCATGACTGAGAGACCCCCGAGCACCCTCCGTATCCCAATTCCCATGACCCATCCATTGGAGCACCACATCTGGCCATTACGGATTGGGGGTCCCGTCACCCACCCAGTGTGGGCCACCACTGCTCTGGGACTGTGAGACCCCCATTGCCCTCCCAGGAATCAGGAGTGCCGGGCTGGGAGTGGGAATGGCGACTCCGGCTTACCTCGGCTCCTCGCTCCTGCGGTTGGAGTGCAGAGGGCTCTTTGTGCCCTGCTTTCAACAGAACTGGGGGAGCCCCTGCAAGCGCCTCCCCTCGTAAACTCCTCCCCGCACTGGTCCGCAGCCTCCCTCCCTACGGCCCCCAAGTGCAGCCGGCTTCGTCTTCTCATTTACTGCAGAGCCCATGAAATTTTAATGCAGGAGCGGCTGGCGGGCGGAGGTGCCGCACCCGGCCTTCGGGATGGGGGTGGGGGCGTCCCCGACAAGCACCCAGCTTGCAGTCCGAGGGTCAGGGCAGCTTGACGTGGGGTGAACATCTCCCCCGCGCTTCACAAAGGGGCGAGTGCGAGCCTCAGCCTCAGCATCTCTGCCTGCAGCGCTGCCATAGCAACGTTGGCCAGTGGAGAGGCGCGCGACGGTCAGAGGCGCAGCCACGGACTTGGTGCTAAAGCAACAGAAGCCTTGGATCCCAAAAGAGGACCGAGTACCTACCTTAGCCCACAGGACCCGGGCGTGGCTCCCGGGAAACTCTGCTAGGTAGATCCATGGTCAGGGGGACGAAAAGATTCGAACCCAAGTCTGTGGCAACCGTCTACAGTTTTGGTATCTGCTTTGCCTGCACTCCTAGGCACCATTATGATCTCCACAGGGGTGCTAAAGAGTCACCAAGAGCTGCGGTTCTCTGATGCTCCTAGCCAACACCATCCACACACCCTTCGAGACCAATGATGTAACTGTCACCACCTCCTAGGTCCCACCAGAGTGCCACCGAATCAAAACTTATGAAATGGAACCAGCTGAGAAACTGTTGTGCTAGATCAGCCCTGCTTCTAGAACGAGCAATGGTCCTCAGCTTGACCAGATGTGACCAGATGTGCATGGGTATCTCTCCCCAGACTGGGTCTCTATCCCTTTCCAGTCGGGGCGGGGGAGGCGCTAAATAGGGAAAGGGCACCCAGTACAAGCTTGCATGGGGGCACCAAGCCATTCTCCTAATTAAGCTAGCTCACCTTTTTTTCCTTTTTAATTTTTTTTATGAATTTAGTAGGGCTGGATGGGCCCTCACACAGTGTGCCTGTAGGGCTCAGAGGATAGCAAAATGTGTTCTCTCCTCCTACCACGCAGGTTCAGGGAATGGAACTCAGCTGGAGTCAGGCATAGCAGCAAGTGACCTGCTCAACTGTGTGCCTGGCCAGCGCTCACCTTTCATTCTCACACTTTGGCATCTGTTCATCTTCACTGCTCACATCCAGAGGCTGTGAGAGGTGATGGTGGCTGCACACAGCCTCTCTGAGGGACACAAGAGATTTGAACTTGTGCTTTCTGGTTCTCTGTGCACATCTCTCGCTGAGCACCCCCTCCCTGCCACCTGCCCTTCAGCAGACCCACAATGTGCAGAGCTGGAGGGCAGCACAGGATAACTGATAGCACCAGCAGAGCCTAGGATACTCCCCTGCCAGGGACACAGCCCTCACATGGGCCAATCAGCAAATCAAATGTGCTTGGTCATGACTCGTAGAGCAGAGCTCCGGACCTTGGCTTCCGCTTCGGACCTCCCTGTGATACAAGCCCAAAGGCTGGCAGTGAACAGGGAGGGTGCACATAGATGGCCTCTTTCTTCTCTGAGACTCCCAAGCAATCCCTATCAGCCTTGTTTCCATAGTCTAAGACCAGACAAAGCCAGCCTAAGGAAGGGACGGTTCATCTTGGTTCCTGGTTTGAGGGTGCAGTCCAGCATGGTGGAGAAGGCGTGGCTGCAGGCATGTAAGGTATCTGCTCACACTCCATCTGCAGGCAGGAAGCGAAGAGGGGTGAAGACCGCTGCTCAACTCAGTCTCAGAATCCAGCCCATGGGATGGAGCTGCCCACATCCAGGTGGGGCTTCCTCTCTGGCTGCAACCTTACAGGCACACCCAGAGGTGTGTCTCCCAGGTGACTCCAAATCCAGACAAGCTGATCTTGAAGATGAACTGTCAACTCACAGTCGACTCCACACTAATAGACTCCAGGTGAGATATAAATTGAGAGCAGCAAGGAGAGGGTAGACCCCATGTCTAGCAGACCCCCAAGCCAGCCTGGGCTTGCCAGATGTCCTCTGTCCCTGGTTCTCCATCATTCATCTAGTCCTGCAGGTGCACTTAGACCTTTAATCTCCTTTTGTCCATCTGCTGAAAACAAAATGGTGTGTACCATTCTCTACTCTCTTCCCTCTACACAGTGTTCTTGGGGATTGCCAGGCAGCCTCACAGTGAGAGGTGGAATCCATCCCACCTGCCCACTTGTGTAACTCTGACCCTCATCTCATTGCCTAAGTAGCGATGATGAGTGAACACAACCAACATCACCATTGCTAGCCAAAGACCCTGTCTGCGGGAGATGTTTACAGATGCAGCTACCTTGAGCTCTAGAGCCCCCAACACACTAAGCGACATCCCCTGTCTAACTTTCTTTAAAGTGATCCCAGCAACTCTTGTTGGTTGCTGGTTGTCAGGGCAACAGGAGTAGGCACTGTCAGGCACTATCAGACTTCAAAAGATGCACTTGAGAATAAAACAGGCACCTAATCTGGACCTGGTGCTTCACCCCTTCATGTGGGGCATTATGGCTTCAAGGAGCAACCCATAATTCCAGGGGGACTCTGTGACAATGTGTCTAGGAAAGAAGAAACAGAAGAGCACATTCTTTTTTCATCCCTAAAGAGATGTCTAGAGAACTGGGCCCATCAAGTCCCTGCAGCTAATTCCAGGTCCCACCAACCCCTTCAGAAGCAGGGAGTTCAAGTTTATGTCCACATCCTTGTAGGGCACTATTGTGAGTGCTTTACCCTCCTTCGTTCCTCCAACCCTCTATCATTCTATTAAAACACATAAAGTCTAGAAGACTCTGAGAAAGCCAGAGGCTTACCTGGGGGGAGCCAGTCACTAAGTGATTGGTGAGACAGTGAGGGGAACATGGCACTCTGAGAGCATCTGTACCCATGTTCAGTCCATTGTCCCCTGGGAAGCAATGAGCCACTCTTAGCTAAGCATGAATGCATGGTTGTGCTGTAATCCTTCCCGGGTGCAGCCACCGCCCTGGAGCTAACTTCTGTCTCCCTTCAGAAGGAACACCAGCTCAGGGTCACCACAGCAGCCGCTAGTCCATGATCTGTTCGCTATTCCATGTTCCCTCTGGGGTGGGTAGATCTTGGTTCACAGCTCCATGTGAAGTCACATGCTGTCACGTTTGGACACACAGGTCTCACAGGAGTGCAGCGAGCACTCTTACCCACTGAGGCATTTCCCAGCCCTGATTTTTAGCTGCTTAAACTGAGGGTCACAGCCTCGTATTGGGTCATGAAACTGAACATGAGGTTATAAGAGAAACTGACATCAGTAAGAGGCTTCTGAAATGCAAAGGTTTAAAAAAAACAAAAAGATGTTGCATCTCACAGTTTCCCTACAGCCTTGGCTCTGAACACACGACACACTCACATGCTACTCAGAGCCTGGCGTGCCCAGGCGGAGGCCTGGGACTGGCCTACGTTAGGAATTATGGCTCAGACTGCACGCAAGGTTGTTTGCTTTCTTTCAAACACAGTGGCTGGATTGTGGAAAACGAGCATTTATTGGTTTCCTGCCATTGCTCTCGGTATGAATTGGTTTACCTTTGGATTAGATTGCTAGAATGTTTGAATTTTAAACTGCTATTTGAGTGACTGACTTGGGTTTCATTTTTAAAAGAAAAATGAATTTGGGCTTGGACAGAATCTCCAGAACTTTCTGAATTAGCCTTAATGTTTCTACCATGTGTACTGTATGTGAAATAGCATTCTCAGATTTGACAGTTATAAAATCAAGCAATTAATCAACTCTGAAAAGCTGAAAATGCCCTGGGTTCTGCAGGATCAGACATCTGGTAAAATCCTTTCGTATGTGACCTTCTGCCTCCAGTAAAAGCTGAGCTCATATAAAAGAAGTGCTTTAGAGCCGGGTGGTGGTGGTGCACGCCTTTAATCCCAGCACTCGGGAGGCAGAGGCAGGCGGATCTCTGTGAGTTCGAGACCAGCCTGGTCTACAAGAGCTAGTTCCAGCACAGGCTCCAAAGCTACAGAGAAACCCTGTCTCGAAAAACAAAAACAAAAACAAAAAAAAGTGCTTTATTTTACCTATTTATTTTTGGCCACCTGGCCTAAAAGAAGTGTTTTAAAGTAAAACACATCTGCGGATTGGAGAGAAGGCTCAGTGGCTAAGAACACACACTGCTCCTAAGAGGATCTGAGTGCCCTTCCCAGCACCCACATCAGGCATCTCATACCATTCCTAACTTCAGCTCCTGGGGAGCCTATGCTCCCTTCCAGCCTCCTCTGGCACCTGCACTCATATGGACATATCCCACACACACACATTTATACCTAATTTAAAGTAAATAAAAACCATAAAAAATATTTTCCATTTTTAGGTGTAATATATATATTTTTAGGTGTAATATGTATATTGGTGTTTTGTATACATGTTAGTGTGCAAGTGCATGTCTATTGGGGGACCACACGTGTGTGACTGTGTGCTCATATGTATGTAGAGGCCCCTAGGTTGATAATGGAAATCATCCCACATCGCTCTTCCTACTTATTCACTGAGTCAGGGACTCTCAGTCAAACTCAGAGTTCACCAATACGGCTAGCCAGCTTGCCTGGGGCATCCTTTCTGTGGCCAGGCACCATGTCCACCACCAAGCATTTCTCGGGTTTCAGGGACCCAAACTTCAGTCCCTCCCCTGTGCATAGCAACTCTGTCACCACCAGGCTCTCCTCAACCTTGATGTTATCTATCTGTGATGTGTCTTTGGTGACTGCTTCCTTTGTACAGCTGTTCCACTATCTTTCCACTCAGGATCAGGTCCACATTTTTCAGGTGAAAGGGTCATGAGTGGGAGAAGTCTAAGAACCCCCGCTGTGGACTGCAGGTCTGCTGATGAGACATCCGAATCCAAGCTGCCTGTGTTGGCTCTGCCTCAGTGACCTAGCTCAACAGATCGTGTGGGTACCATGGTGGTGGGCAGCTGTTACACATGGAAAGAGGAGACCTCAGAGGCCTAGTTTGTTCTCTCTCTCTCTCTCTCTCTCTCTCTCTCTCTCTCTCTCTCTCATTTTGAAGCATAACTGAATTTTCTCCCTATGATTATCCCGTGGCTTAGGTCTCTCCCACCCCAACTCGGAGACCCTACGTTCCCATTCCCAGGCCTTAGGAACAAACGCACTCCTGCATGGCAGCACAAAGCGCCAAGCCTTGTCCATTGTGTGTGTCCATGTCTTCCCTGCACCACACTCATGGTCACTCATCAGGCCTCTTTGTATCAGGAGGATTTAACTGCTTCATGGAATAAAGTCTGGGGCAGCCAGGACTCAGCCCATCACTTCATTTAGTCAGCCAACAGCAAGGCTCAGAGGCCAGGACACTGCTCCCAAGGACAGCTTTGGTGCCTCCCCACCCCAGACTTAATTTCTTGTTGAGCCTTCTCTGCCCCCTCACTCTTTTGCAGCTAAGGCTGCATGCAGGCCCTTGTCCCTCTGTCACCTTGTCCCTTTGTCCCCATCCTGTCCCCCTCTCCACCTCGCTCATTCAGCTTCTTATCTGGCCCTTTGTGTCTGAACCAGAGAAGGGCAGGGCACGCTTGCCTCCTTCATCCCGCCTCATTATCCATCTGCAAACAGTCCTGTAGACGCCCAGACGCCCGCACCTGCTCCTGGCTCCCAGCCGCGCAGCAGGTGCCGCCCAGCCAATCGCAAAGCTACTGCAGAGAGAAAGCACTGGCCAGGCCTCCAGCTGCTCCTCTGCCTCCCCAAAGCCTGGACAAAGTCTTTCAGCTTTGCCGGACGCGACAGATGCTGAGGGGCCAGAGAGGGGGCAGAGGAACTGGGGCTGGGGGAGGTGAGCCCTGTGAAAGACCTCACAGATACCACACTCACAACACCCATACCCAACTGGATCCTCTCCAAAATCTCACTGTGTCATCCCCACCCCCACCCCACACTGAAACACTAAACATGTTGCCTGCTCCTGCTACCCCTGCCTGGTGCCCCCAGCCTGTCCCCTTTGCTAATTTCAGGAGTCTCTGAAAATGCAGGCTGACCTCATCACTCCTCTGCCACAGCCCCTCCAGCCTCACAATGAAGCAGCAAGCTTTATGCTGGCCTTCAAAGTCCTGCCCTGGCCTTGGTTGCCTGCTGGCTCCGTGATCCCATACCTAGGTCTGGCATGTCAGCTGGGCATATCCAGCCCAGCCTCTTGCTCTCTGGGGGTCCTGTTCACTTCCAGATTAAGTCAGTTTTCTTGGGTTCATGATCAGCCTCTCCTTTGAGACTGATGTGAACATAAGATTATAATTCCACGCCTATACATGCCTACACACATATGTACACACATCTACATACATTCTCATGCAAGCACACATACATGAATATGAACACACACATGCCTACACACATTGGCACACGCATGCTAGCCGGTGGTAATCCTCAAGGAAGACATTTGCCCTGTCCCCCTCTCACTTCACAGCTTGACAGAGTCTGCCAGGGTGGGGCCTCCATGTCATCATGTAGAGAGGACAGCTGAACAGACTGTGTGATCTGGAGCCAATCTGTAAGAGCAGAGTGTGGGCCTGGGTCTGTTTCCATGTGGCCTGAGACAGAGAAGTCCATATCTCCAAGCAGCCCCGGCTCCATCTTTCTTCCAAAGGCAACCGTCTTCTGTAGAAGGCTCCCCAGCCTCGGTCAAGGGTGATGAAATTGCAGACTCTCTCAGGATACACCTGCTTGTCTGGGTTGGTAACAGTGTCTTCCTCTTCTTCTCACATGGATTGTATGTGTCTGTCCTCCATCTGCACACAGGCAGGGTCACTGTGCTCATAGTACAAACACCATGGTTTCCTCGAGAGACCCTAGCGTTGGATGGCCATGGGAGGGACCTGCACACTCAGCCTGGTGAGTTCCGTTCCAGGACTGACATACAGTTGCTACAGACACAGGCAGCTGAGGTTGTGCCCATTTTACAGACAAGGAATCTGGAGGTGAACAAGCAGCCCTGGCATTCTTCATCCAAGTCCAGCCCAGCCTCCACTCCCACCACTGCCCAGCAGTCCCAGGGAGCTCCTCTCAGCCCAGCCGCATCCACTCTCCTGCTACCCACCACAGCCACTCTGCACATCAGCGCATTCTGTATTTATGAGATGCCTCTGGCTCTCTGGGGACCAGACACACCCTGCCTGTATGGTTGGAGGAGGGAGGCAGGGCTCTACCGCCAGAATGGCCCAATAGGATGGGGCTGAGCTAAGGTGAGCCTCTCTAGTCTGGCATCTGCTGCACCTGTGAAGCAGAGTGGGGCTGGGAGCACAAAGGGGCTTCTAGTGAGCTCTTTCCTCCGGTAGACTCAACCTCCTCTGGTCCAGGACCCGACACCCCAGGGCGGTCTTCAGCAGCATCTGGGCGGGTGGGTTTTCACATTTCACCACCAGGGGTCAGTGCTGCGCAGGTTCTGATCCCCGACTGCACAAGAGAGAACCAGGAGCGGAGGAACCTGAGAGTTGCCAGGGCCTCAGTAAAGAAGCCAGTACCAGCTGGGGCGTGTGACTAGGGGAGGACTGAAGGGGGGCCGGGATAAGTGGAGGGAGGGTGTGATGGGGTTCAGCCTGCCATCCAGACAATCAACGAGCTTGTGTCCAGCCTAAGCGAAAATCTGCCTCCCTCCCTCCCCACTCTCTTCCACTGGCTTGCAGATAAAGGAACTTGATAAATCTTGATGACTTGATGACTTGAATTTGAACCTTGGAGTCTGCATGGTGGAAGGAGAGAATCTACTCCAAAAGCTGTCCTCCGACTTCCACTTGCCAACCGGGGCACATGTGTGTGCGTGCACACACACACACACACACACGAATAGCGATAACACATTTTTAAGTGTAATAATAATAATAAGTTTTAAAACATCCCCACCTGGCTGGCTCAAGGTGCCCAGCATGTTCATAATGAGGAACGGGTGCTTGGAGAAAATGATGTGCCCAGGATTTATGCTGTAGCTCTGCCCAGTCCTTGAGCACACCAGTGTGCTTTAGTCAGCCTCAATTTTCCCACCTGAGTAAGGGACAAGAGGACAGGATGACGAAGGATTGTAGTATTTATGGCTGAGACTGTGAGCACCAGGCAAGTAGCAACACCCACCCTCCCACAATGGAAGGTAAAGGGGTGGGGACTGGGGAAGTAAAGTCAGGATTGGAAAATGGCAACGGAATTTTAAATGTCTCAAGAAATCCAAGCCTAGCAGGTGTTGAGATAGCTGCTCAGGTGTCCACTCACTGCGTCTGGAGTTAGCTGAAACCCAAAACCGGCTGGGCACACCCGCAAGGGACATTCGCAATGATCACTTCCAATCCAGATCTTTTGGGATAGGGAAATCTACCTCTAATCTGGGCCACACCTCTTCTGCTGGCAGCCTCTGCAAAGGTTGCGGAAGAAGGAAGCTTGCTCTCTCTTTTCCTGCTTCCTCCAGCCCTTGCTAGCAAGTCCATTCCTTCACTAGAATCAGGATTCCGGTGTATAACGAACACCGGCTGAGACATCCAGCCTCATGGACTGAACAACTGCTGGATTCTTGGACTTTCTGTACATAGCCATTGTTGGACTGCTGTCCTCAGCCTGTAAATCAAGAGAGAGGTTCATTCTACAATTCTGTTACTCTAGAGAGTCCTGACCAATACAGCATGCAAGGATAGAGGCTCTCCCTCAGAATCACAGATGCCTGTGGCCCTTCTGTTGCTCCCCTGATGCCCCTCCCTAATGCACGAATCAGAACAGCCTTTATGTTGGCAAGACTTGGAGCAGAACCACGGGTGGGCAGGAAAGGGAGGCACCACCCACCTGTGGTTTCCTGTCCATTAATCTGGTAATTATGGCCCCGGAAGGAGATTGGGCAGACTCCCCACCCACAAGCTGAGGAGCAGCAACGCACAGCTCCTTGTTGGGGAAGAGGGATGGCAACAGCACTAGGGGGAAAAGGAAGGCTGGCTCCTCCCACTCCTCCTCCTACTACTCTCGTCTTTCTCTTCCCCCTCCCTCCTTCCCCCTCCCCTCCCCTCATTCTTCCTGCTGTGTGGCTGTTCCCTCTAAGGTAAGAATCTTCCAACTCAGTGGGAAGCTCTTTAGACTCAGGTGTTTACTCCATCCTGCAGAGAAGTCCCTTGGGCTCAAGAAGGAAACAACACAAAACAGCTTCAGGAAGTCCCTGAAACTGAGCAGCTTCACTAGGCCCCTCCCTCCCCAAGAGGATCAGACCAACTGAGGCACCAGGAAAGGACGCTCTTGGCCTGTTTAGCAGCCTGCAGGTTGTGCAGTGTGCTCCAGGTTCCCAACTTTGTGAGCTGTCACATTTGCTCCTGTAAGTGACACCAGCAGAACTAACTTATGGTTCACTAAGTTTGACTTTAGTGCTATCTGAACTTTGGTTCATCCTTGATTCCCTATCTGGGGTGTGTGGCCATTTGTTCATGGCTCCCTGGGAAGATCATCAAACAACAGCCTCTTTCTCTTTCTAGCGCTGTCCACCCTCTCCCACACTCAAGCGGTGGAGGGTCCTTCCTGACCCTCTGGCACCATTGAAGCCTGCTCTCTGGTCTTTACTCTGCACTGGCTCAGAGCGGCAGTGAGAGGAGCCACTGAGAGGAGAGACCCGTGAGGGAGGAGAATACCAAGGCAGCGTGCTTGTCTTGCTTTCAAGGCATTTTCTTTGTCTGTATCTATTCCCCAGACCTCTATACTGTGCCTTTAGGGGAGAGTAGCTGATAGAGGCCACCTGGTCTAACCATCACCGCCCAGTATCCAGCCTTTGGTGTGAATGCTTCCTGGGGAGACATAAGTAGCTGGAAGGAGGCCACAAAGGGCAGAGACAGGGGTGCATTCCAGTAGGTCACCTGGGTCAGATTTTGCCCTCTCTGGGCCGAGATTTCACTGGTTTGTGGCTCCTCCATCTTGACCCCTGTGGTCAGTCCTCTCTGCTAAGCAGTGTTTGCAGTGACAGGTGTCCACTACCTGCTGTTGCTTTGGTCCAAATAACATCAACACTTTAACTGTCTTTCTTTTATAATCTTGAAAAACTGCCTCTGGGAAGGTTGAAAGAATAATCTCAAGCTCCCTGTTCCCTCCCAAGGTTGCCTTGTTGGGCCAACAGTTTTCTTCTCTGCCACTCCAAAACAACCTCACACCTGGGACTTTTTTATGTTTAATACAGATGCCAGCCTCCCCCGCTTGAGCTGGCTCTTATAAAGGTCATCAAACTCCAGTGACCTCTCTCACCCTTCCTTTTTTTCCTTCCACCAATATTCCCTTCCTTGCTCCCAGAGACATATGGCTTTTTATGACACAAAGGAGGCTATACAGTTACTTGTACAAAAGTGTGAGGATGACTTTCTCAACTCTTAGGGGGAACATAAACCATCAACCTTACTGTTTATAAGCCTCATCTGATCCCCTTTATCTCTGCATCATGCTCTCAAAACTTTGCATGACCCACAGTGGGCAAAATGATCTTCTGGGTTGGGTGGCCTCAGGAAAATTCCCTGACCTCTCTGAGCCTCACACTGACTATATAATCCAGGCTAGCCTCAAACTCATAGTAATCCTTTTGCCTTGGTCTCTTGAGTGCTGATCCCAACAGGCATGTACTGCTTTACTTGGTTTATCAAAATTCTTAGGGGAGGAAGATGTAGCACAAATAGACAAGACAGGGCAGGATGGGGCTCAGTTATAGCTCAGTGGTGAACCGCTTGCCTCGCATGCTTGGGACGTTAGTCCAATTCCCATAATTTACACACAGAAACAAACAGAATGTTTTACAACTAAATCCTAGCAAAACCCAAGATAATGGTGGCCCTAGGGCAACCTGGGCAACATAGTGACATTCTCAAAAAGTGGAGCACTCGGTGGCTAGGCACTTGCCACGAAAGCATGAGGACCAAAGTTCAGATCTTCAGAACCCATACAATGGCAAGTGGGTGTGGGAGCCTGGGAAAAAGGAAGGCCAAGTCAAAAGAACAAAGATTAGCTTTATCTGGGAGCCTTGGGTTTGACTGGGAACTGAGTGAAAGACCCGCCCCAAAGGGAATCTATCTCAGGTGGGACCCCGTTCCCAGAGATCAGCC
>JAQHUG010000089.1:5507681-5532382 GCA_028555095.1 Dicrostonyx torquatus | reverse complement strand
ACCGGAGTTAGATAGAGAGCTTACTTGGCTCTTGTCTGGGAGAACAGCCGGTACTTTCCCAAGCCAGATATCTGACCACAGATATCCTGTTCGGCAATGGCCCGGGGGCTAACTCCTCATTTAGGGCTGTCTCTTATCTGAGCTCTTATGGGTAAGTGCAAGCCTTGTAAAATGGCGTTTCTATGGCTAAGCTGCAGAATGCCGGGGGCGGGGGTCTTTCACTGAGGAAGCCCTGAGTGTGTACTGTTGACAAGGGCATGGATCTGTGAAGAACAAATGCCTCACACCATGGAAGTGTCAAAGCCATCTGGTGGGTCAGGCTCGGAGGAATGGCAAAGAGCCTTCCTCTGGTCTGACAGCAACTGCTGACAGAGTGTGTGAGTGCCCACTGACCAGGCTCTTCCCAGAGAAGCCAGCTTCATGTCCCTGCACAGACAAGGAGGCCCATACCATCTCTAACTCCAGTCTCTGGGGATCTGACGCCCTCTCCTGCCCGCTATGGGCACTGCATACAGGTGATGCATAGATCTACGTGTAGGCAAGACACCCAGACACATAAAATAAAAGAAAAAATTAAAGTCTAAATCAGTAAAAGAGGCAATAGGGCTAGAGAGAGTTCCGCAGCTGGCAGGGCCTGCTGCTCTAGCATGCACAGGACTTGCCACATCCAGCCCCTCACAACCACCTGTAACCCAGTTCCAACGGATAGAAGCCTTCTTCTGCATACACAGCGATCACAAACACAGGTCTGGGTATGCACACACACGTGCACACACACTGAGGGGGGGAATAATAAAAATAAACCTCAAAACCAGACAAATAACAGAAATTTTACAAAGCTACAAATTGCTTCATCAGGAAGGTAGGTAAAATTGAGAAGCACAACAGATACTGAGGCTTTTGTTTTTAATTTTATTTTTTTGAGCTTCATGAGCTGCTGGGGCATGGGCTGGCTGACAGGGATGCAAGGTTCGCAGGAGGCATAGGGGTAGCCAGAGCCAAGAGCAGCCACATCTCCAGCCTGTCATTCACAGAGGCCCCCCTCCCCACGCACCTGTGCAGGGTGCTCACTGCTGGATCCTGCGTACACTCTGCACCTGGAAGGTGTGGGCGTGAGAGCCCCATTCCCTGAAGTGCTTGTAGTCACCCGAGTGGTGATCACTCTCCAGCACGTACTGAAAACCTCGGTAGCCGGGAAACTGGGAACAAACCCACCTAGAAAACAGAAGGATGATGACTACCACACAAGTCTCTGAGGCCCAAACCAAGTTAGGCAGCGATGCATCGAAAAGCCCAACCAGCCAGGTTGGCTTTGTGGTCCTGGTACTACTCATGCGTGTGCGGGGAGCTCTCTCTTTCGCTCACTGCTGCTGTTCCCTGGGGCAAAAACACCCTTCCAGCCACTTCTGAGGGTCACAGTGTATGGTCTCCCTCAAGACTATCCATCCACCTGTCTCCACCAAGCCGTGGTTGTCCCTTCGTAATAGGGATAAAGCTGAATGATTTTAAGATTACTTTATGAGCAGCTGCCTTCCCTAGAGTAAGCCCTGGCGTAGGACACCTGGAACTGGTCTCCCCATGCAGACACTAGGCATAGAGGAGCCAGTGGATGGCTCATAAAGAAAGAAGGAAAAAAGGATGGACAGGAAGTCTTTCTCTGTCCAGCCCTTCCTCACAGTTGTTCTAAGACATGGCCCCTTGCGTTATTCACAACAGGGATTCCCAACGTTCCCCAAGCCTCCACTGTGCTCTCTCCAGAACAGAGAAGCATGCGGAGAACAGTGTCAGCCATATTGAAACACAACCTGAACCTGGTTCATTGCTATCTGAACAAAAGCTCCGCTTCCCACCTTCACCCTTGCTCCCACCTTCATCCTTGCCTGCAGGAGCCAAGCACCTTGGAGAAAAAGGCTTCTGCTCATGCACCAGGTCTCCCTCTCAATCCCAGTCAAAGCAGAGAAACTGAAGCAAGAGTCTCAAAAAACATGTGACCCTAGCCAGTCAATCACAGTATCCCATTCATTTAGACATGGCGATTGGTTCAGAAGGGAGCACATGACCCAAGCTGGACCAATGTGCTCTTTTCCTGGAAACTTAGATGGAATAAGGCAAGTATTATCTCTCCTGCTAGGGGTAGGGTGTAAGGCCAAAGTCTCTGTCTTTGCATTAGAGAAGAGCTGGTTTAAGAATAGAGCCAGGGTGAGGCTGGAGAGATGGCTCAGTGGTTAAGAGTGTTGCCTGCTCTTCCAAAGGTCCTGAGTTCAATTCCCAGCAACCACATGGTGGCTCACAACCATCTGTAATGAGGTCTGCAGACATACACACAGACAGAATATTGTATACATAATAAATAAATAAATATTTAAAAAAGAAAAGAGCCAGGGGGAATGAGATGGGCAGAAAAGCCGATTCCATCAGTTTCTGGATCCAGCTGTGCCTGAAGCTGATCACAGGGGCCCACATACATCCTCTGTCCCTAAGCCAGCTTGCCCTGGGTGTCCACTTGTCACTTGCAATGCCCTCTGTGCCTCCATGTTCTCTGGCATCTGTGCACACAGTCTCTACAGAATGTGTCCCAACCCTTCCCACACCTCTTTGTCTTGCCAGCCAGAGCTGTGGATCTACTTACGCCCCAGATTGAACATGGAAGGAGCCCACTTCAGTGCCGTCCCAGCCCATGGCCTGCAGAGAGGGGTAGTCATCACTCAGTTCACCCTTCCTGCCAAGGAAGTTCTCCTGCTCAAAGATGGTCAGCCTTGAGTCGCGGTGGTTCTACAGATAACAGAGAGCCTGGTCAGACCACCAGAGCCAGACTGGACACACGGGAGCCGCTGACCCTCACTCAACTCCCAAGTCAGCCTTTTGTTCAGAGCTCTGAGATGGGCAACAGGCAACTTGACAAGATACTTCAGCATCTGTCCTTCCAAAGGATAGGACAGAACAAACTACAAGAATGTCCACCATAACGGACAAAAAAAAAAATGAACTGATATAAATGTCCCATAGCAGGGATCAGGTGGGAAAATAGGGTGTTGTGCTCTAAGAAACACTCCTGAGTCGGCCCTTTGCCAGCTGGCTGAGCTCAGGTACACCACGCAGTGTTTCCAAGCTGCCATATTCCCTAAGCTGTACCATCGAACCAACCATCTCTCCTTTCCATTTTTGGGAGGGGAGAGCAATGCCTGTCTCCATCTGTGCTCCATCCATGGCAGCGATGCACAGTGGAGAGGAGATGATGAGTTGGGGACAGTACATAGGACCTAGCCTCCTGGCCAGTTCTGCCTTTCCTGGCCCCCCCTTTCCCAGGGAGCCCAGACCATGAAAAGAGGGAAATACCACACAAAAGGGCTCTCACCACAACCAAAATTGCTGCAGGCTGAGGTTTCATGTTGTAGTATAGCCACAGCATGGGTACTATCACTTTATGTCAAATTACAGAGACTGAAGGTCACAGAAGAGAGAAACCACCACATCACTCTCTTGATGGTGGATGAAAGCTTAAGTTTAGACATCATATTCTCAAGTGTCCATGAAATGGGCTCTGATCACCCGGGGAGCAGGCAGTAGGACTCACAGCACAGGCCACAGGCCGGAAGGAGGTAAGCCTCTCAGCAGTGTAGGCTGTGTTGCCACTCCAGGCATCCCAGGCTGGGTACTCGCCCCTCTCCAGCACGTACTGTTGCCCTTGAAAGCCAGCATGCTCAAAGCCCACCCACCTGTAGACAGACAAGGCAGAAATGGAAAGAAAGAAGAGCTGCCAACCTGAGAACTGGATCAGGGCTCTAAAGGGGGTGACCGACCTCTAAGGCCACTTGACAATATGGGTTGTCATGACTTTATAACTTGGGAGGGGTGCAGTGGTCATTCAGTAAGTGGAAGCCAACACAGGAACAGCACCCAGGTCACCCTACCCAAGAGCAATTATGCCTAGACCTTGCTAATGCCATCTGTGGGAAATCCTGCCTAAACCCAACATAGGAAATTCTCTAGGGCCAGCATCACACTGGCTTCGTGTGTCCAACAGGGAAGGGATTGCCCTCGGCAGGTGCTCTGAGGCCCTCACACATTCATTGTCACAAAGGTCACCTCATGTAGACAGGAGTCAGCCGTGGGCTGACCTCAGTTTCATTATTTCCTCGTGATCCTGTCAGACACAGAAATTGACAGTCTGAGGGGTCAGGAGTGTCTTCCCTGAGCTGTTTCTCCTTCTCCCTCCTCAGGGAGGCTTCCGGGACAGCTTCTCCCTCCTGCTCACTTCCCATGGCAGAAGGGACTTCCACGTTCTCACCTTGAGCAGAAGCACGGAAGTTGCCCTCTATCAATCCCTTTCATTTTGTATCACCCTCTGAATCCATCCGGGCTCTTTTCCTTCTGTCCAGCCTCCCCTGACAGCTTGCAGGACACTTCCCCTAGACAGGCAGCTGTCCTGAGCCCTGTCTCCCAACGCGAGTGGAGCAGACACTAAAAGAACAATTGCTATGGTGTGAGATGCAATATAGATCACCAAGGTGACCTTGGGAGGTACCCACAGACAAAGTCTGTGCTCTAAGTCAGACAGAGAAAGTGCCACTCTCCTTTTGGTCTTCTTCCTAACTTCCTGGGATATTCTACCCAGTAGAATACACATGAGTCACATACCACTAATTACACTTGATTTTAAGATTAAGTAAAAATTAAAATTCAACTCTTAAGTCACAGAACATATATTTAAAATTCTTCAATGGCCATGTGTGGCTAATGAGTCTCAAGCAGATTAAGCAGATTTATAAATCTTCCCATCATTGTAGCAAGGGCTGCTACAGGATGCTAGTCTTGAGGATCTGGGATTAAGTGATGCTAACTTTCAGTTTATATCTAGGAGGGACATCTTCAGACCCCATGGGGATGCCTCATCTAGCGGACAGGGACTGTGTCCCTTACAAGTGGGAAGTGTACAACCTGGGTAATGTGACTCAAGGGCCCTGCATTCTCTTTTGCACATGGGAGGGAAAGCCTGGAAAGATCCATCTGGGGACACGTATAGGCTCTAGCATCCGTCCTTAGATCCCTTCCTGCCCCTACCCCCATCCTGACTCAGTATCCTCCAGACTCACGCTCCACTCAGGACTTTCAAAGATCGCACAGTCTCAAAGCCAAGCTCCAGCACACTGGGACACTCAGCTGTGAATTCATGCCGACGGCCCTGGAAGCCCTCTTCATCCCACACCACCATCTGCGCAGGAAAGAAGGGAGATGTGTAGACATCAGGGTTCATGAAGGGTGGAGCCAAATAAGTCAGCCAAGTCACATACCCAAGTGCCTCCGGGGTCAGGTGGGTGAGCAAGGTGGACTATGGCATGGTCCTGGACAGCACAGGCCCGCCCAGAGTAACAATGTCTGTCTACCATCACCTCCCACTGACATCAGGTGGGAATGTAGGCAGAGTTTCCATTTCTCAAGGCCTTCATGGAAGACTTTCATGTGGCTCCTCCAAAGTTTTTTTTGTTTTGTTTTGTTTTTTGAGATATGATCTCATGAGGCCTAGGCTGGCCTTGAATTCACAAGCTTCTGACCTCCAATTCCCGGTGCTAGGATTACAGGTGTGTGCCATCACGCCCAGCTTTTAGTTTCTCTTTCCAAAGCCAAGCTTGGTCAAAGAAATACAGGAGGAAGATTGTGTGAAGTGACTCAGCAGTGGGTACCAGAAGACCGAGTTCAAGCTCAGGATGTGCGACTCCCTGGTCAGAAACTTGGGTGCATGCGTGGCAGTCAGTACCCCTCCCCCGCGAAGTTGCAGTTGGGGGCTCCCTCCCCTCCCAGGACACACGCTCCCTAGGCCACTCCCTACCCGCCAGTGTCCGGCTGACTTGGTGCACTGCAGGGTCATGTTGGCCCGGTCCTACAGAGAGAAGAACACAGTCATCTTCTGTCTGAGTCCCAGCAGCATCCTCGACTGAAGCAGGGACAGAAGTCATATGGGTCTGGGTGTTCCTAGACTGCAGTGACCCTTCTCCTGTCTCACCCATCTGCAAATGGCATCTTCTCAGCCACATATGGGTATCTTCATTTCTATCCCCAGCTCACAGTGGGGCCACTATGGCTCTGTGGGTGGAATGAGGTGAGCACATTTCCCTCACACACACACACACACACACACACACACACACACACACACACACACACACGAAGTACCAGTCTGACGCATGGCTCTCATAATGGACACACAGAACACAAAATGATGGGGGAAAACCAACTTGACATTTAAATAAGAGTAACAGGCAGTAGTCTAGACATCCAGAGACTACCTGGGTTGTGATGACATTCAGGGTGATCAATGCCACCAGAGAGCTCAGCTCCACTCCTGCCTCCCACCCAGACTTACCAAGAAGGGCCCAGAGCACAGGTCAGAAGCAGGACCAGGCATGGTCAGGCTCTTATAGGCAGGAAAGGGGCAGGGGCTCTGAGCAACAAACACAAACTCAGCAAGCCAGTGGTAGAAACAAAAGCCAGTCCTGGCCAAGGCCCAGGATGGACATGTCAGCAGCTCTGGCTTTAGTGGGGAGGGAACAGTGGCTTGCCCTAGGGTCAGCGCTAGAGAAGATGCAAGGCAGACCGTCCACCTCCATCAGTTCCACGGGACTCCTGGCTAGGACTAGGAAAGCACTAGACTTGGGGCCCAGCATCACCTTGACAGTGGGTGACCTTCTGTCTGTCTGCATGGTAGGACAGACATAAGCCGGACCTCAGGACTGCTGTGCCTGCCTTCCCCCACCACTCCACATGCCCCTGCCTCGTCCAGCTGGGCATCAGGCTCTGGCTTGAGGCCACCCATTTAAAGGGTAGAGATGATTTCCACAGTGGCTTGGAAGGAGGGGCAGCCTAATCAAACCCCCAGGGGCATGGGGCAAGGGCTTTGGAGAGCAAATACAGAGGAGACAGAGCACACATCTTCAGAGGGGCAGTAAGAGTGGCGATCAGAATCCCAGAGAACCGAGACAACAAAGAGGGGGTGGCTCCCTGAGCCTTGCCTCTGAGATAGCCTGAGGAGGGCAGTCACAGGAGTGGGTAGCAGGGCAGGAACTGCTTGTGGTAAAACTCACCCCTGCTGCCGGGTGAGGTGACCAAATAAAGAATGAGTCCCCCTGATGGGCAGGAAATAGCAACATCCCTTCCTTCCTGAAATGATGAAAGAGCAGTCACACAAGCAGGAGTTGGCAAAGGTGAACAAGATGCAGCCTCCACAGGCAGCAGCTGGTCCTGCACCCCATACCTGTGAGAAGGGTCCTAATGCAACTGAACCGCACTTATGTTATATATCAAGTGGAAGTAAAAAGACAAAGTGGGCCGGGCAGTGGGGGTGCACACCTCTAATCCCAGCACTCAGGAAGCAGAAGCAGGCAGATCTCTGTGAGTTCAAGGCTAGCCTGGTGTACAGGTGAGTTCCAGGACAGCCAGGGCTACACAGAGAAATCCTGTCTTGAAAAACTAACAAATAAAAAAGACAAAGTGAGGACTAATGGCTGATGAGGTGGTTCAAAGGGTACCTACCACCAAGTCTGATGACCTGATTTCAGTGCTGAGGATCACATGATGGAAGGAAAGAACTGAACTCCATGTGGGCACGCATGAATACACACACACACACACACACACACACACACACACACACGTGCGCATGCACATAATAAAAAATGTTTAATGGGCCGGGCAGTGGTGACGCACGCCTTTAATCCCAGCACTCGGAAGGCAGAGACAGGTGGATCTCTGTGAGTTCGAGACCAGCCTGGCCTACAAGAGCTAGTTCCAGGACACCAGGACAGTGTCCAAAGCTACAAAGAAACCCTGTCTCGAAAAATAAAATGTTTAATGTTAATAGTTAGCATGAGAACACAGGTGTGATAGCTGTTAGCTGTCTGGGTCTTGGCCACTTTTGCCATCCTTGCTAGCAGAAGTACTTATCATTATAAATGATAGTTTCCCCAGAGCAGGAGCTCATAGTGTCTAAGAGTTTGGACTCAGGAGGTTAGAAGGAACAGCCCTGCGTGGTGGAGCACACTTATAATCCCAGCACCTGGGATGCGGAGGCAGGGAAGCTAATCTCAGCTACACAGAGAGCTTGAGGTCGGCCTGGGCTACACCCTGCCTCAATAAACTAAAATAAATAAATAAATAAATAAATAAATAAATAAATAAATAAATAAATAAAGGATAGTGTGAGTGCCAATTCCACATGGGAAAGAGGGCTGGAAGGCAACAAAGGAGCCACCCACTTTCTTGTCTATAAATGGTTCGTCTGTAGGCAGGCAACAGTCACAAAGTGCTCAGAGAAGAGCTGCCCAGCAAGAGAGGCTGCTCCCCATCTCCCAGAACCTCTGGCAAGCTGCCCACTGGCAGGATGGTAGGGGGACGAAACTACCCAAGATCCTTCCCTTGAAGACCAGATCTGTGGGTGGCCCCCACCACAGGCATCTTGGCCCAACACACAGGGGCTGCCCCATTCTGTGTTTCCAGCTTGCCCTTCAAGGACTTGGCCTGGGATGAAAGGCAAAGAGGAGGGACAGGGACTCGTGGGTAGAGGGGCAGGGCCAGCACTGGTCCAAGGCCAGAGTGACCACAAGATAGAGCTAGGCTGCATGGGGGTCCTGGACTTCCCAAAGAAGAAGGGTTTCTCAGAGGAAGAATCAGCCCACTGGGGCTGAAGACACGCCCCTACCCCCACCCCCGTACACTTTGAGTTCACCCTGTGGACAAGGGTGAAAGCTATTCTTGTCTGTTTGGGTAAACGAGGGACCATCTGCCTTCCACCTGTTGGAGTTCACTGGCCCACAAGGACACATGGCCACCCAGCTTTCTCTCTTGCTTCAGGCTCCCTCCAGCTCTCCCTTCTGTCGTCTTCTCCACCTCCCTTTCTGCTTATCACTCTTTGATCTCTGCCCTTACCTTGGCTGTCCATTACCTATGTCCCAACCCTCTAGTGAACACTAGAGTTACTCCCCACCAACACCCCAGAGGGCCCAGGCCATGTGTGAAGTGCTGGCCCCTTGCCCAGCCATGTGTGGTAGGGTGTGAGATTGCACAGAGACTCCATGTTCCTCACCCTAGCAGCAATCCTGGGTTCAGTCCCTGGAGGCTGATGGGCAGTTAGGAAGGACCTTGCCTTGAACCTGAGATCCAGCCCACGCCACCACACTAGAAACAGAATGTCAGGCCGATCTCAGTCAGTGCCAAGGTCAGATGGCCTGAGAAGAAGCATGTGGGCCAGAGCCAGTACTGACCTCTGCACCCAGCCTTTCACAACTAAGAAGCGGGTGCAGTAAGAGCAAGGGTGGGGCGGCTTGCTTCCGAGCCAATCACAAGGCCAGAGGCTGCAAAGACACAGGAGTGCTCAGAATGAGGCTGTGAACTGAGAACCCTTCTCTCTTGATGGAACATGCTCAAACACAATGTAGTCTTCAGTTCTACGTAGCATCCCACAGGGAGACATGTCACCTGTACCTTTACACGGAGACTTCTGAAGCTGTGCTGTGTTTGGTCCTAAGGCAAGATTCTAATTCAGCTTGCCTCCTACCTGGTGCCCCTTCCCTACCCTAGGCTGGCAGCCAGTAGGCCCTGGGCCTGTCTCCAGCCAGGGTAATGGACACTGGGATCAGAATAGGGTTGGGGCCAGGGTTTCTCTGTGTTCCAGGCTCACAATGGAAAGTGCTAGCCTGTGCAGTACTGGGGCAGAGCCAGCCTGGCCCCCGTCCAGGCTTGCTGAGCCAGCTACCTCTTTGTACTGCGTGCTATAGACCCTAGTGTCTGCCAGGTTATAAAATGGGGGGTCAGCCCTGAGGCCCCCACAGCACCCGCCTGCCTCCAACACAGGTAAGAGGGGACTGCCACACTGCCAGAGAACTGGGGGACGGTGGAAATAAGGAAAAGAAGGGTGGAAATAGAAAGAGAGAATATGATGAAGAACTGGACACACTGGGAGGAAGAAAAAACCCGAACTCTTGCCCGTGCATACTTGTCTAGCCTGCACTCAAGGCAGGAGGATGCCGAGAATTGGAGACTAGCCTGGGCTACAGAGAGGGACCCTCTCTCAAAACAACAAAACAGGAAAGGAGGAAGGGAGGCAGAGAGACAAGCAATGATGGAAGTATTCTGCCAGAGCAAATTGGAGGGGCAGGGAGAATGAACACTATACTGGGCAAGAAGGGGCCTCTGAGGACAGAGACAAGGTTGAGGATGGTTGAAAGCCCCAGATGCGTAGGCAACTGAGCAGCCAGTCTTCCTGTGGAAGGCTGGGAGGTATGTGCTCATCCAGTTAGAGAGAAGATGCTGGGAACCCAGCTGGACCCAAGGAGTTTGCTCTGGGCCCCAGTGCTCCAGTGCTTTGTAAATTATCAGCAGAATCCAGGGTGTAGTGCGATCAGGTATGTCCCATGCCATGAAGTCTGTGTTTCTTGAGGGACTAGGAGAGCTGAGGTCACAAGTCACTCTCTGGTGGACAGTGCCGGAAGCACGCTACTCCCTCCTCTTGTACCTCCCAAACCCAAGTGCCAGGCTTGTGTTTGCACACCCACATCTGCCCTCAGATGATGCCAGGGGTGGATGGTTGGGAGAGGTTCAGGACGCACACATTTACACTGAGTTTCTGAACAGATGTTGGCTGAGCAGCTCCCATGCATCAGCACAGAGAGTCAAGCAAGTTGTCCTAGACAGGAGTGTTTACAAGGTTGCATTTAGCAACCCAGGTGCCTGTCCCATCTGCTGACTGAGGAGGGAGGCGACTGCCCTGTGGACGGCAGGGCACCTTTACTCTAGCTAGACTGTAATGGGAGATCTAGACACCCCCCCCCAGCCAACAGTTAAAGTGGGTGTGAGGCATTCGTTACTGGATTGGATGGAACACTCCTGAGTGTGGCTGGCACAGCCGTTACACACCCATGTGATAGTGAACAAGCACAAGGGACCAAGGAAGAGAGTAGCAGAGTGTGGGGCTTGAAGGAAGGACATAGCCTAGGAGAGGGACAGCTTCAGTGCATCTGTTTCCCAGGGGGAGTCGATGTCTGTGAAGGAGCCTTGTCAACACAGGTGAGAAGCATAAGTGTAGAGGCCGCTTGGGATTGCCACCTCAAAATCATCCAACCCAAAGATATATTTTTCTTTGCAGCATCAGGAACCATGTCTCAGGCTGCTAAGGCTGTGGCCACCATGGCGGTGAACCCGGGGCCTGATGGCAAGGGGAAAGGGGGCCCAACCACAGGGCCAGCCCCAGCCTCTGGCCTCGCCCAGGTCCCAGCTTCTGTGCCCAGGCCCAGTGCCAAAGTAGGGGACCTGCCTCCTGGGAGCTACCGGGTAAGGACAGGGTGGGTTGGGGAGGCTTTACAAGCCATACCCTCCTCATCCCTCCTCTTCCTCTTCCTCATCTCTCTCCTTTGCAGATCTTCTCTTCCTTCTGTATTTCTGAGTCTCTGCCTCCCTATGCTCTCTTTCCTCTGACTGTTTCTGCTTTTTGTCCTCCCTGGCCTGCTCTCCATCCTCCCTGGACTGCTCTCTATCCTCCCTGGACTGCTCTCCATCCTCCCTGGACTGCTCTCTATCCTCCCTGGACTGCTTTCCATCCTCCCTGGCCTCTCCTTCCCAGACAGTCTGGAAACCTCAGGGGTTCCACATGCCTGGAAGAAAAGGGAATTCCCTGAAGTGTGACGTGGTCCTCCTGCTGCAAGATGCCTGCTGCCAGGCCAGACTGTACATAGGAGCTTAGTGGTTGGCAAAGTCAGAAACCAGAGGGGAGTTTGTTTGGTGGCAGGGACCACTCATCCCAGAAGAGCCACCAGGCCACCAGGCTGACCTCTGATCTTCCTGGAAATTCGACCCCTAGGTCCAAGTTGCAGGGCTCCTGGAGAGCCAGACCTCCGTCCTTGGGGTTTGATTTATGGTGGCTTCACCCTCAGGTAGAACCCTGGCCACACTTGGTTTATGATTCACATCTGGCCTGGATGTGGCTGGTTTTGATTTATGTCATTGTATTTAATCATTGACTTAAATTTACTTTTTAACAAGGTAGCACGCACCTACCTGCAAACCCACAATAAGCTAAGATTTGATGGAAATTCCCTACCTGGCCCTAAGGGTCCCTCAGGACACTATCCCTACCATAATCTCCCCAACTCTAAGTATCTGCCACCTGCACCTGGTGCCAGATACGTGCCTTGACATCACTGAATGGTAGTGTTGCTGTTGGGGCAGAAAGTGTGCAAAAATCCAGATGGCAGGTGCAGAGAAGGAGGGGTTGGCTGTGCACTGTATTATGGGTGAGTAAGTATTACCTATATTCGGGTCCACAAATAAGGAAATACTCATACCTGCCCTGCCCAGAAGGAGGTTGGGAAAAGAAAAAGAGGAGAAGGAAGGAGAGAAGGTAGAGGAGGAGGGGAAGGAGGGAGAACCAGAGGCAGTGGTGACTTCCCACTGTGGCACCTGGCTATGAGGGGTACCACAGTGGAAAGCATTCAGGCTCTGCCCAGCGTAGAGCAGGAGCAATCCAAGAAGGCTTCTCGGTGAGAGTGGGTTCTGCACCTATAACAGGGTCAGGGCCATGTATGTAGCCTGGAATATGAGTTAGGAAGTGTCCAAGTTGGGGACTCCTGGTGAAAAGGTCACGCCTGGCTGAGAAATAACACAGAGAAGAAACTAGAAGGGCTGGGCCCGGTGGCACACATATAATTAGTCCCACTACTTGGCGGCAGTGGCCAGAGGATCCCAAACTCAAGGCTAGCTCAGATTACAGAATAATTTCTAGGTAATCTAGGCTACATAGGGAGACCTTGAATGGGAGACACGGGTCCCCAGTTTTGCATCTGAGCATGGTACTGATCTTGACTTCAGTAGTGGGAAGACAGGAGGCAGGCTCATTCACAAACCGAGGCTCATGGCATCCTGACAATGATTGACACATGCCCTTCAGGAGTGTCATCTATCAGATTTGTTCATTTGGAGGTCAGGATCATGGAGCCAGGTCACCCCTCAATCTGCCCTGGTCATGGGGGGCTTCTCTTGACAGCTGGTCGTCTACGAGCAGGAAAACTTTCAGGGCCGTCGGGTTGAATTCTCAGGGGAGTGCCTGAACCTGGGGGATCGTGGTTTTGACCGAGTGCGCAGCCTGATCGTCATCTCAGGACCGTGAGTGCTGGATGGGGAGGGATACTTTCTACCACAAAACAGTTACATTTGCTGGCACTCAGTAGTCACCCCTTGGTCTTCCCTAGCTTCTCTGCACACCCGGAGGGAGGGGTATGGTGCTCCCTCATTGACAGTTGAGGAAACTGAGACTCAGAGATGACCTGACAGTGTAAGGCTACCTTGGGAGGAATCACATGTCTCCAGACATCCCCTCTCCTAAACATCTGTAGTGTAAAAAGCAGGTGCATGGCATGTCACCTATAACAGCACCAAGTTGTCTGAGAGAAGGCTACCCCACTCCTCAGTCAACAGACCGTGGCTCTGTAGGGCTTAGTCGATGGGTGAGGTCACCCGTGCTGAGTAGCAGCTTCCACATCTGACACAGGCTGTTGGATTTTACTTCCGGTTCTCAGAAGCAGCAAATTATCTCTCCTGGGCTAGCTCCACAAACTGAGGCCATTGTCCTCTCTGCTATTGTTTCTCCACCTTGAAATCCCCAAGGGGAATGGCCAGTCAGTGTTTACAGCATCTCAAGCTACCCACAGCACAAAGGGAAGGACCAGCTTGGGTTCAAGGTCAGATTGAGATCGGACCTACTTGGGTTCCAATGCTCCCTCTTTCCTGTATCTTGTCCTGTCTCTCAGCCTGCCTCCTTGAAGCTGAAATGAGAAGAGGAAGAATGATTCTGAGACAGGGGTTGGCCCTGCAGACATCTAAGCATGGCAGGCGACAGTGATGGCCATCTACCTTCCCCTACTTCCCTGTGGGTCTCAGCAGCACTCTGTAGCCTATGTTCTGTTTTAGGGGCCACTCACGCCTCTCGCACCCACTCCATCCCTGGTGTGGTCAACCCCAATTCAGTCCCACCCATTCCCTAAGCCCATCTGGGACAGGAACTGCTGCATGTGGCCATCTTGAGGTTTCAGAATGTTTGGGATGCTGATGACTCAAAGTCAGGGTATTTCTCCTCAAAAGGAGAGACCGCTGTACCCATGTCCTTTTTTTTTTTCCTGTTGTTGTTGTTCAGGGGTTGTGCCCAAAAGGGAAAGACATGGGCCTGAGATCCAGGGGCAAGGGCTCTGTCAGGATCAGCAGGTGTGTGGGAAGAAAAGAATGAAGAGGACAAGAGCAGGGGAAGGAGAAGAAACATTACCTGGGAAATCTCAGCCTGAAACCTAACACCATGGTTGGGTACCACCTCTCAAAGCTGAAGCTCCATTTGGTTCCTACCCTCCTTTTCTTGCTTGTGGCTCAGATGAGTCATAGGCAATGAGAACAGGCACTGGGACACTTACTTGGCATTTCTCACTGCTGGTTGAGTCCTCATGGGCTATCCAAAGAGGACAGAGGAATGTGGAGGGAGAGGAGCAGGTGACTAGACCACAGCTGTCTTGTCTTTATGTAAGCAGCAGCTTCCTCCTCGCTAGTCATAGATGAGATGACTGTGTGAGCTTCATGTCGAGTCTGCTCCATGAGTTCCCTAGTTTCAGATGCTCAAATTTTTCAGGGATGTGCCCGCAGTCACTTCTTCTCCAAGTCACGTGGTGAATAAGTCAATGATGAGCTGGGCTTAGAAGGCAGCTCTGTCATTTCCCATGGTCTCTGGTCTTCATACCTGTGTGGCACCAGTTTCTGAGGTTCCCTCCCCATCTACACATTCTGTCCACACCATGTGTCACCTCTTCATCTGTGCATCATCAGTTTAGTATCCATCTTCCATCCCTATATTATCTATTTGGTCATTCATCCACCTATTCATCCCTCTACTCATAACCTATCCATTCATCTACCTATCCCCTTTTCATTCACTCATTCATCCATCCACTTATTCATCCACCCATCAAACCACACATTCATCCATATATTCATTTATCTCCCTAACTCCCTACCCATCCATCCATACATACATACATCTATTTACCCTTCTATCCATCCCTCCAGTGTGCCAGCCAGCCAGCCATATTTTTCTCTTCTTCTCCAGTCTGTTAACAAAACCTCAGTAGTGCCCTTTTTGGACAAGCTCACATATTTCTTTCTGTCACTCCAATGTGGTTGGTTCATTCCTCAGACAATATCCTGAGGCCCATGGGATGTCTTTTTCTTAGCCCATAATGGTGTCTCCTCATTGCCGTCTTTCTGGTGAGAAGGTCCCAGTATCCCTCAGGAAGATAACATGGTGTTCCACTGAGTCTCTCTTGGTCCCTTATATTCCACACACATAGACTGAGGATCACTCCTCCCCTCCCCAGAATTTTTGCCCTAACCTTCCTAATCAGACCACAGTGAAAAATGTCCAATTTACCCTTTGTTAAAGACCCTTCACATGTGCCGACACATCATGAGAGGTCACCAGGTGCCTGAGACTCACTGACACACTCCATTTCTGCACCACTCGCCCTAGTTGTGGGCCTCCTGACTGCCAGGTTCATTCTCAGCAAATGGGAATTATCTTTTTCTCTTCTATCTGGACTTCTGGGAAACTCACATTTGCTCCATTTGATTTCGTTTCATTGTTTGGAGACAGGGTCTCACTATGTAGCCCAGGCCGGCCACAGATATCCTGATCTTGTTGCCTTTCCCTTGTGCTGGAATTGCAGGATGCATCACCATGCCCAACTCCTGGGTTTTATTTTAAACAATTCTTTGAACATAAGCTTATACCACTCTAGCAATTTAAAACCTAGTTCCGTTGTAAGTCACAAGCCTTGCTTTGAACCCAAAGCAGCACTTCACACCCTGGCCTAAAGGACTGGAACCAGTGCCTGTTGTTCCCATGGCTGGAAAGAACTGACCAGTAGGCATCAGGGTCACATTAGCAGCAAGCAGTGACTTCCTCCCATTTATTAGTAAGATTAAAAGAAAATCTTTTGTGGTAAGTTGGTTGGCTCCAGGTCCTTACAGCATTTAAAGTCTGTGTGAATCCCATATTGGCTAAAATAATTTGCGCTGATAATTACAAATAGTGTCTCATTTAATCCTTTGCCAGCTCCAGAAAATGCTAGTGTAGTGTAGGGATGAAGCCTGGAGGGGGCAGGCACTTATGAAAGTAAGGGTTTAGCACAGAATAAAGCCCAGATCCATTGGACCCACTTGGGATTTTCACCTCTGTGCTGGGGAGGGAACTTGTTGATGTGTTAACCTTCCCATCTCTGTCTATCTTGGTCCTTCTTGTGTTCAGCTGGGTGGCCTTTGAACAATCTGCCTTCCATGGGGAGATGTTTGTCCTGGAGAAGGGTGAGTACCCACGCTGGGACACCTGGACCAGCAGTTATCGCAGTGACCGGCTCATGTCCTTCCGGCCCGTCAGGATGGTGAGTGACTGGGACTGGGACAGAGGTCTATGGTGAGCAGGGAAGCATGGTGACACAGATCTGTGGTCCCAGCACAGGGGAGGTGGGGGCAGTAGGATTATGAGTTCAGATCTAGCCTTGGTTACAAGCGAGACCTTGTTGCAAAAAGAAAAAAGAAGAGGAAAGCTGTGAAGTGACTGAGAAGGGGACTTGGGAAAGACAGTTGTGACAACTGATGCTGAATTAGCTTTGTGATGTTCAGATCGGTGTAAAGGAGATGAATCTAGATCGTAAAGATAGCCCTGCACGGTGCGTGGTTGTTCCAGAATTATGAATTGATTATGAGTCATGAGCCAATTACTTCTTACTCACACATGCCTGGTTCGGATGGTGCCGACTCTCACCTCTTGAGGAGGGAAATGTCTGTGAAGGAAGCGTGTCCCTGATAGTCCAGAACTATCAGGCGTTACTAATGCATCGCTGTGGGTTAGGCAGCCAGAGTGCTCTCTCAGCACGCTGAGAATCCCAGGCGGAATTCAGTCTTCACAGAGCACACTGTAAGAATGCAGAGCTTAGCTTCAAACCCTGGAAGGCCTTGTATGCCCGTCTGTGTAATGGGTACAGCTCGAGCATGCTCAACTAGGGCAGTGCCAATGAAGTTACCACAAAAGCAATGGTTCTCAACCTGTGGTCACAACCCTTTTGCCTAAACCTCTGTCTCCAAAAACATTTACATTACGACTCATGATAGTAGGAAAACTACAGTTATGAAGTGGCAACAAAAATAATTTTATGATGAGGACACCACAACATGAGGAACTGTACTAAAGGGTCTCAGCGTTAGGAAGGTTGAGAACCACTGCTCTAGAAGTTGCTATCTGATGTAGTAGGCACTAGCCATTCGTAGCTGCTGTTGTGTGTGTTGCATTGTGTTTTGAGACAGGGCTCCACACTGCAGCCCGGGCTTCATATTTCTCCCAGGATCAGAGGTGTGCAGCACACAACCAGATCCTAAGCAGTTGCTGAACCTGTGAAATTGATCTGGTCTGGATGGCGATGAGCCATAACACTCTCCTGGTTTTACATACACCACCACACCATTCTTATGAGCATAAAATCATGCTCTCGTGATACATTAAAATTAAAACTAAGGTTATATTTTAGACATAGATGTTTAGATAAAATTTATTAGAAAAATTTAAAAACTCTTACCACTCAACCTCACCCCAGATTAATTAGTTCCGAATCTGTAGTTGCAGCTGGGGGCACTAGCCCTTTCCTTCATCCCAGCCCCACCCCAGGTAGTCTTTTACACTTAGGGAAGTGGTCCAGTTGTCTGACTTGTCATCTGTGTCCCCGTGACTGTCCTTCTCCTAAGCACCTTGTATATCCCACGCATATTACTCTTTGGTCCCCGCCTCCCTTTCATCCTGTTTTTATGAAATAGTTATTTCCAAAATCAAACCTCATCATTGCAACCAAATGGTGGCACACACCTTTAACCCAGCACTCAAGGAGCCAGAGGCAGCAGATCTCTGAGAGTTTACAGCCAACCTGGTCTACAAAGCAAATCCCAGGTGAGTCAGAGATACATGGTTGAGACCTTATTAGGCAGTTTGGGGTGGCCTGACTCTGCCAACTCCACCCCAGGCCCTGAAAGCCCGTAAATAACCAGAAACCTTGGTCTGTGCTGCTTGGAGTAGGTTGGCAGGCAGGGAGACTAGGCCTGGCATTAAGTAGGGCAGCCAGCACCTGCCCTTGTTGGCCCAAGGACAACTGTAGGGAAAGCTATCCAGGGGCCAGTGAGGTCAGAATCCTGCAGCAGGGTCAGACTAGCTGAAGAAATTAGACACTACCTCCTGACTGCAGCAGGAGTGGCTAGGAGGGTGAGGGCACAGGGTGAGAAGGGGTGTCTGCAAGGTTGGGGTCCCACAGGGACCATGAGGTCTCACCTGCATTGCAATAGGGAGCCACAGACTGGACCCTCCTCAAGGTCCTCAGGATGGCAATAGTCATAGGTAATAGTCACTGGCATTGTTTAAGTAGAGATCTTGCCTCCTGTGTCCCCTTCCCTACCTCACACCACACATCCTCTTTTCAAGGATGTTTGCTGCCTGTGCCTTCTCTTCCACTCATTGTGACCTCTGCCCTTCCCTCTCTAGCTCTCGTACTTCTACTTGACCTACACAGTCCCTCTTAAATCTCCCTTCTCCTTTACCTCTTTAACTCCTCCCTTGGTCCACTGCTCTTCCCTCTGGGAGAGCTAACTGACTTACCTCACTTACAGTGGTAGGTGTGTCTCAGGGAAGGATGTGCTTGTGCCCCCCCCCCCGTTGCTAGGTGACAGTGTTGAATGATGCACCCTTAATGAGCACCTGCTGGATGTTCGGCGCTTCCTCTTCCTTTTGTGGAATCCATAAAGTAGCTCTAGCAGGCAGAAGCCATTGCAACACTAATTGTAGGCCCGAACATGGAAAATGAGGTTCTTCCCGCTGCACAGCTTGTCAGCAATAGGGTGGGCCTCGCTCTGCCCTGCTGGCTGCACGTCTCCATGGCACTTCACCTATTAAAACTCAGTGGGGCTGAGCCTGGGGCTCAGTGGCAGAGCACTTGCCTAGCATGTAACAGGACCAGGATTCCACCCCCAGCACTCAAAACAGAAAGCAAAATCAACAACCAAAACAGCACCAGCTCCAGCGAGAACTCTTCTGTGCTGACATTGAAGGGTGCACCTAAGTCTCTTCCACGTCTATCATTCAACCACAAAGTCTTCTTACCCACAGTCCCAGGGTGAAGTGGCAGCAAACCCACTCTATAGGAGAACACACTGAGGCCTGCAGGACAGAGTGAAATGCCCAAGGTATTCAGGCTCAAATGCAGAACCATGCTCCATCTGTCTGTCCTACAACCACGGTCCATTGCAACTCACTTGATTAGAATTCATATAAAGAGACATTGAAAGGGGCTTCCCAATACCTCAGAGACTGCTGGGAATCGGGGATGATACTTCTCTGGAAGGTACTATCCCTTGATGGCTGTGTGCTGTAAATCAGTATATTTCCCTCTCTGGGCCTCTGCGTTGCTGCAAGGTGGTGGATGCCACACATTTCCCCACATGAACTTAAGCCTGTATGGATGATTCCATTTTATCCTTGGGCACCTGAGATGTAGAAACCATTATCCTCTCTTCCCAGAGGAGGAGGGTCCACACTGGGCAAGCCCAAGGGGTCCCTCCCCACCCCTTTCTTCTACCCACTCCAGTTTCCATTTCTGACTGGTCTTGGCCTCCCCAGGACTCCCAGGAACACAAGATCTGCCTGTTTGAAGGAGCCAACTTCAAGGGCAACACCATGGAGATCCAAGAGGATGACGTGCCCAGCCTCTGGATATATGGCTTCTGTGACCGTGTGGGCAGCGTGACCGTCTCCGGTGGCACGTAAGCAACCAGGTTCTGGGCCTCATAGCAAGTGCAGAGAGGGAGGCTAAGGCTGCCAGAGATGAAATGTCACATCAGGTCTCTGGGAAAGTCCTCATAACCACACCCCATAAACACACAGACACACATACTGATTCACACACAGACACACACATACAGATATACATACAGACACATGCATAGAGACATACACTGATACACACAGACACCCATATCCACACCCAGTCACACACACAGAGACCCCCACATAGATATACACAGACCCACAGGCACACACATAGACACATGCACATAGATATGCACAGAGACACAGACACACACACCACACACACAGTCTTCCAGGACAGACTGGGTCCTGGGGTTCTGCCAGAAGATCACATGTTTCTGTGGCAAGTGACAAGTTCCACCTCCATCTAAGTACTATAGCCCACAACGGCGAGACTCTCAGCTGCTCAGGAGTAATGTGGACAGAGGGTAGTTCCAGCAGAGGTCCCTGGGTGAGATGGCACCCTGTCTTCACCTGAGTGCTGCTGGCTGCACAATGGGTGGCTGAAGCTTCCTCATCCACCCTAATTCTTGGCATCTGAGGTAAAGCAGAGACCCCTTTACCCTACTTTCTCTAGAACCTAGGGAGAGTCAGGTCTTGCTTCTAGTCATGGCTCCGTGGATGAGTGTCCTTTTCTGCCTGTCTATAGGGCTTCCAGGATGGTAGCCTTCTCCTAGCCCCCCTTTCCTTCTTCCCTGAACCCCATCCATTCTTCTAAGAATTCTGAGTCTTGTCTGAGAGCCTGCCACACGCTGGACAGAGGGAAGGCTTGGATTGAGGCCACTCTTTCCTCTGCCCAGCACTAGAGACATCAGTGTGCTCTGTACACTGTGGACATGGTCCAGCCTTGGCTACCCACTTGTAGCAGTGTGGAAGGAACAGGACAGGATCTGGCTCTTCCTCCACAGAAACCAGCCAAGGGCAAGCAATGGGTCAGAGAAGGGCTTGGAAAGACCTGGCTTGTGTTCAGGCAAGGACCGAACGTAGAGTGAATTGCTGACTGTCCCTTTCATTGGTGAGGGAACTTTTGTGCTGCACTCAGCCATCAGATGAAATGAGTCACCATCAGAAATGGAGCGAGTGGCATCACCGCCATCACCACTCCCAGAGAGTAAACTGAGGCCCACATGGCTCAGGTTCTAACGGGCTAGACTCTAGGTTATTTATCTGACACTGGACAGTGCTAACAGTAGCCAGAGAGACCCACGGCATATGAAGAGACACCCAGGTTTGGAGACATGGCTCCTGATGCCTTGTCCTCATCGCCTGGGAGCTCAGGATTCATTTATTGAATTCCGTCCTTCCTGGACCCGTGGGTGTGGACTTACTGCCTACAGTGGGGACATTCATTTCATCTGGTCCCCAAGCGTACTCAAAACAGCTGTCAAGAGACAGTGCCCACTTTTCAGAGGAGAATCTACTGAAGCTTATCAGAAACGGGAGGCCATTTCCCAGGGCATGGGGGCAGGGAAAAGGCCAAGCCACGCAGGTGTGTGGACCCTCCTGGGACACTAGCTGTAAGATGGGTAGCAAGAGAGAGGTTGGGGAAGAGGGAGGACCCTGACTGACTGCCTCTACATCTTTCCCATTCTCTTCCCAGATGGGTCGGCTACCAGTACCCAGGCTACCGCGGCTATCAGTATCTGCTGGAGCCTGGCGACTTCGGACACTGGAACGAGTGGGGCGCCTTTCAGCCACAGATGCAGGCTGTACGTCGCTTGCGGGACCGCCAATGGCATCATGAGGGCTGCTTCCCGGTGCTGGCCGCTGAGCCTCCCAAGTGAGCCAAGCTGCACCCATCCCCGCTGCAGCCCTCCCTCCCTCAAACTGTCCCATCTCCCCCTGCTAATAAAAAGTCCCTACAGCCGAAATACTCTCGGGTCTGTGAACAGTGTGTGCCCACCTGCAACATCTATTTGTAGTAGCAGCTAGGACAATCAATCATAAATACAGAAATCACTTCAAAGATTGTTTTTTTTGAGGAAGGGAGAAGGTCTTATGTCTCAAGCTGGTTTCAGGTTTCCTGTATAATCAAGTATGACTTTGGATTTCTGCACTCTTTGTGTAGTGGAAGATAACCTTAAATTTCTGAGCTGCCTTCTTGGAGGCGTGAGCTACTATGCTGCCTGGGATGGAACCCAGGACTTCGCACATGCTAGGCAAGAGTTCTACCAACTGAGCAACATCCTTAACCTATTCGCTTGTTTGTTTATTTATTTATTAAGACAAGGTCTAGAGGCAGTTGAGATGGCTTAGTGGTTAAGAGCGCTGGCTCACACCCAAAGGACCAGGGTTCAATGTCCAACACCCTATGGAGGCTCACAAATAGCTTCAGTCCTCAACAGGTATCTGATCCCTTGTCTGGCTTCCATAGACCCCGAGATGCTTGTGATGCACAAACAGTCATGCACACAAAACACTCATGTACATAAAATAATATGTGTGTGTATGTATGTATGTAAGACAAGTTTTAAAGACAAGGCCTTGCTATGTAGCCCAGGCTGACCTTGACCTTGAGATCCTCCCACCTCACTGGCCTCTATCACTGTGCCTGGCTGCTAGTGTCACCACATAGATTAGCATTATAACCCTTCCAGTTGACTGTGTGGAGGATAGCAGGCCCAGAGGTGGGGACAGACTTGCCCAGGACCCCACAGTGAGTGACTGCACTCCGATTCAGGTGATCTGGCTTCAGGGCCTGCCCATCAAACTTTCATCCTCCCAGGTGACTTTCTGCTTGACTTGCAAATGATCTGGAGTGCATTTGCACTTGGAACATTCAATAGACTTGTGGATTTGTAAATAAAACTTTATTATAGCACTTGGGGAAGCAGAAACTCAGCCTCAGATACTGTAGACAGAAGGCGATCTCGCCAAGAGAGCAAGCGCAGAGTGAAGAGGGCTGTGTGTTAAGCCCCAGCAGCAGCTGCAGTCTCCCTGACTCGAGCCCACTTGCCCCTGACATGAGTCAGTTGCTCATTAGCAAGTGTTGAAGAAAAGCACAAACCAACTGAGCTTATTTTTTTTTAATGTTCCTGTTTAAACAATGAAGATTGAAAGGAGCATTACTTTTGAGTAATCAAGTCAGCCCTCACGTCTACCCAGAACCGTGTCTTCCGGAAATCTCTATAAGCATTATTGACTCCTGTTATCAACAGTTAGCATTGACTGATGTTAGCCGGATGTGGTGAGAAGGGTGTTGCTATGGATATCTTCCAGGAGAAGAGGCTAAAGTGATGGAGCCGAAGACAGCTTTGTGAAGCGTGAAGCACAGGGAAGGCTATATTCTAGGCAGAGCAAACAGCAGAGCTCTGCTGGCCCAGATGGCACCGACGTATAGGTGATTAAAAGAGAACAGATGCATCTTCCTGCCACCTGCTAGAGACGGCTGGTAGACGCCTGTGATGTCTGCAGTGTGGAAGCAACACCCTGGTGGTGGCCAGCTTGCACAGCTGTGTCAGGCAGCTTTGCAGCACCATGAGTACAGGCACAGGTGCAGAGAGTTTGTGGTAGATGGAGCAAAGCATCCTGGGTGGGGGCAGTAGCTTGGGGGTTGTGTGGGCAGAAGTGGGGACAGGAGATGAAAGTGATAAAGTGGGTGGGGCCTCCTAACACCTCACTCTGGGCTTTCTGGGGCTTCAAAGCAGAGGTGCCATATTGCCTAGCTTTCCTTGGGTCTAGTGGTATGACACCTACATCCTACCTCTCCCCCTCCTACCACACAAGGGGCCAGTGTCTTAGGCAAGAAGACAGGCTTGTTTGTGGACCAGGATTCCTGGGATGATCCAGAGGCAAGTGTTTGGTCTGTCCTTCTGTTGGGCCCTGGGATGTGTCTCGTGAATAGCTTCATTCTGGGCCTTCTCTCTGCCAATCAGTAGCCTCACTGTCCCTTCAGACCCGAGATTCTGAGGCTACATACATCAGCAGTTTTCCACAGATTCCCCACCTGGGGCTGCCAGTTCCTGCCATCATTCTATTTCTCTTTTTCTTCCTCCCTCTCCTTTTCCTCACTACCCTGGGCTCCCATGGTTTTCTTTTTGATATTATATATGCTATATATATTATAGTCCAGGCAGGCCTTGAACTTATTGTGTAGCCAAGGATAATTCTTTAACTTTTGACCCTCCTGCCACCAGCTCCTGAGTCGAGGAAAAAGCTGTAGCAGAGCAGAGCCATGAACCACACAAACTTAACCTTCCCAGTTGCTTAGCTCCAAGGTCCTGCTGGTAGCGTGATGCACCATGACCCACATTTCCACCAAGAGAAAGTTGACTTCCATGGAAGCCAGTTCAACCACTATCCAGTCACTCAGTTTTCATTTCATGCTTGTTGAAAGAAAAATTTTGATCTTTTTACTTGACAGTTTTCGTTCACTTGTGTCCATCTGATGTATCCTAGAAAAGGCAAACAGAGAAGCTGGGGCTGCAGCTCAGTTGGTAGCCATTCACCTTGCCTGCCTGGATCCCTGGGTTTGATCCCAGCCTAGAAAATACTGGGTGTGGTACCACATACCTATAATCCCAACACTTGGGAGGTAGAGGAAGGAGGGTCAGGTAATCAAAGATATCTTCTACAATGTAGGGAGTTGGAGTCAGCCTGGGCTACATGAGACCCTGGGGAGGGGAGTGGTGACAGGAAGACAGTGGGACAGGGGGAGAGAGAAGGAAAAAAGGGAAAGGAAGAATGGGGAGGGACAGAGGGAGGGAGGGAGGAAGGGAGGGAGGGAGGGAAGGAGAGAGAGAGGAATGAGGGGGAGGGAAAGAGGGAGAGAGAGAGAGAGAGA
>JAQHUG010000089.1:5492328-5507666 GCA_028555095.1 Dicrostonyx torquatus | reverse complement strand
GGAGGAACAGAGGGAGAGGAGAGAGAGAGAGAGAGAGAGAGAGAGAGAGAGAGAGAGAGAGAGGATAAGGGAAGGGACAGAGGGAGAGAGAGAAAGTGTGAGGGGGGAAGCAGAGAGAAATACCGGGAATTCACCAGCCTGATTAATCTTAAAACTCCTTCCTAGTTTCTCTCAACTCAGTCATAGACATAGTTTCTTGATGGTACTGACAGGTGAAAAAAATTGGGCAAGTTAGCAGCCTTGATTAGATACATACATTTGCCAAAACTAACACAAACCCAGGAGAAAATAACAGTCATTATTTTTTTATTTATTGTTTTGCCAGCAAATTTACAAGCACATAGGACACACTATAATAAAAACAGAAAACAAAGCATACACAATATTCTAAGCAAAATAAAGACTGGTGAGGGAAAGGACAAAAGCTTGGCCAGGGTAATCACAGCAGTTGTGGCTCCTGCCCCAGGGCCTGGCTCCAGCCTGCCCAGGAAATGTGAGGTCCTGACCACCTGGGGAAGAGCTCCGACTTCTAGCCATGAAATCAAACCCAGTTTCAATATCAACTCAAAACATGAGGTTTTTAGGGGTGACACTGAGGAAAAACAGGGGCTGGTTGCAAGGCCCACTTTTCTGGAAGATTCTCCAGAAGCCTGGAGTCCTGTCCCTCACACTGGGCTTACAGATGCAATTCAACTAAGCTGGGAACTCTCATCCTACTGCCACACTAAATCCAAGACCTTAAATCTTTGATTCCAGGGCCTTTGGGAAGACAAAGTGTCTCCCTGGTGGTACACCTAACCTGCATCTTTCAAGCTTGAGGAACAATATAGGTTGAGTTTGTGTGTGTGTGCACATGCATGTGCCCACGCACACAGAGTAGGAAGGAGTAGCCCTGGAAGTGCTCAGGGGCACTGATCAGGATTAGTCAACGTCAGACACTGGAGGACACACTGCAGCTTAGTCCTTGAAGATACCGTTCCAGGGTGATCCAGGGAGGCTCCAAGGAGGTGAGCATCTAAAGGTGATGGTGATGGTGCATGACTAATCCCAGCCCTGGGGAAGTAGAGGCAGCAGGATCATGAGTTCAAGACCAACCTGTTTCAAAAGACTGAAAAGATTTTGGGAAATGATCAGCCACGGAAGTGCCTACCTTGCAAATGTTGGGTGTGGTAGGTTGTGCTTGCAATCCCAGCACTGGGGAGGCAACAGGGCTTTGTGGGCCAGTCAGTCGAGCCTAACAGGTGAGTTTCTGGTCAATGAGGGACCAGGAGCCCAGAATATAATACTTCAGGTTGCCCTGGGAACACACACACACACACACACACACACACACACACACACACACACACACGAGTGCAAATAAAAACGACAGGACAAAACCAGAGGTGAACACTTCGTTAGGAGTCATGTTAGCATGGCAGTTGGTCACCTGAGTCAGAGATCAAAGGGTGCTTTCTGAAGCCTGGCCATCCAGAGAGAAATGATAACCCCATCAGCTGCCTGCCAGAGCAGGGACCCACTGCCAGCTGCCCTCTGCTGCCAGAGCACTGGGAAGGTGAGAGACCTGAGCTTGCTTTAGTACTAAGAGGCCGCTGTAGCCCTCAAGCCGGGTTTCCTGACTGAGACTGTTTCCTCATCTATGTGTGTAATGAGAAGAAGCCTCAGAAGGCTGTTGGGGAGCATGAACAGACAGGTTGAAAATTATTCAAAACAAAACAAAGCCAAACCTAGTGGTGCCGGGAATGGCTCTGAGAGTGTTGGGCAAGGGCTCTACCACTCAGCCACACCCTTTGCCCCGGGTACCCTTCTGAACAGCTCCCAGTACAGGCTCTGTGCCTGAAGAAAGGATAGCCATTGGTACAATTCCACATAGCCTTTTGAGAGGCCGGGGCTAGGTAGACATTAGACATGTGTGACTGATGCTCCATCTCTATCCCATGCCAACATCCTCTGGAGGCCCCCGAAGTGCCATGCTCTGTGAATCCATTAAGGAAGCGGGTTGGCGGGCAGATGAAGGAGGTTTCCATCCTGGAAAGATGGAAATGAGCTTGCTCACCAACCTGCTTTCAACGCCAAGCTGATCCCTAAGGGAGACAGGGAGTCGACTTCCTCTAGTGGGTGACATCCAGATGGAGGCCTTTGCCACCTTGGGTGGCAGCCAGAAAGCCTAAATTAGCTATCCATTCAGCTCTGTCTCCCCTGTCTTGCCAGTGACTCGGGAAACAGAGCCCTTCCTCTGTACCATGTGCCTGCCCTGGGTTGCTTAACTACCCCTGGAATGAACCAAAGGCTTTCTTTCCTCCCCAGAAGCTCCAACCAAGAGAGGTCTCTACACCATCCCCTGATGAACACCTTCCCAGTCTCCATTTCATCAGACTCCTTTCCCTGGTGCTCGGAAGCCTGGAGAATCCTCTCACCTCCAGCACACCCTGCCTACCTGTCTTCAAGCAGGGCCCCAGCCTGACACTCCTCCCCGCAATGCTCTGCTGCTGCCCCATGCTCTGCTGCCGCCCCATGCTCTGCTGCCGCCCTGCCTGAGCTTCAGGTTATGATGTAAGCGTTCCATGTTTCCTCCCTGAACCAGCTTAGACCCCTTATTCCTGTCTGGTCAGTTACACACACTCTACTGTGGAGTTCTGAGGGATCCGACTTCCTTCCAGAATCATGAAGCCCAGCACAGAGCCCTCTCTTGAGCAGAAGTCCCTTTCTGACCTCTTATTTGGTCTTTCTTCACCCATAAGTAGTATGACACTCCAGAGTTTTAAGTAAGCACTTAATAAATGCTATGTCGTGTGGTTTTATTGTAGAGAATTGGCTTCACCGAGGTGGGAACTTTGGCAGTCCAACATCTCCCACAGGGTGGACACTGTTTTATGGAGTTCATGAATGAATGACAAACACATATCTGCGTCCCTTGGCTTCTCTGGTGTGTGTGTGTATTTTCGGGCTAGTTGTAACTAGAATAGAAATTTATTATATTTATTTTTGTATAGGTATGGGGACAGTGTTTCACCACTGCTCCCCCAGAGGTCAGACAACATGTTGGGTGGGGACTTCTTGGTGGGGGTGTCTGTTCTCTCCTTTCATGATGTGGGTCCCGAATTGAACTCAGGTTCTCAGACTTGGAGGCAGGCGTTGTTACTCACTTAGCCACTGGCCAACCGTAAAATTTTATTTTAAATATTTATTTATTTTTATTACTGTGTGTGCCATGGCACACGTGTGGAGGTCAGGGACAACTTTGTGGAGTCTGTCCTCTCCGTGGGTTTCGGGGATTGCAAGTGTCTTTACCAAACGAGATGTCTCTCCAGTCCCAGAAATGTATTTTAAACAGTTGACACACACATGTATGGACAGTGTTAACAGAGGATAAATAGAACGCAGTGAGAGGCGAGCCTCCACGCTCACACCTTGGGCCGGCTGCTTCCTTGCCGGGCTTTTGAACGCCGGCCTGAGTGGCTACGCCCTGCCTGAGGCTGTGCGAGTCCGGAACGCCCGTGGGGTGGCAGGAGCTAGAGCTGCAGCCCGAGGCGACGGGAGCCCCGCCCCCAGGGAGGAGGCGAAGGCGGGGCTGCGCAGGGAGAGGGGCGGGCGCTCTCGATTCCACTCCTCTTGCGTCACGGCGCGCGGACTCCCTCTTGCAAGAGCCGCCCTACAGGAGGGGGGGGAGGAGGGAGCTGCGGGGAAGGGGCGTGGCCGAGGCCGTGTGGGCAGGGCCTATACAGGTCCCGCCCCTCAGGGGCTTCCCGACAAGCGAGGACTCCGGCTCGAGGGCCGCGGTAGGGGGCGTGGTCAAACTGTAGGCCACAGGGGCGGGGCGCGATCACAGTGGCCCCGCCCCTTGCGTCACCACACGCGGCCCCGCCCCTCGCGGCGCCTCCCTGGCGGCCGGCGGGGAGCCGGAGTCTGCGCGGGCGCCGACTTGGGCACGGTAGGTGGCAGGGGGCCTCGGCTAGTGCCGGGTCAGTGCTGCACGGCGCAGTGGGGACTGAGGGGGGCGCGGACAGGCCAGGCCGCCGCGGGTGGCTGAGGGGTCTCACGTGTGGCCTGGAGCCCCACCCGCGCGGCGCCGCGGGGAAGTTAACTTGCGGAGGTCGCGGCCCACGGTGATTCTTAGAATGCAAATGCCTCCGCGCTCTGCCTAGTTTGCCGGCTTCCTGCTTCACACGTGGGGAAACTGAGGCCTGGGCGGTCACGTGCCTGGCCGCTGGGACTCGCAGTCAGGACAGCAGTAAACTCTCCCGCGGGGTTCCTTGCGCGCGCGTGTTGGGGAAGGGGCTTTCTGTTTTGTCCCTCACTCCTTCCCACCCCAGAGGTAGTGCCCCTTCCTCCCTGCGTCCACTCTGTTCCTCAACCCTCCCCTACCCCGTTATTTCTTTCATCCCAGCAGGTTGCCATATGGTTAGGCCCAGCCTTCCACACCGGGGCAGATCGGGGCCGAAGGTTCCGGTTTAGGACTGGGGACATGCCCCTACTCCAGCCCGTTTTCGGGGATGCAGAACTGGGTTTGTTTCATTATCCTAAAGAAGCTGTTAAGTTATTCGTGAACTGCTGTACCCGTCTCGGCCCGAGCTTATCTATTTACCATATTCTTATTTTAAAAACGTTACCGAAGTATTTCATAACAGCTTTCTAACAAGATAACTCATCCTTTGGAAGTGAGCATTAGGTGGGTTTTAGGATACTTAGATCACTTGTCCTCATTGTTTCCTTTTAGAAAATTTTCACATCCCCCAAAGCAGCGCTCATTCACTCTCCTAAACCTCCTTCCCCGGGCCCTGGCTACTCTTATCAACACCTTCTGTCTGTGAACTTGTCTGTTCTGGATAGTTCTCTGTGTGGTTCCTCCTGGGATCATAGGCTTTACCAGCGTTCATAAGAGTGTGACTCTACCGTAGCACTTATCTTTTTTATGACTGAATAGTATTTCCTACTATATGAATAGACCATATGTATATTTTTTTTTGTCCAATGACTTTTAGCTAGCCAGCGGGTTGATGCTGGGAGTGTTGCGCACATCTTTTTCTTGGTCCATGTATATTTTCAGTTCCATCTGATACTTAGGCTGGGAGTGGGTTCTCGGGCTAAAGGGTCCTTTTAAAGCTTCACATACTTAGGAGCTGCCAGACGCTCCAAGTGCTTTACCGCGTCACGACTGCCTGTGGTGTTTGTGACCATGTCTTACGTAGCCCACACTGACCTTGCACTCCTGACCTTCCAGTTCCCACCCTTGAGTACTGGAATTAGAGGCATGTGCAGCTTGCCTGGCTTGAGGGTTCCCACAACCCTGAGTGTGTTTAGTCTCTCCCAAGGAAGTCAGGATACTCCTGGCTTCAATGAATTTGTGATTTCCTAGTTCCTGTAAAACAAGTATCTCATCAATGGACTGAAGGGTGGCTGGCATGTCACTGGGGCAGTCCTGGGATCAGCTTATAAGGAGCTGCAGTACCTGGTGGTGTTGGGGCCTGGACCTACCCCCTCCTTCCTTCCCTTCTTTCTCTCCCCTCCCTCCCTCCCTCTTTCCCTTCCTCCCTCCCTGTGCTGGGCAAGGAGAGGCAGCAGAAGGTGGTCAGTCAGGGCTCTTCCCATGGAAAGGGAGGTAAAGGGGTGTGAGTGTGTAGGCAGGGTTCCCTGTGACTCAGGCTGGCCTTCATTATGGAACTGAAGATGACCTTTAACTTGTAATCCTCTTGCCTCCACCTCCTAAACGCTAGCATTACAGACTTGCACCACTTTTATTCAGTGTTGAGGGTGGGACCTAGGGCTTCAGGCATGCTAGGAGGGCACTCTGTCAACCAAACTGCATTCCTTTTATAATTATTGTGGGTGGTGTGTGTCTATGCACATTTGTGGGTTTGGGGAGGCCAGGGGTTGATGTGGGGTGTCTTTCTCTATTGCTCTTCGTCTTGATTTTTGAGACAGTCTCTCACTAAATGCAGAACTTGCCATTTTGCTTAGACTGACTGGCCAGAGAACTCTCCAGAACAGACAAGTTCACAGACAGAAGGTGTTGACCTGCTCTGGGATTGCAGGCACATGCTGCTGAGGCCAGCTTCTTTCCTTTCTCTTTTACTTTTGTCTTTCTTTCTTCCTTCCTTCCTTTTATGAAACGAGGTCACACTGTATAGCCTTGGCTGGCCTGGAATTGACTGATATCTGCCTGCCTCCTAGCTGCTGGAGTCAAGTCTGTGCACCATCACACCCAGCCTGTTCCAGAAATGACGGACTTCCAGCCTCTGGGCCTCAGGCTAGCATGGCATGATCCCAGTGAGATGTTTGCAGAGCCCTGAGCCACATTCTTGAAGGGAGTCTGATTTCTGAAGGTCAGTCCAGGCTTCTGGTAGTCACCTGTTGCAGAGTTTAAAACATTACCCTGCAGGTCCTAATCCCCAGGTCCAATCTGGTGTCACCTGGTTGTAGTTGGTGACAGAACTGGAAAAGCAGAGCCCCGGGCACTAGATGTAGCTCCCTCATTCTTTCTGAATTCCTTGGTGAAGAAACCAGTCTAAGGAACAGGAAACCTCTAGGCCTTGTGTCCCTGTTGGAGGAATGGGTGTACATCCTCAGAGCTTAATACCTTAGACTCCAGGAGGCTGCCTGGCATTCCCCATTGTGACACTGTGGTGTGTTTGTAGCTAGAGTATGGGTTGTATGGCATCACAGTGACTTTTTGTGATCTTAGGTATGACTTGGGTGGCTTTGATTTTCCAGGTGACCCCACAGAAGCTCTCCTGAGCAGCAGTCTGTGCCTGCCTCCTGCCTCCTGTACCCTGCTGTCTGTGAGGCGCTGTGTTCTGTGGCCCATAACTGGCCCAGCTGCAGACATATCACAGAAGTCTGGGACACCCCTCTCTCACATCCTGGGCCGCTGGCTGAGGAGGAATTGTGGGCATGAGTCATTTGAAATAGCTGGAAGACTGGGCCAAGCCCAGAGATTGCAGGGGAGGACCAGGGAGGACATTACTGCTGGGGAGATGGAACTGGTGGCCCCGCTGCCAAGTGGATTCTCACATTTACCAGGCTGTTGACCCAGGCTGGTCTGTGACAGAAGGCTGGCAAGGAGGTCAGAGAGCCGGCACAGCCTGCCTTTGTACCACCACTCCACTGGGAAGCAAGGCCTGGTGTTGCGGCTTGCTACCCCTGGGCTGAGTTTGCAGAGCAGAGTACAAGTGGCTGCCACCTCCTGGGGACTGGTGACATAAGCTGAGCAAGATGAGCTCTTGGAATCTAGAGCCTGCCCTTTGTGAGCCCCAGCCTCCCTACCACAGTCAGTGATTCCAAACCTGGCTGACACTCACAGGGCCAGCTATAGCCTTTAACTCAGTTCCCACCACAGCAGAGGCACAGATGGCCACGGTGGCCACTGCAGGATCACCCAGATGCCACTTAGAGAGACAGATTTGAGGCCAAGGCCCATCCTTATAATTTACCCTCCTCACCATCTCGCTTCTCTTTGTAAGGCCCAGCACACAAGCCGCTGGGCACAGCGGTTACAGGTATTAGCTACTCGTGTGCACCCATTTTGCTGTCTGTGTCTCACTTCCTCCTGAGCGGCAGGGTGGACACAGGACTTTCTAAGTCCCAGCTCCCTCCAGATGGCTGACTTTGGGCAAGGCCCTTCCCTACTCTGGGCCTGTTCTTCCTGCTAAGGGAGGGGTTTACTACGTGTGGCTTTTGTTTAGCTCCTTGGTGGTGATGTGGCTTTTCTAGGTTGGTCAGTTGGCTTTGTAGTTATGGGAATTGAACCTCGGGTCCTGTGCATGCTAGGCAGGCTCTCTCCCATTGAACTACAGCCCCATTCTACTGCTCACAGGTTTTTTTGTTTGTTTGTTTTTGTTTTTTTTTTCATTTTGAAATAAGATCACTAAGTTGCCTAGGCTGGCCTAGAACTCTCTCTGTAGCCTAAGCTGGTTTTGACCTTGAATCTTCCTGCTTCAGCCTCCAAGCCTGGCTGCTTTTCTGGTTTCACTTGAACTGACTTTCAGACATTTGTAGGGAAATTACAGTTCTGAACTGAGCAGCCTGAGGCTCCCTCAGTTGTCCTGGACTGTCCTGACCTCTGTAGTCCCCACCTGTCCCCAATGTTACACACTCAGGACTGGCCCCAACTGGTGTCGAAGAGCTTCAAGGCTTTGTGGATGGCCAGGGCCTTCCTTGTGTCTTAAAGCCATTCCCATTGCTTAACATCTTTTAAGACTACTTTATCTTCCTTGATGTTCTCCAGAAACATGCTCCTCAGATGGGCCACTGTCCCCCCTCACACTCCGCAAGTCACAGAACACCTCCTCCTGTGGGGTTCAGGTCAGCAGGGGTGTGTCCGGTTCTGGGTTCTGTGAGCAGCGACATTGTCCCCTCCCCCCTCTGTCCTCAGTAGCTACACCTCTTATTTCCCAAACGCTCTAGTCAGAGCCTCACAAGCTTGATTATTGTCAGAGGCAGCCAGCACACTTAGAACCTGTGCCGGGAGATAGAGACCCCCTGTACCATTGTGCACAGTCACCTCTGCTGGGCCAGAGGGCACTGCACACTCAGTAGCATGAGGGCATATTGCGGCTCCCTAGGAAGAAGCTGCTCCCAGGTCCAGAGGCAGTGAGGACCCCTTGTTCCTGGGTCCCCCCATGCTGCTTTCTAAAGAGCACTTTTGAAGCAGTGAAAGTCTAGACTCGAGTCTGTGGGTCCTGCCCGACCCCTTGTCCTGGACGTATGCTCACTGACTGCCTTTTATCTGTGACTGCCGTATCACATAGAGTCCTTCTCAGATTATCAGTTACTCTGTGTCAGCAGTGGTTTGAAAATACTAAATGGAAAAAGCAGTGTGTATGTTCAGAACTTGCCCTGATGACTAGGACTTGATTCATATCTCGTCTTTGTATCCACAGTGTATGTGCTATCTTCCCACTAGTCACTTCCTAATGATCTGGTAGGACATCGGCTGCCGATATTCCAGAAGACTCAAGTAGCCTGATTTTACTCAGTAATTTCCCCAAAGCACAAACTTTCATCATGGCATTTATTATAATAAATTTTATTGTAATTCTTGATAATCTCCTACTGGGTCTGTTTGATTAATTGAACCCTGTCACGGATGTGTGTATAGGAAAAGTGCGACATGTATGGGGACTGTTCCCTGGTCGGCTCTCTGCTGGCCGCTTATGACATCAGAGGGCTGGTGTCGTCTGCGGCATTTTGTGAGGAGACTGCCAGAGATGGTGGTCTGTCCTTCTGTGCTTAGCTCTGCATGTTGAGTCTCCTCAGCTTGGCTCCATGATGGGCAGTGCTGTGAGCTCCGTTTTTTGTTTGTTTTTTTTTTTTTAATTTATTTTAATGGGACACTGGCTAGAGTCCCTGGGGAAGAGCCTGAGTCGAGTCGAAGTAGGTTGTAGGGTTTGCGAGGTGGCTTGGGTGGGCAGCCCATCATGCTGTCACAGGGCCCAGAGCCATTTCGAGTTGCTTTCTGGCTATCTGAGGCAGGTAGGGGCCTTTATCTTCCTCCCATAGACTTCACAAATGTGTGCGGACCACGGGGGAGTTAGGGACCATAATAAGTCCCGAAAGGATGTGGGGTTAAGAAGGCAGTACAGTGGGGACGCTGCAAGGCTACCCCCAAAGCCACCAGGAGGCCAGGCTCGTTGAGGGTGTGGTACAGAAATGGGGTAGTCAAGGAGGCATCCTGGAGGGGGAGAACCACACCCGTGAGAGCTGGCAGGCAGGAGACCTGTTTGCTAGAGCTCAGGGCATGAACCGCTGTGTTTGTGGGGTGTCAGGTGGTGGCACACGTTGCGGGGGGGGGCTTTAAAATTGGAGGTAGTTTAAGTCACAGGCAAGCCTTCCCTACCAGGCTGGATTGTGCCCTATCTCAAAGTATCAGAAAGTGAGGGAAGGATAAGAAAATATCCAAGAGTAGAGGGTTCTGGATATAGCCAGATAACCCTTCTTGGCATGGGCTTTGGGGGCCATGATGGGCACTGGGGCTCTTTGCCCTGGGAAGTTCTGACAGCCACAGCTCCTTCTCTCCAGTCCCCTGCCTCTGCTAGATAACCTGGGGGCACTGGACCAAGGAAGCCTCAGGCTGTCTCCCCAGTGTCTTCTTTCTGAAAATGACTGTCCCTGTCTTGTGTCCTCCATTTGTGTGTCTCTTGCCATCTCTGTTGTCCTCTTGCTATCTTTTCACCATCAGTTTCTCTACCCCTGCCACAGAAGGGTGTTGGATGTCTTCCTGTGTGGTTCTCCATCTTAGTTTTTGAGAAAGTGTTACTCATTCAATCTGCCCCCCCCTTCCACTGGACCGGAAGGCCAGCAACCCCCAGCATATGTTTGTCGTCATGCCCTACCCTCAAAGCTAAGGTTGCAGATGTCACACTCCTGCCTTGGCTTTTATGTAGGCATTGAGGATTTGAACTCAGGTCCTCCTACTTGCACCTACAAGCACTTTACCCACGGAGCCATCTCCCTGTCCCTCCCCGTCTTTCCCAGTGCCTGTGGTATCTGCTCTCTCCTGGTCTCTCTATCTTCCTCATCTGTCTGCCTCTGCTCCCTGATCGCATGTCTGCCCCACTGTGTTGCTGCTTGTTAACCCATCCCTGTCTCCAGCTGTCTCTGACTTCTGTACCCTGCCCCCTTCTGCACACACAGAGGCCCAGCCCTTCCTCTCTCCCACTTCCTTTGACTCCGGGAGACATCCTGCCATCAGTTCCATTCTTGGTGCTGTGGGGAATGTTGAGGTGGCTGTTAGCCTGGCCTCCCCCTCCTTCCTGCCCCAGGGTTGTGGGAGGAAGAGGAAGCCCGGGGTAGGATGTGCCTTAAGGCCCCGAGGCTACTCTGGTCTGAGTAGGCTCCAATACTCAGTGTGTGGATTACTGATCCTCAGGACTCCTGACACTCACACACCGTAAGGGCATTTTTTTGTCCAGAGTCATTTAACTCTGTTCAAGGACATAGTAGGCCCACAGTGCCTTTTGGGTTTTTTTTTTTTTTTTTTTTTTTGAGGGGAGATGAGATGGGAGTAGAGTTCCTCTATTTGGTCCCTGCTGTCCTGGCATTTGCTATGTAGATCAGACAGGCCTTAACTTAGAGAAATCCACCTGCTTGTGTCTCTGTCTCAAGTACTGGGATTTAAAGGCATGTGCTACCACACTCAACACATATTTGTTGGTGAAGAGTCTGGAGTTTAGGGAGAAAAAAGTTTTAAAAACTAGGGTCTTTCCCACAGAGGGAAACTGAGGTCTGAGAGTGAACAGCTTAGTGTTGGAGTGAGGAATGGGGGATGGGCATGGAAAGCCAACTGAGTCTGGAGGCTGTTCAGCTGATGGGTAGGAGGCCTGCCAGGCTGTCCTGGGAAGCCCTCCTAGGAGAGAGGGAAAGACCTTCAGGCCCTGACTGTCGGAACCTTGGGACTTAGTAAGGGCGCTGGGTGAGCAGATGTACCGCACTGCCTCCCTATGGTGGAAGCACTGCTTCCCTGCATGGAGCTGGCTGTCTGCTGCCTGTTCAGTGGAGTTGCCTCCCAGGATCTTCATTCCTAGTGTCCAAGCCAGCGAGCGCTGCACTGGTGCTGGTGGGGCTTAGGTGGGGGCACTGGAGTGCACATGGAAGACCCCACTGCTCCAACCTCTTCCTGCTAAAACCTCAGATAGGTACTTTTTCTCACAGGCTGTGACTTCTCTGTGAAATGCACACGTGGTGTGCTGGAAGCAGCTGTGGGGCCCAGCTGTGCTTCACTGCCCCTGCTGCACCCTCAGACCCAGGCTGTTTTTCCCTGACTCCTGACTCTTGGGAGCCTTGCAAGGTCTCGGCTGCCTCTCCTGTCCTGTCTCCCTTTTTTTGGTTTTTCGAGACAGGGTTTCTCTGTAGCTTTGGAGCCTGCGCTGGAACTAGCTCTTGTAGACCAGGCTGGTCTCGAACTCACAGAGATCTGCCTGCCTCTGCCTCCCGAGTGCTGGGATTAAAGGTGTGTGCCACCACTGCCCGGCCCTGTCTCCTTTCTTGACTTCCCCGATGGTTCATGTTCATTCCCATGTTGCAGCTCTCTCTCTCTGTTGTCTGTCCTTCTCTGACCCTTCAGCTCCCACACATCTGCTCACACCATGAAGAATGCTGTGGACATTACCCTTAAGTGGTATCTTGGTATGTTCTCAGAGAAGACCCTCACAGCCCCTGCTGGGAGTGTGAGCTCTTAGGCCAGGTCTAGTCCCTATCTCCAATTCAAGTTTTGAAGTTTGGTGTGGTATGGCCTTTGGTCATTTGATTGTTTTAATCATCCCTACATTTTCATTGTGAAAGGTTGCCATGGCAACACCTGATGGATGCCACTTAAGGAAGAGTTCATTTTGGCTGTAGTTTGAGGGCAGTCTGTGACGGCAGGCTGTCCTAGTGCAACACTGTGAACAGCTGGTCACATTGCCCAGGATGTGAAGGCTGGCATCCAGATCTCTTTCTCCTTTTCACTCCTCTAGGATCCCAGCCCACGGCATAGTACTGCCCACGTGCAGGTGGTCTTAACTGCTCTGTTTAACCCAACCCAGAAATGCCCTCACAGCTGTGCCTGGGGGGGGGTCTGTCTCCTGCTGGCTCTCAGTCTTGTCAGGTTGGCAGTATTAGCCATCACAGAATACTGGCACTACTGGCCTCCATGGGCTTTGTGAGGCGCCTCATGATGCAGCTGACCCTGCCTCGGACACCAGACATCCACCAGCAAGCACGGCAGACCTGTTCTCTCCCCTTGGAGAGCTAATGTGATTGGTGATTTTGGGAAAGGGTGGGCACCAGGAGTTTAGTGAAAGTAGTGGTGTCCCAGGAAGGAGGCAGTCCAAGGAAACAGGCCCGGGAGGCTCCAGTTGGCTGCCTCGAGAGTAGACAGCTGGAGGATGGCATAGGAAAGTTAGTGTCAGTACAAAGGCAAGAAAACACATGTGCACACTGGTGTTTGCTGAGCCTCTGCTGTATGACCAGTCTTCTGCTGAGGTTTCTCTAAGAGCCCATGCCCCTCTGCCTCTAGGTGTTGTTTTTACTGTCCCAGCTGCAAGTCAGGGAAGGGGTGCAAGGTGTTAGGCCACTTGTGTGGGGAGACAGAGGCATGAGATTCAAACCCAGGTTCTCACTCTGCGTGGGTCCAGGACTCACAGGAGGGACAGCTGCGTGCCGGGGGCGGGGGTGGCAGGTCACTGTCCCAGGTCTAGTGTGTATGTGGTGATAATGCACATTCCAGAGCGCAAGACACCCTGCTCCCGTCTCAGTTGTCCTCTGGTTTTGCTCTCTGGGCTCTGAGTCTCCACCTTTCTTTGGGGACAAGAAGCGTCCAGGAGAAGGTCTATGGGGGACTCAGTGGGTGTGTCCCTAGCCAGCTCTCAAGTCCTCTGGCCTACAGGCTCTGACCATGGACACCTTGGACAGTAGTCTCACCTTTTCTGGGTGGTCTGTGTCTTTGGAATTTCTCAAGGACCCACAGGTGTCTGGGTAGAGGGAGGCTCTCAGTGGAGTTCATTGATGGCTGATGCGACAATCACAGCCTGTGGTCCTGTGGTTCCTGAGGAACCACATTCCATAGAGCAGGAGACTGAGACTCAGAGATGCTCAGGGGCCCTCCCTGGTATCATTTGACTGCCTGGAGATAGCCAGTGTTTTCCCATAGACTTCTCAGAACCCCATCCTTTAGAAAGACCCCCCACCCATTCCAGATTGGTCCTGTGCCTTTTGGGACTTAGTTAAGTGTTCTTGTTCTGAACAGTTTGAGAATTTAAGAGGCCCTCTGACTTGTCTGTCTTTTGTTGTCTAGGAGCAGGTGGGGAGGAGGAGGAGGGAGTTAACAGTCTGTCTGAGCTGTAGATGCCATCTCAAAACTGAATCTGTTGTGTTTATATGTATGTGTGCATGTTTGTGTGTGTGTTGTGGCCCAGGTTAGCCTCATAAATATGTAGCCCAGGGTGGTCTTGAACTCCCAAACCTCCTGCCTCAGCCTCCCTGTACTGGGATTTTAGGTATGGCATCAGCTTGTTGAGCCCAACCTATCTGATAATACTTATGACCTCCCCCTGAGCTTTACTCCCACCCTGTAATGGCATGTCCCAGGGCCTTTAGGCTGAACCACAGAAGAGGTGGAACCCATCCCACCTCTTTACACCCAGCAGTGTTTGTTCCCGTGGACAGAGCCACTGCAGAGCCTCCACAACAGTGAAGCACTGGGCCTTGATGTTGATGAAGCCACCCCTCCAGGGGAGCAAAGAAGGGGAAGTTGACTAGAGACATTCTAGATCAAATCTGCCAACTAAGCCTGGACCTCCAGAGTGCCCGACTTGTGTAGAACACAGGAGCACCTACCTAAGGCACAGGGAGAGGGAAGCTGTCACAGCCCTCACTTGCAGTCTACACATAGGGCAGGAAATAAATTTGCTTCTTCGTGTGAACGCCTGTTTGTCTAAAACTTATGGTGGGTCTTAAGGTGAGTGGAGTGGTGCCGAGGTCTGTACATGCCTTTCTCTGCCAGGCTGTGGTTGGAGGCACTGTATTGGCTCCAGGAGAAGGAGTAAGAAGTACATTCCTCCTTCAGGCACAGCTGGACCCAGGCGCTCTGCTGCACTCTTCCCGTACAGTCTGCCTCTTGGGGATGTCTCGCCGTAGTCCTCTCCCCAGTCACAGCTCTCGGCGAATGTGCTGCCAGCTTTGCTGTATCAACCAGAACAGTGCCAGGTCCCTAGGAGTTCCTGAAAGCCCCCGAATTGTACCCACCCACGGTGAAACTGCGGGGCTGTGCCGCCGCTGCTGCTCCAGGTTCAGCAGAGGCCCACTCTGTGGGGTGCTGGGGCGACTGATGTCCTGTTCACAGATGACAGTGAGCCCAGAGACACTGAGGCCTCTTTTCTCATGAATCTCTTCTTGTCTAACTCCCTGCTGGTTGGCAGAGTGGCCTCGAGTACATGGATGTGCCTCTGAGGGTTTGTTGAGTTCTGTATCAAGTGTGGAGAGAGAGAGGGAGGGGGCAAAAACTTTGTTCAACCCCTCAGCCCACGAGAGCCACATGGGGAACAGCAGGACTGAGAGCAGTGACAGAGACAGAGCGGGGATGAGCGGCTGGCCTCCTGAGGGTGAAGGAAGCTCAGGTGTGATAGCGGGGATGTCACCTAGACAGTTGGGACTTGGCAGGCATATAGACCAACTCCACAGTGAAAGTGCCACAGTTAGTCTGGATCCAGAGCCTAATCTCAAGGCTACACACTGCTACCTTGTTGCTCTAGCTGCTGGCCACTGCCTCTAGGAGGCCCTGTGGAGCCCTATGCCCTTACATAGCTTCATCCTCTAGGGGGCCCTGTGGAGCCCTATGCCCTTACATAGCTTCATCCTCTAGG